>JASEVX010000001.1:157859582-158276069 GCA_031761405.1 Serripes groenlandicus | reverse complement strand
GGTATGTTGGTTTACACGTTGGCTGAAGGAACATGCGAATGGACTGACGACGACAGACGTTGGTTGATCAACATGGCTCATTCGTACGTTTGAAGAGAACCATTGGGTATTACTTAAACAAAAAGAAAAATACTGTGATTGATAAAATGATCACTTTCACACATACAACAAATCTGCAGTAGATCGCTTTGAACACGTCTAGGCTAAAACATGGAGTATCACTTTAATTAACCCTTTCCCGCATATAGACGCCTCTGCACCAGACGGTTTTTTGAAAACATAGTGACAAAAGAAGAAATTGCTCAAAACCAGTTATTTCTCCTTTTGCCACAATGTTTTTCACTTTTAGTCATAGGTTATCCATTCAATTATAGAGATTTTCAAAGTCGTCTGCTACAGAATTGTCGTATGAGGGAAAGGGTTAAAACTGAAGTATACTCATTGGATAGGGTTGAAAACATTAAGGCAAAAGAAACAAGAGGGCCATCATGGCCCTGGAATCGCTCACCTGATTTTTTTTCCACTTTAGCTATATAAGCCCCACCCCCTGGCAGCCATAGTTTCCGACCAATCAACTTGGCTTGAGGGAATCTAATAGAGGGTTACCCTAGGAACATTTCTACAAAATTATTTGAAAATCGGCCGGACACTTTTGGAGGAGAAGATTTTTTAAATTTTCACTATAGCCATATAATACAAAATAGCCCTGCCCACTAGCGGCCATGTTTTTTGACCAATCAACATGGCTTGAAGGAATCTGAAAGTGGGTCACTTAAGGAACATTTCTACAAAATAATTTGAAAATCGGCCTGACACTTTCGGAGAAGAAGATTTTTTAAGTTTTCACTATAGCCATATCAGGCAAAATAGCCCCGCCCCCCTGGTGGCCATGTTTTTCGACCAATCAACATGGCTTGAAGGAATCTGATAGAGAGGGTCATCCAGGGAACATTTCTAAAACATTATTTGAAAATCGGCCTGACACTTTCGGAGGAGAAGATTTTTTAAGTTTTCACTATAGCCATATAAGGCAAAATAGCCCCGCTCTCCCTGGCGGCCATGTTTTTCGACCAATCAACATGGCTTGAAGGAATCTGAAAGTGGGTCACTTAAGGAACATTTCTACAAAATTATTGAAAATCGGCCTGACACTTTCGAGAAGAAGATTTTTTAAGTTTACACTAGTTTTTTTCGTTTCGATGCCATGGCAACCAGAATTCTGCATGGATCCCAAAATTTTTAAGGAATTCTGGTGAGGACATTGAGAGGATGCTTTCTGTGAAGTTTCATCCCAGTTGACCCACCGGTTACAGAGGAGAAAATGTTGACGGACGACGGACGCCGGACATAGGGCGATCACAATAACTCACCTTGAGCACTTCGTGACAGGTGAGCTAAAAACCGTTCAGGATCAGCATTTTTTCATTTTGCCACAATGTTTTCAAAATTCGTCTGCTGCCGACATGTAAGATGCGTCTGCGAGTGGTCGGGAATAGGTTATGCAGTGATCCCTCATCCTGATGAATGCCTACAACTAATCTCATCGACTTTGACTGGTGACAAGTTCCTGCATACATAATTGAGCAGTCTTTTCATAAAGAAATAAATGAATAGCAAATAATGCGTACCAATATACGATTGCACTGTCGAGTAGACCGATCTTGGTAAATGTTTTTTGGAATTGTTAACAATTGTGTATGTTTTAACAAACTTTTATATAAAGTCCCGTATAGCAGGATACGGTCATGACTTTAAACAGTATTACTTTCCACAACGTTTTCAAAAGTAGTTTGGCGCCAAGAGAAAGTGTTAAGTTAAGAATATGGTCTAGCAATAAAGGGTCTCAATGTCAATTCATTGACATCATGGAAATACACATTGGCATACAACTACTAGGGTTAAATGTCCAGCCTTTTTGTCATATTATTTATTTAAGCCCCCTTTACACACACGGAGATCGTTGAGCGATCCAAAAGTGGCCCGATCTCCTGACGAAAAGGTCGTTTCTGTTGTAAATGATTTAGAGATCCTTGTGCGCTCGTCCGTCGTGAGATCTGTAATGTTTTGCCAACTTCCACGGCCATCTATAGATATCATGGAGCGATTCAGCAGGTGTTCATTGAAAGACCAATGGATACTAAGCATCCTGCAGTGATCACTGGGGGTTTGCTGAGTGACAAAGAGAGATCACGGAGATCAATGAGAGCTCAGGTGCGACAAAGAGAGATCAAGGAGAGAACGAGAGAGATCGCGGAGGGATCATGACGAGGCGTGTCAAAACTTCGAGGAGACCGTGGCGACCGTAGAGAGACCACTGGAAGATCATGGCGATTGTTGGGTGCTCATTGAACGCTCGTTGAGAGATATGGCCTTTTTTTAATCGATCAACGGTCGCCACCTGTACTGTACTGTACTGTACCCGTATTAGGTATAAAACAAGAAACCGCTGAAGACGGTAAGGCCGGATTGTCGGCAATTTGACCTTGAAAATCGACAAACCAAGGTCAAGGTAACCATAGAAATCAATAGAACTTGTTACTGGTTACCTTCAGGCAAAGTTTCAAGTTTGTAACCCTTTCCAGTGCTGAGATTGCCTCAACCTGAAACTTTAACCGATTTTGCCTCAACCTGAAACTTAACCAAAATGTTGACGGACAGACAGACAGACGGACGGACGGACAGACAGACATCGCCAATCTATAGACCGTAATTGCTAGAGCAATCCAGCCAAAAACTGTTGAAAGCAAATTAAAACACAATTTGCTGTGATATAACTATTAAAATATTGAAAGCAAATTAAAACGCAAGTTGATGTGATATAACTATAAAACTGTTGAAAGCGGAGTAAAACGCAATTTGCTGTGATATAACTATATAACTGTTGAAAGCAAATTAAAACGCAATTTGCAGTGATATCACTATAAAACTGTTGAAAGCAAATTAATACGCAAGTTGTCGTGATATAACTATAAAACTGTTGAAATCAAATTAAAACGAAAGTTGCCATGATATAACTATAAAACTTTTGAAAGCAAATAAAAACGCAAGTTGCCATGATAAAACTTTAAAACTTTTGAAAGTAAATTAAAACACAAGTTGATATAACTATAAAACTGTTGAAAGCAAATTAAAACGCAAGTTGCCGTGATATAACTGTTAAACTGTTGAAAGGGGAGTAAAATGCAATTTGCAGTGATATAACTATATAACTGTTGAAAGCAAATTAAAACGCAATTTGCAGTGATATAACTATAAAACTGTTGAAAGCAAATTAATACGCAAGTTGTCGTGATATAACTATAAAACTGTTGAAATCAAATTAAAACGAAAGTTGCCATGATATAACTATAAAACTGTTGAAAGCAAATAAAAATGCAAATTGCCATGATAAAACTATAAAACTGTTGAAAGCAAATTAAAACACAAGTTGATATAACTATAAAACTGTTGAAAGCCAATTAAAATGCGAGTTGCCGTGATATAACTATAAAACTGTAGAAAGCAAATTAAAACGCAAGTTGCTGTGATGTAACTTTAACCAAAATGTTGACGGACAGACAGACAGACAGACAGACAGACAGAAGACAGACAGACAGACAGACAGACGGGCAATAGCAACATGAAGGTCAAGAGTTATCATGGAAATCAAAAGAACATGTTAGTGGCTACACACAGACCAATTTTCAAGTTTGTAGCTCTTTCCATGTCCGAGATTTTGCTTCAACCAAAAACTTTAACCAAAATGTTGACGGACAGACAGACAGACAGACGGGCAATAGCAAGGTGAAGAGTTATCATGGAAATCAAAAGAACGTGTTAAGTGGCTACACACAGCCCAATTTTCAAGTTTGTAGCTCTTTCCATGTCCGAGATTTTGCTTCAACCAGAAACTTTAACCAAAATGTTGACGGACAGACAGACAGACAGACGGGCAATAGCAAGGTGAAGGTGAAGAGTTATCATGGAAGTCAAAAGAACATGTTAGTGGCTACACACAGACCAATTTTCAAGTTTGTAGCTCTTTCCATGTCTGAGATTTTGCTTAACCAGAAACTTTAACCATTTTGCCTAACCTGAAACTTTAACCAAAATGTTGACGGACAGACAGACAGACAGACGGACAGACGGACATCGCCAATCTATAGACCGGAATTGCTTGAGCAATCCGGCCAATAAAGGAATATATGAGGGACAAACGGGACTGTGGCAGAGCTCTTGATTTCAAATTCCATAACCCTTATTTGAAACTTAAACAAGCCTGTCATGCTGTGATTTACTAGACAAGGAGTTAAATTGTATTTTCCAAACAATATTTCTCCTATAACTTAACTTAACCCTATGTTAGGGATACTTAAAAAAAAATCCAATCTCTTTTGAGTACCCACAACATAGGGTTTGGTTGAGTCATAAAGAGAGATATAAGTGGGAACAGACCAGACTACTATCTAGTCCTCGGCTCTGTCGAGACTGCAGGTGCACAGGCTCATCTGAAACTTCACTGTATGCAGTTGCATTAACCCTTTCCCTCATATAGACGCTTGCCGACGCCTCTGCAGCAGACAACTTTTTGAAAACATAGTGACAAAAGAAGAAATTGCTTAAAACGAGCAATTTCTCTTTTTGTCACAATGTTTTCGTCTTTTAGTCATAGTTTATCCATTCAATTATAGAGATTTTCTATTTTTTGACAAAATATGTTCAAAATCGTCTGCTGCAGAATTGTGGTATGAGGGAAAGGGTTAAGACCATTTTCTCCACCTATAGACACATTCCGACGCCCTGCAGCAGACGACTTTTGAAAACATTGTAACAAAATGAGAAATTTCTAAAAAACGAGCAATTTCTCATTTTGCCACAATGTTTTCAACGTTTAACAGTCATTATACATACAATTATTATTATAGAGATTTTCCATATTTTTTAGTAGACATTTTGAAAGTCCTCTACTGCAAATTTGTTGTAAGTGAGAAAGGGTAAAGAACCCTAATCTCCAGATGCAGATCTTCTGTTCCGAGTTCTAGCTAACATTTCCTTATATCAGCATTAAGATTCGGATATTTGTACAAAACAAAGACATAAAACTTACAATATTAATTCATATTATTTATTTTGTCCCTTTTTTTTTTAAAGATTTATTTTCCATTTTAACTGGAGTATTACACTATTATTATACAAATAAAAATACAGTTTGTTTGTACAGAAGCTTTGCACATGTTATTTACAATGGTGATGATGATGATGATGATGATCTGATATGATATGATAGGACCTGTTGACCACTTCAGAAAAAGCCTAAACTCTTCCATCATAGACGCAATTTGACACATTTTGAATACATTGTGATTAAAAGAGAAATTGCTCATATTGAGTAATTTCTCCTTTTGCCACAATATTTTCAAATATAACCAATTATTATAATTTAATTAAAAGAGAATTGTCATACTTCAGCCAAGATGATTTAACAGTTGTATGCTGCAGATTTGTTTTATGTGGGAAAGGGTTACCGGTAAGAAGAGGAACAAAGTCTTCTTTGACATTCATGTTGAAGAAGACTTAAATGTTAACCCTTTGCCTCATATAGACGCTTTCTGATGCCTCTGCAGCAGATGGCTATTTGAAAACATAGTGACAAAAGAAGAAATTGCTCAAAACGAGCAATTTCTCCTTTTGCCACAATGTTTTCCACTTTTAGTCATAGGATATTCATTCAATTATAAAGATTTTCTATTTTTTGACAATATATGTTCAAAGTCTTCTGCTGCAGATTTGTTGTATGAGGGACAGGGTTAAAGTGCACTTTAATGTGTTATGTCATATCATTGTCCCACTTACACCAAATCTGCGGCAGACCACTTTGGAAATATCTAGACAAAAATAAAGAACAAGAGGGCCATGAGGCCCTGGAATCTCTCACCTGATAATGGGCTATTTAAGACATAACTCTTTCAGCGCCAATGGCAATATCATCAAGACAAACTTTCTGACAAAATTTCAAGCAGCTCAAGTCAAAAATGCGATCTCTATAGTGTTAAATCGATTGTTCTACAATTTGGCCTAGTGACTTAGTTGTTGACCTGACCTGACCCATATTCGAACTTACCCTAGATATCATGAAGACAAATATTCTGACAAAGTTTCAACATGCTCAAGCCAAACATGTGGCTTCCGGAGTGTTAACAAGATTTCCCTTAGATTTGGCCTAGTGACCTAGTTTTTAACATGACATGACCCATATTCGAACTTGGCCTAGATATCATCAGGACAAACTTTCTGATAAAGTTTCAACATGCTCAAGTTTAAAATGCGGCTTTAAGAGTGTTAACAAGAGTTTCCTTAAATTTGTCCTAGTGACCTAGTTTTTGACCGGACATGACTCATATTCAAACTTGGCCTAGATATCATCAAGACAAACTTCCTGATAAAATTTCAACGTGCTCAAGTTTAAAATGTGGCTTCCAGAGAATTAACAAGATTTTTCTTAAATTTGGCCTAGTGACCTAGTTTTTGACCGGACATGACCCATATTCAAACCTGGCCTAGATATCATCAAGACAAACTTTCTGACAAAGTTTCAAAATGCTCAAGTTTTAAATGTGGCTTCAAGAGTTAACAAGATTTTCTCCAATTTGGCCTAGTGACCTTCTTTTTGACCCAACATGACCTATATTCAAACTTGGCCTAGATATCTCTAAGACAAACATTCTGAAAAAGTTTCAACATGCTCAAGTTTAAAATGTGGCTTCTAGAGTGTTAACAAGATTTTCCTTCAATTTGGCCTAGTGACCTAGTTTTTGACCCGACATGACCTATATTCGAACTTGGCCTAGATATCACTAAGACAAACATTCTGACAAAGTTTCAACATGCTCAAGCCAAAAATGCGACTTCCAGAGTGTTAACAAGATTTTCCTTTAATTTGGCCTAGTGACCTAGTTTTTGACCCAACATGACCTATATTTGAACTTGGCCTAGATATCACTAAGACAAACTTTCTGACAAAGTTTCAACATGCACAAGTTTAAAATGTGGCTTCAAGAGTGTTAACAAGAGTTTTCTTAAATTTGGCCTAGTGACCTAGTTTTCGACCGGACATGACCCATATTCGAACTTGGCCTAGATATCATCAAGACAATCTTTCTGACACAGTTTCAACATGCTCAAGTTTAAAATGTGGCTTCCAGTGTTAACAAGATTTTTCTAAAATTTGGCCTAGTGACCTAGTTTTTGACTCGACAAGACCTATATTCGAACTTGGCCTAGTATCACTAAGACAAACATTCTGACAAAGTTTCAACATGCTCAAGCAAAAAATGCGGCTTCAAAAGTGTTAACAAGATTTTCCTTAAATTGGACCTAGTGACCTAGTTTTTGACCCGACATAACCCAATTTCAAACTTGGCCTAGATTTGATGGAGATATATGTTCTGATAAACTTTCATGAAGATTGGATGCAAAATGTTGCCTCTAGAGTGTTAACAAGCAAATGTTGACGACGGACAAAAGGCGATCACAAAAACTCACCTTGAGCACTGTGCTCTGGTGAGCTAAAAATCTGTCAATAAAAGTATTATTGAATACAATTAAAAACATTAAGGCTGAGGGAGAATTTTGTTCATTTTTTAAAAGTAGTCTGCTGCAGATGTGTCTGAATGCTTCTTCAATTGGAAAACAGGTTAACCCTTTTTCCTCATACAACAATTTCCGCAGCAGACGACTTTGAATGCATTTTGTCAAAAACTAGAAAACCTCTATAATTAAACGGATAACCTATGACTAAAAGTGGTAACAAGAGGCCCATGAGGGCCTATGCTCTACTGGTATGGTTCATTGGTCTTTTTCAATCCAGAGCATGTATGTATGGTGAAGATCGGATAGTAAATGGAGGCTCTTTTGTGTTCACAAGCTGTATTATAGCAATTTTTACAAATTCATGGACCATAATCCAGTCTTGCATGGGCGGATCTGGCTGATTTTCAAAAGGAACCAAGCTCTCATCAATATTTAACTACTATCTAAGTTTGGTGAAGATCAGATAGTAAATGGAGCCTCTATCGTGTTCACATGCTCAATTATAGCAATTTGGACAATTTCAAGGGCCATAATCCAGTCTTGCATGGGCGGATCTGGCTGGTTTTCGAAAGGAACCGAGCTCTCATGGATATCTAACTACTGTATAAGTTTGGTTGAGATACAATCAAAAAAGAAGACTGTATCGTGTTAACAAGCTCTTTTATAGCAATTTTGACCATTTCAAGGGCCATAATCCAGTCATGCATGGGCGGATCTGGCTGGTTTTCGAAAGGAACCGAGCTCTCATGGATATCTAACTACTGTATAAGTTTGGTTGAGATACAATAAAAAAAGAAGACTGTATCGTGTTAACAAGCTCTTTTATAGCAATTTTGACCATTTCAAGGGCCATAATCCAGTCATGCATGGGCGGATCTGGCTGGTTTTCGAAAGGAACCGAGCTCTCATGGATATCTAACTACTGTATAAGTTTGGTTGAGATACAATAAAAAAAGAAGACTGTATCGTGTTAACAAGCTCTTTTATAGCAATTTTGACCATTTCAAGGGCCATAATCCAGTCATGCATGGGCGGATCTGGCTGGTTTTCGAAAGGAACCGAGCTCTCATGGATATCTAACTACTGTATAAGTTTGGTTGAGATACAATAAAAAAAGAAGACTGTATCGTGTTAACAAGCTCTTTTATAGCAATTTTGACCATTTCAAGGGCCATAATCCAGTCATGCATGGGCGGATCTGGCTGGTTTTCGAAAGGAACTGAGCTCTCATGGATATCTAACTACTGTATAAGTTTAGTTGAGATACAATCAAAAGTGAAGACTGTATCGTGTTAACAAGAAATTGTTTACGGACGCACGGACGCACGCACGCACGGACGACGGACAAATCACCACGACATAAGCCCTTCTGGCCTTTGGCCAGTAGAGCTAAAAATTGTGTCAAAAGGAGAAGTTGCTCGTTTTGAGCAATTTCTTCTTTTGTCATTATGTTTTCAAAAAGCCGTCTGCTGAGGGAAAGAGTTAATATCAGACAGCAGATACTAAGATAAGCGAATATACAGGAAATAGGAAAGTAAACGCTGCAACATTTTACTACTTTTTTGAAACCAGCATTTTAAAACCTTGCAGATTGAACATGGTAAAGCTAACAAGAAAATGCTTAAAACAGAAGAAATAATAGTATTGCAGCAAGGGTAAGTATTTTAACAATTTAATATTATAAGAATATGATCTAAACCTTTTCCTGATACAGTCACCTAAAGCAGACAACTTGTTGAAACATTGTGGGAAAATGAGAAGTTTCAAAAAGATAGCAGTTTCTTTTTTCCAAACAAAGTTTCAACCCTAAATTTCAATATAAGATATTTTCTAATAAAACAACCATACCAGGTGAAAGATTGAACACACTTATTTCTAATGCACTTGCCACATAATTAACCCTTTCCCACATACAGAAGCATTTTAACGCATCTGTTCTGTTGCCAAAAGATGAGCAATTTTTCCTTTTGCCACTATGTTTTCAATTTTGTTCAATTAATAAACCTTTGACAGATAACATTTTTTTCCCATAGTTTGCCTAGATGATATAGAGTTGTCTGCTGCAGATTTGTTGTATGTTGGAAAGGAATATGTGAAATATACAACAGGAAGAAAACCAACAAGTTTCTGAAAACTTAGTAAATAACGAGTTATACATACACATACTGGAAATGACTAGGTAGTAATAAGCAATTTAGAATACAGTCTTATTGTCAATTGTACATTCATTTACAAAGGGGAAATTCAGTTCTATCATGGCTACAGTAGAACATTTATTCATGATCCATAGATAACAAACATGTAGTAAGTTAGGAAATGTCCCTTGAATAAGAACAATGCACTTTGACCCCTTAGAGCAGGATCAAACATGGGTCACATGACCTTAACCCATATTCCCACATACAACAAATCTGCAACAGACGACTTTGAAAACATAGTTACAAAAACCTGAAAAATTTCCTTAACCCTTTCCCTCATATAGACGCTTTCTGACGCCTCTGCAGCAGACAGCTTTTTGAAAACATTGTGAAAAAAGAAGAAATTGCACAGATCATGCAATTTCTCCTTTTGCCACAATGTTTTCCCCTTTTTGTCATAGGTTATCCATTCAATTATGGAGATTTTCTATGTTTTGACAAAATACGTTCAAAGTCGTCTGCTGCAGAATTGTCGTATGAGGGAAAGGGTTAAAAGATAGCTAAATTGTTAAATCAAATTGAAAACATTGTGGCCAAAGGAGAAATTGCTCATCAGGAGTAATTTCACTTTTGGCAAAAATGTTTTCAAGTCTTCTGCTGCTATTGTGTCAAAATAGGTCTGCATTTGGGAAATTGTTAAATCCACCTCCCAAACTACTCAGGCATAGAAGACTCCTATTTCAAGTTAAGATGGCATGAAAACTTGTAACCATAGTAACAGTCAATGGAAAAAGAATGAATTAATTAAACTTTTCCAACGTACAACAAATCTACAACAGATGAGTTTGAAAACATCTAGGTGGAAATATGGAAACTCACTTGAAAGGAAAGCACAATTATTGAAAAAAGTTGAAAACATTGTCAACAATTTCTTCTTTTGCCAAAATGTTTTCAAAAGTCATCAACAGCAGAGGCTTCACAAAGCATCTGTTTGTGGGAAAGTGTTTGTTCTAGTTGTGTATTCCGTTTGTCACAAGGAGAGAAAAAACCCGGGACATATCGTCAATGGGCGCCAATTGTCACAAGGAGAGAAAAACATGCAGCCAGTTTGGGGCTCTAACATGTTAAATTACTCCCATGTGACTGATTAACTCTTTTCTACTTGTAGACCCTCTGCAGCAGACGACTTTTGAAAACATTGTGACAAAAGTAGAAATTGCTCAAAAAAGCAATTTCACCTTTCGCCACAATGTTTCCAACTTATTATAACAATAAAACCCTTATAAATGAAGATTTGCTGTATGTGTGAAAGGGTTATTAACCCTTTCCCTCATATAGACGCTTTCTGACACCTCTGCAGCAGATGGCTCTTTGAAAACATGTTTTCCACTTTTAGTCATAGGTGGTTATCCATTCAATTATAGAGATTTCATATTTGTTGACAAAATATGTTCCAAGTCGTCTGCTGCAGATTTGTTGTATGAGGGAAAGGGTTATCATATATAGTGGTGTACATATTTATATGCGTCCTTTTAATTCCAAAGCTTATGCCTATATCTATACAGTATGTGTAGTAAACCATTTCCGACTTGCATGACACGTTTTGACGCATAGGTAGCAGAAAACCTTTGAAAACAATATGGCAAAAGGAGAAATTGCAATTTCTATATTTGCCACAATGTTTTCAACCCTATTTAATAAGTTTTCATTTAATGAAATTTTCCATTCTTTTGCCAAAATGTTTTCAAAGTTGTCTGCTGCAGGTTTATTGTATGGGAGAAAGGGTCATTTGGGAAATAAAACCACATTGAAAGAATAATATAACAGATTCACAAATCATTTGCATCAGCAATGTTTGTAAACAGATATCGTAGCCAGTACAGCAGGTCAACCTTCTTAATGATGCTGAACTCCAAATGGAGATCAAAATTTTGAAATGTTGAAAGTTCTGCAAATATTGCTAAAAGTGACAACAAAGAGTAATAAGTAGCATCTTTATGAGGGAAAGGGTTAAAATAAAACTTATAAAACGTTATTGCAATGGTTAGAATATTTCATAATAAATTAATTGAAAACATTGACTTAACCCTTTCCCTCATATAGACGCTTTCCGACGCCTCTGCAGCAGACAGCTTTTTGAAAACATAGTGACAAAAGAAGAAATTGCACAAAACGTGCAATTTCTCCTTTTGCCACAATGTTTTCCACATTCAGTTGTTGAGATTTTCTATGTTTTGACAAAATAAGTTCAAAGTCGTCTGCTGCAGAATTGTTGTATGAGGGAAAGGGTTAAAGAGTTAATTGAAAATAAAAGTGGACCATGATGGTCCCGAATCGCTCACCTGAAATGTATTGTTGAATCCGAGTATGAAGGTAAATATGTGCCTTAAAGACTAAATATTAATGGCTATTGTGGACATCTATTGCAGTGGAGTTGAACGATTTGAATCATTTTGGTAGAGGGTCATTTAACCCTTTCCCTCATATAGACGCTTTCTGACGCCTCTGCAGCAGACAGCTTTTTGAAAACATAGTGACAAAAGAAGAAATTGCACAAAACGTGCAATTTCTCCTTTTGCCACAATGTTTTCCACGTTTTGTCATAGGTTATCCATTCAATTATGGAGATTTTCTATGTTTTGACAAAATACGTTCAAAGTCGTCTGCTGCAGAATTGTCATATGAGGGAAAGGGTTAAGAAATGTTAAAATATGGAAAATCCCTATCAATGAAAGCTTAATTATTGAATTAAGTTAAAAACCATGTGGCAAAATGAAATAGCTCATTATGAGCCATTTCTCCCAATGTTTTTAAAAGTCAATCTGCCACAGTTGCTTCAGAAAGCGTCCACAAATTGGAAAGGATTAATACAGTGATAGTGAACTTATCCTTTTTAATCATGTTCTACATAAAACACTGTGTGATCTAATTTGTTTTTAACGGTGTCGACATGATGTATTTATTCTTCATCAAATGAGTAAAAAAGCACATTGTAAAAACCATTTAAATATTGTTCTTTGTTTATCATCTGATCCCATTGGACATTTGAGAGAGTCTAACTTTATCAACAACATCAAGAAGGTTTTTGGAATCCATAGCAAGTACATGCGCCGCTTTAAGCATGCTTTTCCTGTATTCCCCATCTAGGGCCGTACTGCTGTAATGCTGGGCTAACTTCATGGCACTGATTAGAGAGCTCATATCCGTATTCATCACTTTCTGGGCCATGAATATCTGTAAACATTGAAAATAGGATTGTTTTAGTGTACATGTATGTAATAGTTTCCTCTTTGCCAAAAACATCAAATCCGCATAAGAGGAATTTGAAAGAATCTAGGCAAAAGTATGGAAACTGTCTACAAATTATTAAAAGGGTTGTGGCATTTATTGATTGATTGGTGTTTTACATCTCCCTAAACAATATTTCAGTTATATCACAGTGTTTTCTTGTTTACCAGTAATATGTAGGCCTATAATCCAGACACCAGACAGTCAGTCGTATGCTATTACTACAATTTTTAAAGTAGTTGTTATGACAAGGTCAGGAATCGAACCCGCGATGGTAAAGTAACTTGTGGCAATGAAAAAATTGCTTTGTATGAGCAATTTTTCTTTTTGCGGCAGGCTTTTCAAAAGTCATCTACTAGAAATGATTTGAAATGAGTCTTTGAGATGTGTTTAACTGAAAAGGAAGACACCACCAAAAGAAGCTTTATCCCTTTCCCACTTGTAGATGCATTTTGACGCATCTGCAGCAGATGACTTTTGGAAACATTGTGGTAAAAGAAGAAATTGCTCAAAACAAGCAATTTCTCCTTTTGCCACAATGTTTATAACTCTTTTAAATTATTAACCTGCCATTCATGGCGACTTTTCATGTTTTTATTCAATATCTATTAAAAGTGGTCTGTTGCAAAAGAATTGTATGTGGGAAAGGGTTATATTTTGCGCTATCTAACATTCATGGTAGTATAAAAAAGTTGATTGTGGGAAATATCTAGGCAAAAAGAATCCTCCTTTAGTCTCAATGTTTTTCAAAAGTTGTCTGCTGCAGATGAATCAAAATGCATCTCCAAGTCAGAAAGGGTTAATACTTTTCCATAAAAACAAATCTGTCACAGACGTATTTAAAAACATCTGAGCAAAACTATGGAAAACACCCTCATATGGCAACTCTGCAGTAGACGACTTTGAACATTTTTAGTCAAAAAATTGGAAAATCTCTTTAATTGAATGGATAACCTATGACTAAAAGTGGAAAACATTGTGGCAAAAGGAGAAATTGCATGTCATTATGTTTTCAAAAAGCTGTCTGCTGCAGAGCATTATAAAGCACCTATATGAGGGAAAGGGTTAATGTAAGTTTGTTTAACTGTTGAATAGAGTTAAACAAGAGGCCCATGAGGGCCTATGCTCTACTGGTATGGTTCTTTGGTCATTTTCAATCCAGAGCATGTATGTATAGTGAAGATCGGGTAGTAAATGGAGGCTCTTTTGTGTTCACAAGCTGTATTATAGCAATTTTTACAATTTCATGGGCCATAATCCAGTCTTGGCGGATCTGGCTGGTTTTCAAAAGGAACCAAGCTCTCATCAATATTTAACTACTATCTAAGTTTGGTGAAGATCAGATAGTAAATAGATCCTCTATTGTGTTCACATGCTCAATTATAGCAATTTGAACAATTTCAAGGGCCATAATCCAGTCTTGCATGGGCGGATCTGGCTGGTTTACGAAAGGAACCGAGCTCTCATGGATATCTAACTACTGTATAAGTTTGGTTGAGATACAATCAAAAGTGAAGACTGTATCGTGTTAACAAGCTCTTTTATAGCAATTTTGACCATTTCAAGGGCCATAATCCAGTCATGCATGAGCGGATCTGGCTGGTATTCGAAAGGAACCGAGCTCTCATGGATATCTAACTACTGTATAAGTTTGGTTGAGATACAATCAAAAGTGAAGACTGTATCGTGTAAACAAGCTCTTTTATAGCAATTTTGACCATTTCAAGGGCCATAATCCAGTCATGCATAGGCAGATCTGGCTGGTTTTCAAAAGGAACCGAGCTCTCATGGATATCTAACTACTGTATAAGTTTGGTTGAGATACAATCAAAAGTGAAGACTGTATCGTGTAAACAAGCTCTTTTATAGCAATTTTGACCATTTCAAGGGCCATAATCCAGTCATGCATGGGCAGATCTGGCTGGTTTTCAAAAGGAACTGAGCTCTCATGGATATCTAACTACTGTATAAGTTTGGTTGAGATACAATCAAAAGTGAAGACTGTATCGTGTAAACAAGCTCTTTTATAGCAATTTTGACCATTTCAAGGGCCATAATCCAGTCATGTATGGGCGGATCTGGCTGGTTTTCAAAAGGAACCGAGCTCTCATGGATATCTAACTACTGTATAAGTTTGGTTGAGATACAACCAAAAATGAAGACTGTATCGTGTTAACAAGCTCTTTTATAGCAATTTTGACCATTTCAAGGGCCATAATCCAGTCATGCATGGGCAGATCTGGCTGGTTTTCGAAAGGAACCGAGCTCTCATGGATATCTAACTACTGTATAAGTTTAGTTGAGATACAATCAAAAGTGAAGACTGTATCGTGTTAACAAGAAATTGTTTACGGACGCACGGACGAATGCACGCACGGACGACGGACAAATCGCCACGACATAAGCCCTTCTGGCCTTTGGCCAGTAGAGCTAAAAACCATAGTTGAAAATAGCGAAAACCCTCCTTATGAGCTTCGCTGTTATCAAAAGACGTCTGCTGAAGATCAGAAAGCGCTTGTATGTGGGAAAGGGGGGTTAAATAAAATGATTTGATTACCTCATTTTGTAATGCACTGTTTAATGTCCGTGAGTATTCATCCACCCTTGTCAGTAAACTCTTCAGCTCGACACCAACAGCCTGTAGACAAATACAAATATGATCATTCAACATCCACAATTTATGTATACCAGAGGTCGAGATAAAGAGGCGTATACAGCTCTTTTCCCCACAATATCTCTCTTAATATCAAACCAAACCGTATGATGTGAATACTCAAAAAGAATCGTCAATTCTTTTGAGTACCTACAATATAGGATTATACGGTCAAATAAGGATTTTAGAACATACAAAACGCCCCTTTTCTAGAGCTCTGATTTACATTTTTAAAATGTTCTGTGACAAATCAGTAAACAGGGCAGATTTAGATCATTAAGAGTGGATGTTGCAGATCTAGATCTACACTGGTATTCTTGTGTGCTTTTATGTTCTTATACCGGTACAAAGATATTGAGAAATTACTGCTCTCTGAAAGTGTCAAAATGCGATTACATAAATATCATATGACACTTTTAGTTTTGCTTTCAGTCTTATGTTCGAGTCTATGTAACAACGCGGAAACCAAACTATGAAAATGACGTCACTTCAGCAGTTTGACGTCAATATCAAAATTGACAAATTTCATGTAGAAATATGGTCAACGTTGAGTACATTTTTTCGAAATACGCCTCATGAATCACTTTTTGTAATAAAAAGAATATCTCAGTCGTGTTTATCTATTATTACTTTTAATAAACTTGTTAACTCAGCCGAGTATGATGCTCGCCAAGGCTCGCTGCATATTATCTTAGTAAACTTGTTTAATAAAAGTGATAATAAATAAACGCTCATGAAATATCCTCTATTTATTACACTGGCTTATCACGAAACAAGAAACCGCTGAAGACGGTAAGGTCAGATTGTCGGCAATTCGACCTTGAATATCAACAAACCAAGGTCAACATTACCATAGAAATCAATAGAACTTGTTACTGGTTACCTTCAGGCAAAGTTTCAAGTTTGTAACCCTTTCCAGTGCTGAGATTTTGCCTCAACCTGAAACTTTAACCAAAATGTTGACGGACAGACAGACGGACGGACATCGCCAATCTATAGACCGGAATTGGTAGAGCAATCCGGCCAAAAATACACAGAAAGAAGATTTCTTACCTTGACCAAATCTACAAATTCATCTGACCGACTACTTGGTGTCTTTTGGGTGAGCGCCATCACTGAGCGGACTACGCATGTTGTACTCTCATACACATAGTCGTGAGTTCGATCTAAACTGTCCTTAGTTAATGCAGGCGTAATGGGTTCAGACTGAAAAGTTACAGGAGTATTATGTGCCATTTCTATAGCCCACTATTCAAAAAGCTCATCGATACACATTGAATCTGGTCATTAATCCTTTTCCACATGCGTATCTATTTTGGTGTGTGTGTAGCAGATGACTTTTTAACCCTTTCCCTCATATAGACGCTTTCTGACGCCTCTGCAGCAGACGGCATTTTGAAAACATAGTGACAAAAGAAGAAATTGCACAAAACGTGCAATTTCTCCTTTTGCCACAATGTTTTCCACTTATTGTCATAGGTTATCCATTCAATTATAGAGATTTTCTATTTCTGGACAAAATTATGTTCAAAGTCGTCTGCTTCAGAATTGCCGTATGAGGGAAAGGGTTAAAACATTGAGGCAAAAAGAGAAATTGGTCATATTACGTTGCGTTTTTTTTTTTTTCAATGTTGTTCGGAGCAGATTTGATATTTGTGGAAAAAGAGCTAAAATGGTCAAATTGGTAGTCAGATATGACAACTACAATAAAACATTTTCACCAGTGAAAATGTTAAATAGTTCAAAAAGCATCAACCCTTTACCACATACAACAAATCTGCAGCAGACGACTTGAAAAATATATAGGAAAAAATCTCTCTAAATTAAAGTTCATTATTGAATAGAGTTGAAAACATTGTGACAAAAGAAGAAATTGCTCATTTTGTCACAATGTTTTCAAAAGTTGTCTGATGCAGATGTGTTATAATGCATGTACAAGTGGGAAAGGGTTTATATCATGAATACCAAAATCAAGAAGCAGCCAAAGTACACGGCTATCCTTGTCCCCTTTCATGTATGCAAATTCAGAACTTCCATACAGCAAATATCAAAAGATGACAATAAAACAAATTGCGCAAATGATGATATATATATGATATATCTGAGATGTTGTGAAAATATTGTGAGAAAGGAATGAATGAGCTGTTTGAAAAAAAAGATTTCTTGTTTTCCTATAAAACATTGAAAAAGCTCACCCTTCAGTGGTTTGTTATGACTGAGGTAAAACAAATAATCATGCCAATTTAATCTTTGCCAGTTGAAGTAGTTAAATTCTAGATAATTCATGCAACATAAATACGGATTAACTCTTTCCCTCATACGAAAATTGTGCAGCAGACGACTTTGAACATATTTTGTCAAAACATAGAAAATCTCTATAATGGAATGGATAACCTAAAAACATTGTGGCAAAAGGAGAAATTGCACGTTTTGTGCAATTTCTTCTTTTGTCACTATGTTTTCAAAAAGCCGTCTGCTGTAGAGGCGTCAGAAAGCGTCTATATGAGGTAAAGGGTTAACCCTTTGCTACAAACAAATAATCTGCAGCAGACCACTTTGAAAAGAAAGTATTGCTCATTATGAGCAAATTCTTCTTAATATGTAAATCTTTTCAAAAGTTGTCAGCTACAGAAGCATAAAAATGTGTCTGCATGTGGGAATGGGTTAACCGTTTCCCACATACAACAATTCTGCAGCAGACGAGCTTCAAAACTTATTGATAAAAACATCAAAAATCCCAATAAATCAGAGTTCTACTATTAAATAGACTTGAAAACATTGTGGCAAAAGGAAATAATTGCTTGTTTTGAGCAATTTCTTCGTTTGCCACAATGCTTTCAAAAATCCTCTGCTACAGATGCGTCAAAATGCATCACCAAGTGGGAAAGGGTTAAACAACAACTTGATGTAAGCCTGCTATTTTAATTCTTTGAAAAATTGTGAAGGAAAGGGAAATCTTCCAATCCCACAAAAATAGCAGAAGCGTCACACAGTATATCTGGTGGGTATGTGCTGAATAGTTTAACCTGAAATGAAGTCTTGCATGTCGTCTGCCTTAACCCTTTCCCTCATATACACTCTTTCTGAGGACTTTGCAGCAGACAACTCTTGAAAACATTGCAGAAAGAAGAAACTGCTCACAATTTTCAACTTTAGTCAATAAATATCCTTGCATTTTATAAATGCATTTCAATTTATTGACAAAAGATTTTCAAAGTTGTCTGCTGCAGATTTGTTCATTGTGGGAAAGGGTTAAATAAAATTAGGTGAAAAATGGCCGATATCTGGAAAATAGGGATCATACTTCTGATACAGAATTGAACAAGACATGGAAATTCCATGAAACCAGGTTCTCTATAATGGAAGGTGTTTAATTAAGAATTAACAGATCTGTCAAATCTTTCTGTTAATAGTTCATCAAAGCTAGTAATTCAAGTAACAGGGAATATTTCTATTGATGAATAATCATAATTACTTTGTCAATTAAATATATCACAATTTTATCTAACAAATATCAGTTCAATACAGTCAATCGTGTGTTGATGGCCTCATTTATTAAGAACATATAATAGATAACAGATATTAAGCAACCTTTTGTTGTAAGCAGCCACATTTTAGGATCCCTAATGCCAGGTTGATAATCAGTGATCTGCCTTAACCCTTTACTTGATAGTAACGCGTTTATGCCTTTGCAAACAGACTAGATCCAGGGCCTGAGGTTATGAAACTTACTCATATCTATGCTATATTCTTTTAAATTGCCAAGTTATTTAATATGGAGCATATTTGCGCGAAGTTATTTGAAAATATATATATGCATGGTAAAGTTATGGTCTGAACAAAAAAAGTTCAAGTAAAGTATATTTTCTGTCACTGTGACCTTGACCTGGAAGCTAAACACATAACTGTGCATATGACACAGCGTCTTGATATGGTGTATATCTGTTCCAAGCAATTTGAAAATATCTCTATGGATGAAAAGTTATTGTCCGGACAAGAAAAGTTCAACTGATGTCTATTTGTTGTCGCTGTGACCTTGACCTTAAAGCTACAGACAAAAGTTTTGCATGTGACACATCATGTTGATAAAGTTCATATTTGTGCCAAGTTATTTGAAAATATCTCTATGCATGACACAGCTATGGTCCGGACAAGAAAAGTTCAATTAAAGTCTATTTCTTATCACTGTGACCTTGACCCTGAATCTACAGATTTTTTTTTTGCATTTAGCACATCGTCTTGATATGGTGCATGTTTGTGCCAAGTTATTTGAAAATATCTCTATGCATGACAAAGTTATGGTCCGGACAAGAAAAGTTCAATTAAAGTCTATTTCTTATCACTGTGGTCCGGACAAGGAAAGTTGACGCCCACCCGTCCAACCGCCCGCCGACTTCACCAAACTAATAACCAGATTTTTCCTTCGGAAAACCTGGTTAAAAATATGTAATCTTTTCTGAATGAATTAATAAGGGTTGAGTGGTAAATACTTACAGGTCTGTTAAAAGGAGGTAGATCATGATCACTGGTACTGCTACTTCTACTACCTGTAAAATCACAATAAGGCTGTATAAACATCTTTAACTCTCTTCCATATACAGACGGATTTCCAACGCCTCTGCAGCAGACAACTTTTGAAAACATGGCAACAAAAGAAGAAATTGCTCAAAACAAGCAATTTCTCCTTTTGTCACCATGTTTTCAATTCTATTCAATTTTTGTACTTTCATTTAAAGGGAGTTTTCAATTTTTTTGGTATGTTTGCAAAGTTGTCTGCTGCAAAGATGTCGTATGAGGGAAAGGGTTAATTAATAAGGTGAAATCATAGCAATAGGATATCTTAAACCCTCTCCAACATGTAGACGCATTTTGACAATTTCTCATTTTGCCACTATCATTTCAAATTACTTCAATAATTGTTCTTTCATTTAGAGAATTTCCATATATTTTTACTAATTGTTTTCAAAGTGGTCTGCTGCAGATATGTTGTATGCGAGTTAAAACAGTTGAAAAAGGTACATACTAGCACTAGATATCCTAGAAGTGGTCCGTATAATGGTAGGCCGAGTTTCTGTTTGTTGCATGGTGTTGGGCGGTGAATGTTCCTTCAGATTGTCCCCTTCTTCCGTTATATGTAATGGACTCAAGTTTACTGACTGCCGAGGCAAATCTCTTTTCTGTAAAGGAAGTGAAAATGTTAAGGCATGAACAGAAAAAACGTTCGAAGCACAACAATGTTACTGGTAACAATAGTGATCCTAGGTGTAAGCGAGTGAAAGTGTGACTGTCAGATGACTCAGAGAAGACCACTATACCTGCCAAGGCAGTAGGCACAAGAATGATCGTAAAAATTTAGCTTTTCCCACTATCAGACGCACTCAACATATCAGCAGCAGACGACTTTTGAAAATATTTTGGAAAACAAGAGAGATTCTCCTTTTACCATGATGTTTTCAACTCTATTCACTTTATACTAATATAATAGCTTGACCAAATTCATCAAGAAGAATCTTATTTAACCCTTTCCCTCATACGACAATTCTGCAGCAGACGACTTTGAACATATCTTGTCAAAAAATGGAAAATCTCTACAATTGAATGGATAACCTATGACTAAAAGTGGAAAACATTGTGGCAAAAGGAGAAATTGCTCGTTTTGAGCAATTTTTTCTTTTGTCACTGTTTTCAAAAAGCTGTCTGCTGCTGAGGCATCAGAAAGCATCTATATGAGGGAAAGGGTTAAAGTTGGAATTTCCCCCAGTTATTTTATTATATTTTTGGTGAAAAAAGAACTTTGAAATTGGTAAGCTTGTTATGAGCAATTTCTCTTTTGGCCACAAGGTATTCAAAACCCATCTGCTACATGGTAAACACATTTCCACAAAATGATCTCAACCCGAGAATGTCATCCTTTGATTAGAACACTAACAAACTCTTTTAACCCATTACTTCACATGACTTTTCATAGATCGTCTGCTTGACAATCATCAGACAAACAATTTCACCATTCTAGAAAACTGAAAGATTTATATTGATAAAGAGTTGAAAATATTGCAATAAAAGGTAAAATTGCTTGTTTTTAGCAATTTCACCTTTTATTGTAATGTTTTCAAAAGTCGGCGTCAAATGTTATCTGTGTGAAGTAATGGGTTAAAACCAAAAACAATAATAAAACAAATACCACAGCCCCATCTCTCGTTATACTCTATTCTATTGTATCATTGTGACTTTATATTATTAAATGTATGTATATTGTAAATAGAGCTTTTGCTATTTACGAAATTGTAAATGTAATATATGAATAAAGATTAAAAGAAAGGTGCATTTTGCCTTAACCCTTCCCCTCATATTCTGACGCCTCTTCAGCTCAAAACGAGCAATTTCTCAAAAATAATATTTGTCCACCCATTTACATAGATGTTTTAGAATTTGACTGCTACATGTAGGAAAGAGTTCATTAAGACCGAAATGGCATTCTCCATTCATCCAATACGAATACACACCAAGTTTTTCTCCTCTGTTATAAGCCATTCTGCATCTCTCTCGGACTCCATTTGTTGTCGTCTCAATCTCTCCTCCAATACTGTAGGGTCAATGTCATGGTTGATGTTGTTATTGACGGGTAATGGCTCTCCTATCTCGGACACCTGCTGCGATACAAACATCAAACATCTGTAACCCTTTCCCACATAGAGACGCTTTCTGACGCCTTTGCAGCAGATGTCTTTTGAAACGAGCAATTTCTCCTTCTGCCACAATGTTTTCAACACTATTATATATTTATACTTTCATATGATTATAGAGATTTTTCACATTGTTGCAAAGATGTGTTCAGTTGTCTGCTGTAGACGCATATTGACACATCTGAACAGACAACTTTTGAAATCATTGTGGCAAAAGAAGAAATTGCACATAACGTGCAATTTCTCCTTATGCCACAATAATTTCAACTATAAAATAACCTTTGATTTATATTGAATTTCCATATTTTTGACTAGACATCTACAAAGTTGTCTGCTGCAAATTTGTTGTATGTGGGAAAGGGTTAACATTAGACCCCAACCTATCTCTTCTTTTAGTCATAATCAAATTGTTTGTTTCCTTTTTATCTTCAGTTTATAGTTCTGAGGCCAGGGATTCAATATTAGTTCTTCAGATATCTTAAATTGTCCTTAATGATTGTTTTTCTAACTATGTGTATGCCGATTCTTTTCCAATGTACCCAAGAATTTATCATAATGAGCAACAACTTTAATCACAATTCATTTGAAAACCTTTGATAGTTTGAAGTGGTCCCAAATTGTTGTTTTCACATTAAGGTGAAAAGACATAAACTTACCTGGTCTTGATATTGTTGTCTGTATGGTGTCTGACCTCTAGGTTGAGCTCCACCATTTACAAGGTCAGATAACTCCTGGGGTGTCCGGGCTATTACTCTACCAGGGAATGTACCACCCCTGGGTGCCCCTAGGTGTGTTTGTTGGCTATAATTTTGGGGTTCACCCTGTTGACTGTAGGCCGGTGGTCCTCCCTGCATACCCTGGACCTGACTTACAGCTGTATAACCAGACGATGATGGGAAGTAATGAGAAAGATCAATCTCACGTGGTAGGGGGGGCGGGGCTTGTTGATAAGAGGTGGGATGTTGTGGGCTGGCCCCAAAGGGTGTACTCTGCCCTAATGGTAGAGTAGAAGCGCTGTCCCAGTTTCTGGGTGGAGACGCCACACTGTATGCACTGTTACTGAGGTTCAGATTTCTTGAGGAATTGGATGGCGACATACCAGGATGAAAGGGGCGAGCAGGTTTTGGGGGCGGGGCTAACTCCTCCCCATCCTCAGGACCTGAAATGAATAAAGATTGGGTTTATTTTAATAACTCCATCCTAGATATATTTTCAGTTGTCTTATTTAAAAAAAAACATGGAAAAATATCTAATATCTTCAAAATTGGTAGCCTAATTAGTTTCATTATAGAGATTTATTTATCTTAATAATCTTTTCCTTATATACCAATTGGAAAGTATGCCACTGGAAACTTAAAAAATTACTGTCGGAAAAGGAGAAATTGTATGAAGAACAATCTCTCCTTTTCTCAAAATGTTTTTAACTCAATCAAAAATATATTCCATTTTCTCAGGTGAACAGTTAACCCCTTTCCACATACAACAAATCTGAAGCAGACGACATTGAAAATATCTAGACAAAAATGTGGAGATCTATTTGAATAGAGTTGAAAACATTGTGGCAAATGGAAAAATTGCTCATTATGTGCAATTTCTTGTTCTTCCAAACGTTTTCAAAAGTTGTCTGCTGCAAAGGCACCAAAAGGTGTCTGCATGTGATAAACAGTTAACTTACAAATAGCATTTATTCCAGTATGAAACTGATTCGAAGTTTGTGTGTATTTTATATGAATAATTCAAAGGTACATTAATTTTCTTTCATAAAATAGCAGTAATAAATAAACCCTTTCTTAACCCTTTCCCTCATACGACAATTCTTCAGCAGACGACTTTGAACATATTTTGTCAAAAAATAAAAAATCTTTAAAATTGAATGGATAACCTATGACTAAAAGTAGAAAACATCTAGGCAAAAGGAGAAATTGCTTGTTTTGAGCAATTTTCTACTTTTGTTACTATGTTTTTAAAAAGCTGTCTGCTGCAGAGACGTTAGAAGCGTCTATATGAGGGAAAGGGTTAAATAAAGCAAATCTGCAGCAGACGTCTTTGAAAACATCTAGGCAAAAATATGCAAACTCTATAAGTGAAGGTATAATTACTGTTATAAAACATTGTTTTGGCAAAAGGAGAAATTGCTCGTTTTGAGTAAATCTCCTTTTGTCACAATGTTTTGTCCGGTGCAGAGACGTCAGAAAGCGTCTATATGTGGGGAAAGCGTTAACAAGAAAAGTTATACTGGTCCATACCCCATGATATTGTGTTGATTTTTCTGCTATCCTGTTCCTGTTCCCTTCTGACCTTCTCCTCTTCATAAATCTGACTGTTTCATGAAACAAACAGAACCATTTTAGAACGTGACATAAGACAACATACAACACCATTGGTGCTGTACTTACATCTTGGCAAAGGTTTGAAAAGTCTGACGAATAACCTTTTCCCACATACAATAAATCTGCAGCAGACGACTTTGAAAATGTCTACTACTAAACAATTTGGAAAATCTATATAATTATATGTTTAACCCTTTCCCACCTGCAGACGCATTCTGATGCAATAGCAGCAGACGACTTTTGAAAACATTATGGCCAAAGGTGAAATTGCTCATGTCGGAAAGGGTTAATTACTGAAAAAATGTTGAGCAATTTCTCCTTTTGTTTTCAAAAGTCGCCTGCTGCAGATGCCCATCTATAGGTGGGGAAGGGTTAACATCCATGATATTGTCCATCCATTGTGTTATACGACTTATTGAACAGTATTTCAGTGATATCACCGAGTTTTCTTGGTTAATTTGCCAGTACTACCAGTATTATTTTTCCAGGCATGATGCATCAATTGTAATGCTATTAAACCTTTCCCTCATATAAACGCCTCTGCAGCAGACAGCTTTTTGAAAACAGTGACAAAAGAAGAAATTGCACAAAACGTGCAATTTCTCCTTTTGCCACAATGTTTTCCACTTTTTGTCATTATCCATTCAATTATGGAGATTTTCTATGTTTTGACAAAATACGTTGACAAAATACTTTCAAAGTCGTCTGCTGCTGAATTGTCGTATGAGGGAAAGGGTTAACACAACACTCAGTGTCAAGGACGGAAGTCATTACCACCATTTTTAATATCTTTTAATCTGGTTATGGATGGTTCATGATGATTTTTCAAAATGGTATATATTTTACCTGTATTTTTCACGACAAATGAGTTGTAGATTTTGATATGAGAATAAATATTAGATGAAAAGAGAACTAATATTGCTAGTGATACATAGACTGTAGAAAGGATTACTTACAACAACCAACTTTTCAGATCAGCAAATGTTGGTCGTTTGGAGGGTTCATATGACCAACAGATACACATGAGGTTAAACAGAGAGAGGGGACAGTCGGGTGGGAGGGGCAGCCTCTCTCCTGCCTCGATCTTCCCTATCACATCATTGTTCTTTACACCCTGGAATGGCTTGATCCCAAACATCAGTATCTCCCAGATACACACACCTACAGTATAAATTGTATATTGTAAACAATATACACATAAACAGTTCCCAGGTTGAAGTACCTGTTGAGGCCTCTGCAGAAGAAAAACCCAAAAAGCTACGAAAATGCAAACGCTTCCAAGTCTAAACAAGAGCACCGCGTACGGCACAGACGCTCGACTGATAAGGAGAAAACAGAAAAAAAAAGCAAAAGCTGAGCTGAACCAGACGACGACGCCAGGGTCATGACAATAGCTCTCGTTTTTTCAGTCGAGCTAAAAAGGGGCATTACTTAATAATTATTAAAGAGATATGTGTCTTGGTATAGACATGTTTATTGTTACTAGGAACATGTGTACAATGTTTCATTTGAAATGTTGAACGGCTTTTGAGTTTTGTGACTCCGCCAAGGGTATCGAAAAACAGACAAGCTAGAAAAGGTTCAAAACAATCAAACAATCTATTTTCTAAATATCTAACAATGAACCCTTTTTCAAAATCATATTTCGACTATTTTAAGATTCTTAAATTTTGGCTTAGATGCTTTTAAAAGCAGGAAAATACAATACAGGATAAATGTCAAAAAGTACTTGAAACATATTATCATAAGTGGCCTTACCGAACATCCACGTATCACTCGCCGTCGTAAACCTTCTAAAGTTGATAGATTCCGGGGCCATCCATTTGATAGGCAGTTTCCCTTTAGAAGCTGGTATATACAAACAATAGTAACGTCATTTTATTTCACACATGTTGACCCTTTTAAATGCATCTACAGCAGACAACTTTTGAAAAGATTGTGACAAAAGGAGAAATTGCTCATAATGAGCAATTTCTCTGTTTGTCAAAATCTTTTCAACTCTGTTTAAAAATTTGACAATTCTTAAAAGACGATTTCCATAATTTTTGAATAGTTGTTTTTCTAGTCGCCTGCAGCAGATTTGTTGTATGTGGGAAAGGGTTAATAGCAGCATAATAAATATAATAATAAAGTATGATGTAAATATAAAACAAGAGCGCCACAGAGCTCATCTGTTGTTTTTTCTATTAAAGTCGAAAAAGGAAAAAAAGCCAGAGTTACGTGACTTGGTATATACATGCGTATTGTTTCTAAGAACATGTATACTAAGTTTCATTTGAAAATGTTGAACAATTTTTTATTTTATGAGGTAAGGTTAACTTTTAGTGATGACGCAGCAGTCAAGGGTATCAAAATACCCTGACTTTTTTTTTCTTCGAAAAGCAGACAAGCTAACAAGCCAAAATCTTGAAATTAGCCTGCTTGCCGAGCAATTTGACCATCCAGCTATTCAATAGAAAGATAGCTTTATAGTTTTCAGACTGTGTACATTCATGTTAATCTTATGGTACAGGTACTTAAACATCGAAGGTTGTTTTCACGTTGAACTTGACCCACTCTAACTTTGTAATAAATTGATCATGATTAGTCTGTTTTTACTTGAAAACCGTTTTTCAGAATTTAGATATCATCAAGGATTCAGATTACACTATGCCCAAGTAAACAAATGAATGGTTTATATCTGAACAGATGCAATAACATTAAAAGAGATAAATAATAATGCTAACCTTTGTAATAACTTTGTTCTTCCACCCATCTCGACAGTCCGAAATCTCCCAGTTTAACTGAATCATGAGCTGCTACCAATACATTTCTAGCTGCTATATCTCTGTGGAAATAAAATTGTACTGTCAAACCTGTGTTAGTCCCTTCCCTGAATTTCTATGTCGAAATTACCACTTTTAAAAACATAATGGGAATGGAGAATGTACATTTCTAGCTGCTTTATCTCTGGAAAATAAAATGTACCGTTCTTTCCCTGATATAGATGAATTTTGATGTCAAACTAGCAACATAATTGGATGGGAGAGTTTCAATTTTTTAACAGTCATAATGCTTTTCTTGCTATGCTTTATCCCAAAGAGCAAAAGCCAATATGACCACACATATAAAGTCTTTGGCATGAGCAGGACAGGACTTAACCCTTTCCCTCATACAACAATTCTGCAGCAGAAAAATAGAAAATCTCTATAATTGAATGGATAACCTATGACCAAAAGTGGAAAACATTGTGGTAAAAGGAGAAATTGCTAGTTTTGAGCAATTTCTTCTTTTGTTACTATTTTTTCATAAAGCTGTCTGCTGCAGAGGCATCAGAAAGCGTTTATATGAGGGAATCATTTAAACCCTGAAAATCATAAGTTCTAATAACAACGAAAATACTGAAGCAGCTGAAGATCAAGTACTAAGTTATTTTCTGTAAATGTTTTGGATACTTATTAATATAAGCAACCTGTTTAATATTAAATAATCTCAAAACTTCATAACAATGATATTATGCAAATATATCCTTTGAAATTCTCATGATAATTGAAAAATAATTGTTTAACCAGCATGCAACAAATCTGCAGGAGAGGACTTTGAAAATATGTTTGCCAAAATATGAAAAATCTCTTTAAATGAAAATACAATTATTGAATCGAGTTCAAAACTTTCCATCAAAAGGAGAAATTTCTCATTATAAACTATTTCTCCATTTGCCAAAATGTTCTGAAAGATGCTCTGCTGTAGATGCATCATTATTGACAGATCTCAAAATTTAAAAACAAGACCTCGGGCTGAGGGTGTCTTGCCCTTCTAAGAAAATCAGATATTAAATGGTATCACTATGCAAAAAGAAAGTAAAGTTGATAAAATGTGAAAAAGTAAGTGTCTGTCAATGCATTGTTATCAACATGTCATGATAAATAATAAACTCACTACATGTGTATATATCTTAATATATTTATTCACACATGAAGTAAAGAGTGATCAATAATACTACATTAAATTGTAAATAATTGCAATCACTATGATTATGATAGTAAGTTTTTACAACGTTTTTTGACGTTGACAGATGTCCCATGACCAAACAATACATCTGACAAAGTTTCCGAAAAATTCAAGCAGAGGTTGCCGAGATATAAGAAAGGTTAAGTTTTGAGGTTAAGTTACCTAACAAAGGTCAAGTTTTGCACAATTATGACGTTGACCCTGAAAATGTTGACGTTGACAGATGTCCCATGACCAAACAATACATCTGACAAAGTTTCAGAAAAATTCAAGCAGAGGTTGCCGAGATATAAGAAAGGTTAAGTTTTGAGGTTAAGTTACCTAACAAAGGTCAAGTTCTGCACAATTATGACCTTGACCCTGAAAATTTTGACATTGACAGATATCCCATGACCAAACAATACATCTGACAAAGTTTCAGAAAAATTCAAGCAGGGGTTGCTGAGATATAAGAAAGGTTAAGTTTTGAGGTTAAGTTACCTAACAAAGGTCAAGTTCTGCACAATTATGACCTTGACCCTGACAATTTTGACGTTGACAGATGTCCCATGACCAAACAATACAGCTAACAAAGTTTCAGAAAAATTCAAGCAGGAGTTGCCGAGATATAGCTATTTGTAAAAGCGGCCGCTGTCGCCGTCGCCGGAAAAGTGACTGCTATGTCTCACTCCACTATCGTGGGCGAGACAACAAGGATATTATGCAAATGTATGCTTAGCAAGTCTCGTGGTGAAGGAAAAATGGTTGTTTAACCCTTTCCCTTATATAGACGCTTTCGGACGCCTCTGCAGCAGACGGCTTTTTGAAAACATAGTGACAAAATAAGAAATTGCACAAAACGCGCAATTTCTCCTTTTGCCACAATGTTTTCCACTTTTCATCATAGGTTATCCATTCAATTATGGAGATTGTCTATGTTTTGACAAAATACGTTTAAAGTCGTCTGCTGCAGAATTGTCGTATGAGGGAAAGGGTTAAATTTGTTTGGTTTGGAATCCATATTATTAAATTCCAAGAAATCTTATTTATTAAAATCTCTTACAGGCAACAATGTACTACAGAAGGATCAAAATATACTAACCTGTGAACAAATTTCTTGCTTTCAAGGTATGATAAAGCTGTACTGAGTTGGAAAGCATACATGATGAGCGTTGTGAGTTCCAGTCGATGTTTGTTGTTTTGTAAATAGGCACGCATCTGTAATACATAACAAAAATAGGCCATGAAGTTATGTTATTACCTTAACCCTTTTCCACATACAACAAATCTGCAGCAGACAACATTGAAAACATTGTGGCAAAAACCTAAAAAATCTCCATAAAAGTTGAAAACATTGAGACAAATGGAGAAATTGCATGTTATGAGCAATTTTTCGTTTTACAACAGTGTTTTCAAAAATCGTCTGCTGCAGAAAGTGTTTACATGTGGAAAAATCGTAGAACATATGAAAGACACTTTTATTTGTTTGTATGTATGATGTTAAACACCATTTTCAACAATTACCAGCAGTACTACTAATTCATTTTTCCTTACACTAGGTAGTCGGTTGTCATGCTAACCCCGGAATCCTGAGAGCAAAGAAGGCAAAGCCAATACAACCATTTTCAAAGCTTTGGTATGACAAGGCAAGGGATCAATCCCGCTACCTTTTGCATACAACAATACTGAAAAATCTCCATAAAAGATAGCTTAATTGTTAAATAAAGTTGAAAACATTGTGGCCAAAGGAGAAATTGCTCATTATGAGCAATTTCACCTTTGGCCACAATTTTTTCAAAAGTCTTCTGCTGCTTTTGCGTCAAAATGTGTCTGCAGGTGGGAAAGAGTTCAGGATTAACCCAATTCTCTGGTTCTTTTTACCCGATATAATATATTCATAGTCACCTCTGAAATACTTTTGAAAATCGAGTTAAACACCCAATCAAGCAATCACAGTTGTCTAAACCAAACTTTTAAGGAAAATAATGATATATCTGAAAAACTGAAAATATAGTGCTGATAACATTGTGAGAAAAGAAGAATGTATCTCATCATGAGCATTAATCTTCTTTTCCCACAAAGTTGCTCCGATGCCCTTTGATTCAGAAGTCAAAAATCGTTTAACTGGGTAAACTATCTTACCTCTCCGTGTCTGGCGAGTTCCATCACAATACAAACAGGAGTTGTTTCTGAGCAAATACCGATCAGTTTGATGATATGAGGGTGATCAAACTGCTGCATAACATCTGGAAAAATTAAACAAATAACATCATTTACCCTCAGAAAGCGTCAATATGTAAGAAAGCTTCTAATCTTTTTTTTTTTTATTATTACTGGTCAGGTTTTGAAATCTATCAGTTGAAAAAGTTGAAATATACACAAAACACTGAAGTACAATTTGTCAAATTAAGTTGAAATTTATGGGGAAAAGAATTTCTCCATTGTTCTTAATATTTTCTATAATCAGCTACTACCGTAAAGTCATCAAATGTATTTAAAAAGAAACATCTAAGGAACATTCCTGTGAAATTACTTGAATTTGGTTCATTTGTTTAGGAGAAGTTGTATGTAGGCAATATGAACAGACAGACAATCAGACGGTGAGTACCGGTAATCACAATAGCTCACCCTGCACTTAGTGCTCAGCTGAGCTAAAAATATCCAACATTTCTATAAATGTAAGTTTAATCAGAGCTCTAGATAAGAAGAGTATTTGACACTCAAACCCTATGTTGTGTGTACTCAAAAGAATTGTCTCAGTGGGAAGATTCTTTTGAGTACCCACAACATAGGTTTTAGTGGAGTCATAACGGAAATATGGATGGGAAAAGACTCTGGAGTTTACTTATTTAAAGAGTTGAAAACATTATGGCAAAAGGAGAAATTGATCCTTATGATCAATTTCTTCTTTTGCCACAATGTTTTCAAGCAAAGTGTCCTCTACTACAAACACATCAAATATTGTCTGCATATGGGACATATGAAGTTCTCAAATCAATATTATTACTTACAGGCCTCTTCTAAAAACTTTTCTGTCATGCATTCTTCGCCATCTTCTTTACAAGTTTTTACAGCAACTGGAACCTCCCCGCCATCCTACAGCAAAAATATTAGAATATTGAACTTAATTAAAGCACAAAGGCTTCTTTTCCCTTGTTGTTTTTAATATCTGCTGCAGATTTGCCAAAATACATCAGCATGTTAACCCTTTCCCTCATATGACAATTCTGCAGCAGATGACTTTGAACATATTTTGTCAAAAAATAGAAAATCTCTATAAATGAATGGATAACCTATGACTAAAAGTGGAAAACATTGTGTCAAAAGGAGAAATTTCTTCTTTTGTCACTATGTTTTCAAATAGCCGTCTGCTGCAGAGGCGTCAGAAAGCGTCTATATCAGGGAAAGGGTTAAAAGGGTTAATGAAAAAATTATGTGTTATAATTCAAATATTAAAAGCAAAAACATAAATGAACATAATTGGGTGTTTGATTTGTTTTATTCGGGTTTTTACGCCATTTTTAACATTACATGTATTTCAGTTAAATCACGGCGACCGTTAACGTATTCAAGGGAACTCCCCCATGACTGTTGCGCCGTGACTCGGGGATTGGGTGTTTGAACAATTAACCCTTTGGCATATGTAGACATCATCTGAAGACTGCACCAGACAACTTTTGAAAACATTGAAGCAAAAGGAGAAATTGGCAAGATGAGCAATTTCTTCTTTTCCAACAATATCTTTTAATTCAAATTTTTCAGATATTTTCAAAGCAACTCTTAAAATAATATATTCCGACACAAGACAGAAGATGTTTACCTTTCACATTTCCCTGTCTTTTGATAAGTGATTTAGGCACTAATTAATGTTCAAGATTTCAAAATGACAGACTAGTAAATTTACTATCCCTGCAAGGGGGGAATGCACTGCAACCATTTTAAGCTTTTGCGTGACCAAAACAGTTTCCAACATGACTCTCCTGACAATATCAATGCTTAACCCACATACAATAAATCTGCACAAGACAACATTTAGTCAAACATAGGTAAACTCTCTATAAATAAAAGAACAATTATTGAAAAAAACTGAAAACATTGTGGCAAACGGAGAAACTGCTCATCATGAGCAATTTCCCCTTTTGCCACAATGTTTTCAAAAGTCATCTGCTTAACCCTTTCCCTCATATAGACACTTTCTGACGCCTCTGCAGCAGACATCCTTTTGAAAACATAGTGACAAAAGAAGAAATTGCTCAAAACGAGCAATTTCTCCTTTTGCCACAATGTTTTCCACTTTTAGGTTATCCATTCAATTATAGAGATTTTCTATTTTTTGACCAAATATGTTCAAAGTCATCTGCTACAGAATTGTCGTATGAGGGAAAGGGTTAAAGAATAAATTGAGTTAGACAGTGTTCAGTTGCACGACTGTTTTCGTTAGATCACGGCGGCCCGAGAGCCCCGGTTGAAAACGGGGTCATCTGGAAAACATTTTGATAATTATAGAGCTGAAAACATTGAGGGAAAAGGAAGATAATTGTTTTTTTGTAAGTTGTTACTCACCTTATCTTTGTATAACCCTTTATGGACATCCCCAAACTGGCCATTCCCGAGTATTTCTAGTAAATGAATTTTATCTCTTGGTATCTCATAGTCATGGGCTGAAAGGATATATACCACATGCTAAATTATAATTAACCCAATACTGATTATATAGTAGAACATGGAAACCTCAAAGGCAGATGAAAACATTGTGGGAGTAATTGTTTTATCATGTTTTTTCTCTATCCTGAATTTGGGCTGCTATTTTTTATTAAGTTTGTATTATTTTCTACAAAAATTTCCAATTTGAAAGTCTTATGAAGTAAACATGCCTGTAAAAGGGTCAAAGCAAAAATTATTCAGAACTGAAACAATTTCTGTGAGATTTAACCATTCAATGGATAATTGTTTACAATCTTACAATTATTTCATGGAAAAAATATCCCACATAAATTTGATTGTATAGTTTCCGGTAATCAGTTATATCACACTATTACCTGGGTTAATCTTTCCCACCTGCAGACGCATTTCGGTGCAATAGCATCAGATGACTTTCCCACCTGCAGACGACTTTTGAAACCATTGTGGCCAAAGGTGAAATTGCTCATAATGAGCAATTTCTCCTTTGGCCACAATGTTTTCAACTGTATTTAACAATTAAGCTATCTTTTATGGAGATTTTTCAGGATTTTTCCAACATGTTTTCAAAGTCATCTGCTGCAGATTTGTTGTATGTGGGAAAGGGTTAATTGCCAGTAAAACTAGTAATTCTGCTATCCCTGCCATCCTGAGCACGAAGGAGGGAAAGCACTGCTGCCGGTTTTAGGCTTTAGTATGACCATATCAGTTTCAAACATGGCTCTCCTGACCATATCTTGCTTAACCTTTTCCCACATACAACAAATCTGCAGCAGACAACATTTTAGTCAAAAGTATTGAAACCCTCTATAATTGAAAGAACAATTTTTGAATAAGATTGAAAACATGGTGGCAAACGGAGAAATTGCTCATCATGAGCAATTTCTCCTTTTGCCACAATGTTTTTAACCCTTTCCCTCATATAGACACTTTCTGACGCCTCTGCAGCAGACGTCTTTTTGAAAACATAGTGACAAAAGAAGAAATTGCTCAAAACGAGCAATGTCTCCTTTTGCCACAATGTTTTCCACTTTAAGTCATAGTTAATCCATTCAATTATGGAGATTTTCCATTTTTTGACAAAATATGTTTAAAGTCGTCTGCTGCAGAATTGTCGTATGAGGGAAAGGGTTAAAAGTTGTCTGCTGCATACATTTCTGTATGTGGGAAAGGGTGAAGATACATCTCTTGTACCTACCACTTAACTTTTTCACTCTTAAAAATAAAGGCTAACACATTGAGTCTATAAATATATAATTAGGCATATTTTGACCTTGACTTATTACATTGGTCTTTGATATGGAATGCACATCATCCTGACGTTACCACTCGGCTTTCTCATCATAAGTCGGAAACAAATCTGGGATGATACTTTTGCCAAAACCAACAAAGTTTGATAAACTGGTTGCTTCAAATTACAGAAGCAGCTGTATTTACTTTTGTTACTTTAAGGAAACTTATTTGACAAAACATTATGGTAAAATCATGATAAAGCAAACCAATTCACATTTGTTCTATTTATAGCAGTCAGACTTGACTTTTCAATGACCTTGACCTAAGTCTTATTGGCGACACTTCAATGAGAAGGTATTAAATGACTAAATGTAGCATTGACAACTTTGACATTTGGACCTTATGCAAATGTCAAGCACTTGATGCACAAACTTGAACAAGATGTAATCTAAGAACCGCTCTGCATGGAGCCATCAATATGTGCCCTGCCAATAACCAAAGTCAAAGCATGACATAATGAGGCACAGAAGAAGTTTGGGGTTTAACACGACTTCAACAATTTTTCAGTTATATCACGGCATTTCCTGGGTAGCTTACCCAGTACTACTGGTCCATTTAGCCTGACACCAGTTAGTCAGTCCAAATGTTAACCCTACAACCCTGAGCACCAAGGAGGGAAGCCATTACTACCATTTTTATAAAAGCTTCATGGTATGACCCAGCCGGGGATCGAACCATCAACCTCCAGCATCCAAGGCCGACGCATTACCACTACACAACCAAGGCAGATGAGGAACAGGCAGACACAAGAGAAGTGATCCCAAAGTGTCACCCTGCTTTACATGCAGATGACACAAAAAGTATGTGTACATATTAGAGGTAGCTAATTTGACACAATTTAATCCAACAAAGAGAGCAGTATCTACTTCATTCAGTAATGTATTCATTTTGTGAGATAAATTAGGCATACTTTCATCCTTTGGGTTCTATTTTACAAACAACCTATTCATTTCAATTTTCATTAAAATAACATACTCTCTACACAGCAGACCAATTTGGGATTAAACATGCAAACCAGATGAGGCTTTTATCATAATGCAAGATGCAGTTGCTCTCTATCCCACAGCCGTATTTAGGGGCAATACAGACTAGAAATTTTCCATTACAACTTAAAAGAATTAGGCAGTATAGATGAATGCAGGCCATATACAATGGTTAAGTAAGAGTACTAGATAAGGGTAGTATTTGTAATTTGGATGAAAAAACCCCCAAAAAACCCAGAGCTGTCTTGGACAAAACGGTATCATGTTGTATATTGTGTGCCTCATGCAAAGCGGTTGTAACTACATCTTATTACAAGATAATACTAATACCATTTTGTTTGAAGTCATTGATATGTGAGAAAGTACAGACCTTGGCAGGTCTGCCTATTATACTGTCCCTGTATAATTTTATGTACAAAGACCTGGATGTCACTTCTGACAAAAGATTAGTGTAGCCACACTATATAATCTTGTTTCTGTACATTGTGCAATATTGTAAAAGATATGAAACAAGACTCTTTTCGACTGTTGTGATTATGCAAGACACTCCTTATCTAGTCCTCTTAATTTATGCTACAAATACAGATGCCATGTTAAAGTCCACGGAAGAGGTTATTGTAGTATGAGGTCCGATACAAGTACATTCCCATATCAAACATGCTTTTATACATTGGCAACTCATAATGCTCTCTATTTACATCCGACAAAATGCACCAGCATACCAACTTAACCTGAAAAAATTCTCTAAATTTCCTAGCATTTATTGTTCACACGACAATATTTGAACACACAGACTAGTACAGGTGATGCATGTAATATTTCGATGGTATAATGTATAACGGACATTTATTTCACCACTTTTCATAAAGAAGTTCTTTCAATTTCACACATTTTAAATGCCTTCAATAGATATCATCTTTCTTTTATAAATATTAATATTCTTGCAACGCGCTTGCAGAGCTCTAGATAAGGGGTATTTTTCTTGTTCTAAAATCCTTATTTGACATTTAAACCCGATATTCTGGGTACTCAAAAGAATCGTCTCAGCGAGATGATTCTTTTGAGTACTCACAACATAGGATTTGGTTAAGTAATAAGAGAACTATTGTGGGGAAAAGACCTGTTCACTCCCTCTTATCTCTTAGCATACTAGCGGCGGATTTCGTCAACTGTTGATGACCTTTGCAAACAGTTTGGATCCAGATCACGCCCCACAGAATGTGGGGCCTGATCTGAGATCCAAACTGTTTGCCACTCTCAGATCATATTACAACAACAATTTGGAAGCAGAAAATTATGTTTTTAAAAGTATTACAGATGACAATTTAGCAGACGAAAACAACTTAGCATGCAAAGAGTTATATAGTCCTCTGATCTTGTTTCCTATATTCTCTGAAAATGAGTCAAGACTACAAAACATTGAAAATAAATCAAACATCAGCCTGATCCAAATACAAACAGATCGTTTTAACGATAAGGTTTGTGACTTGGTGGTAAATATTTCTAGAAAATATCAAATAAGGTTAGTGGTCATTCCATATATTTTTCCTATTTTCTCAAATTATATTCTTTAATAAGGAAAGCACAATTTTTAGAGTCGGAAACCTTTCCCACTTGCAGATGCAATTTTACGCATCTGCAGAAAACTTTTGAAAATATCGTGGCAAAAGAGACAGTTTTGTTCAACTTTATTCAATCATTTATTTTATTTACAGAATTGTTTCATATATTGGCCTAAATACTTTTCTAGATTTGTTGTATATTATCAGGGAATGGACTTAAGGCATGCTATTGTAATGGCTATAATCTATGGTGTTTGTTTCTGTCTCCCCTTGTTATGCATCCATCTGCATCTGTACAAACGTTTCTGAACTCTGCGTTTTGCTTTTGAGTTTGACTTTAATTTTAATATATAATTCTATTCTTGCTTTCTTTTGCTATGCTTGTCACTGAGTCACTGACTTGTATTTTTTGGCAACGAGTTATAAGGCATGTGTCGCTAATTTTTAATCAGAATTAACCTTTTCCCACATATAGACGTCTTGTCTGCAGCAGATGACTTTTGAAAACATTGTGACAAAAGAAGAAATTGCTCAAAACAAGCAATTTCTCCTTTTGACACAATATTTTCAATTTTTTTTCCAGTAACTATACCTTCATTTCTAGAAATTTTCCATGGCTTAACTGAATTAAATTAGTAACCCATTTACTTGATACATACCACTTCTGATGTTTAATTAATGCAGTAGAAAACTTTGAAAACATTATGGGGGGGAAATAGAAATTCATTAAAAAGCCATTTTCTCCATTTCCCGCAATGTTTTATTTTTCACCTCTTCCCACAATGTTTTAAACTATTTTATAAAAAGTATTAATAATAATTTCTAGATGTCACAGGATTTTGCTCTAATGTTTTCATATAAAATAAATGAGTAAAGGAAGTTCTTTGCTTATTAGTCATAATGCATAACAAAATATAGATGCTTATTACAGGGCAACAAGTCCTTTCAATTCTTTAACCTTATTGGTTCATCTGTTTTGTATGATGCTCTTTACAGCCAATCAAATTGGTTGTTTCATAGCACTATTATCTAGGATCATGCCAAGACATTTTGAACTCACTTTTCTTTTTTTTCTTTCCTTTAATCCTTTTATGACCTGGAGAGATGTCACAGGATAGAAATCAGACTACATCAATACAAAGTCTTCAACCAAAGTAATTTAAATAAACTACTAACTTGGAACTATGATGAATAGTTAAGTTTTATTTATTGTTTAGGGATGGAAAAGTCTATTTAAGTGTGATTCTATCCAATACCAGTTCACGGACCATTATATATATATGTAAATATTTGTACATGTTTTTGCAGAGCCTGAGCATGCCCAACAGTGCAGCCTCCATAAATAAAGTTTTTATTATTGCCATCATCATTATTACACCATCTATCCCTTTATCCTAAAACATGTATTGCATTCAACATAATGTTTTTTAGGTATAAGTATTGCAAAAACTATCACGATCATGAAAATCAGTTGAACTTAATGGAAGCTCCCTCTTTGAACATGTTATAACATATCAAAAGGCTAAATCGTGTCAAAACAGTCAATGCGAACAATCTCTTATCTTTCAATCTTTTCCAACAAACAGACGCTTTTTGGCGCCTCTGCAGCAGAAGACTTTTGGAAAACATTGTGGCAAGTGGAGAAATTGCTCAAAGCAAGTTATTCAAAAATTGTATTTTCATTTATAGGGTTTCCAAATTTGTCAACTGCTGCAGATTTGTTGTATGTGGTATAAAGTGAAAAATACTTCATAGGGACTTTAATTAAGCTTCTCATAAACTTCCATTAAGTACCCATTCAGCTTTTATTGAGAAATTAAGTGCAGTCTTGAAAACAAAACAAGAGGGCCATGATGGCCCTGGAATCGCTCACCTGATTTTTTTTTTTTTTACTTTAGCTATATAAGCCCCGCCCCCTGGCAGCCATAGTTTCCGACCAATCAACTTGGTTTGAAGGAATCTGATAGAGGGTCACCCTAGGAACATTTCTACAAAATTATTTGAAAATCGGCCAGACACTTTTGGAGGAGAAGATTTTTTAAGTTTTCACTATAGCCATATAATGCAAAATAGCCCTGCCCACTGGAGGCCATGTTTTTTGAACAATCAACATGGCTTGAAGGAATCTGAAAGTGGGTCATCCAAGGAACATTTCTACAAAATTATTTGAAAATCGGCCTGACACTTTCGGAGAAGAAGATTTTTTAAGTTTTCACTGTAGCTATAAAAGGCAAAATAGCCCCGCTCCCTGGCGGACATGTTTTTTGACCAATCAACATGGCTTGAAGGATTCTGTTAGAGGATCACCCAAGGAACATTTCTACAAAATTATTTGAAAATCGGCCTGACACTTTTGGAGGAGAAGATTTTTTAAGTTTGCACTATAGCCATATAAGGCAAAATAGCCCCACCCCCCCTGGCGGCCATGTTTTTTGACCAATCAACATGGCTTGAAGGAATCTGATAGAGGGTCACCCAAGGAACATTTCTACAAAATTATTTGAAAATCGGCCTGACACTTTCGGAGGAGAAGATTTTTTAAGTTTTCACTATAGCCATATAAGGCAAAAAAGCCCCGCCCCCCCTGGCGGCCATGTTTTTCGATCAATCAACATGGCTTGAAGGAATCTGATAGAGGGTCATCTAAGGAACATTTCTACAAAATTATTTGAAAATCTGACAACCAGTTTGGGAGAAGAAGAATTTTGAAGTTTTTTCGGTTTCGTTGCCATGGAAACTGGAATTCTGCATGGATCCGAAAAACTTGAAGGAATTCTGGTGAGGTCTTCGAGAGGATGCTTTCTGTGAAGTTTCATCCCAATTGACCCACTGGTTACTGAGGAGAAGAAGTTGCCGGACGACGCACGACGGACAAAAGGCGATCACAATAACTCACCTTGAGCAAAGCTCAAGTGAGCTAAAAAGAGAAACAAACATACCGCAGCAACTGTATGCTTTCCCAACATTTTTGAGAAGCATAAAAACAAAATTAATGTATCTTCTTTGAACAACATGAAACATTGTAAAACAATTATAAACTTTCCTTTACATATTTTTATATGAAATCTTAGCTTTTTGACATAATAAGCAAGAGGCTAGAACACATAGGAGTAAGGTAGTCTTTTCCCCAAAAAGTGTCTCTGTTATAACTCAGTTAACCCTATTCTGTGGATACTCAGAACAATTCTGTCACTTCTCAAAGAATCACCACAGCAACTATCATGAAGACGAGTTCCCCCAGCATAGGGTTTATATGCATAATAATCATCTAACCCTTTCCCTCATATAGACACTTTCTGAGGCCTCTGCAGCAGACAGATTTTTGAAAACATGGCAACAAAAGAAGAAATGACTCAAAACAAGCAATTTCTTCTTTTGTCATCTCTATTTAATTATTGTTCTTTCATTTAAAGGGATTTTCCGTGCTTTTGCCTAGACATTTTCAGTCGGCTGCTGCAGATTTGTGATATGTGGGAAAGGGTTAACCCGTTCCCTCATACAACAAATCTGCAACAGACAACGTTGCAAACATCTAGGCAAAACTACGAACAATCTCTTTAAGTGAAGGTATCGATATTGAATAGAGTTAAAAGCATTGTGGCAAATTGTGAGCAATTTCTCCTTTAGCCACAATGTTTTCAAAATATGTCTGCAAGTGGGAAAGGTTTAATAAGATGATATACATTCCTAATTACATAGATCTCCGAAACCTGCGACAGATTCTTACCTAAATACACGTCAACCCTTTCCCACTTACAACAAATCAGCAGTTGATGACTTTTAAAACATCTAGGCAAAACAATGGAAAAGCTCTCGAGTTGAAAACAATGTGGCAAAAGGATAAAGTGCTCATCATGTCGTCCGCTGAAGATGCATCAGAAAGCGTCTGGATGTGGGAAAGGGTTAATTAACAAAGCGTATGAAAGGCGATAAAAGGAAAGTTAACAATGTTTTGTAAATGTTGTAAAACTAACAAAAACTAGTGTATTACCATCAGGAGAGCTGTAGTCGCCGTCGTCCTCCACGATTTCAGCATAATCCGAAATTCCTACAAAATGTCAACCAGCACAGTTACTTATCTGAAATTTGCCTATAGTTCCCTAACCTTTCATTGTGTTCAATATAGATATTCTCATTCCAAACATCATTGAACTGTTTCATTTCAGTTATAAATACTCAGCCCAAATCTTACAGTTACCATGCATTGACAATGATTTATTTGAAAAGCTCAAATTATGTTTTCTACTTTTAAAGGCTTGTTTAGGGGCTTAGCCCTTGATATGGAAAGTATTTAGTTATCCAACGTCAATATTTGACCCTCAAACCCTATGTTGTGGGTACTCAAAAGTATCGTTTAGTGAAACCCTTTCCCTCATATAGACGCTTTCTGATGCCTCTGCAGCAGACGGCTTTTTGAAAACATAGTAACAAAAGAAGAAATTGCACAAAACATGCAATTTCTCCTTTTGCCACAATGTTTTCCACTTTTTGTCATAGGTTATCCATTCAATTATGGAGATTTTCTATGTTTTCGTCTGCTGCAGAATTGTCGTATGAGGGAAAGGGTTAATAAGAGAATTATAGTGTGAAAAAATACTTTTCACTTAGCCTTATCTAGACCTCAGTTGGGGAATATAAATTGTTATTGAACATGAAACAGTAATTTCATATCTGTAGAAAATTTGCCAGGTACATGAAATTTATTGAAGCCCTTTCCTAGAAACTGTTTACATATTGTCAGTAATACTATACTTATGACCGGCTTTCCACCTTTCACATGATAAATAATTATATGGGATGCTCAAAGATCTTTCACCCGATATATAAATACTGTTTGTTGTTATTAGTTATTTTACGTCCGATTGCATCTGATGTTTCTAGAAAACTACCAACCCTGGGGGTAAGAACAGATAGGGTTATAAAAGATAAAGAGAGATTTTGTCTGTAACAATATCAATCAGGCAAAGATCAATGTACGAATGTAGTTAATGAAATGAAATGGAATACATGGTGGTATATGAACATAATATAAATAATAACAAGTATATATTCAGAGCTATCAGTTTGTCTCCTGGAATAATACTGCATATTTTCCCTTATGATGAATAGTGATTGATTGATTGATTGATTGATTTGGGATTTAATGCTGTTTTCAACAATTTTTCAGTCATATCATGGCGGCCAGTTCACCTACTCATGTGTTTTCTGGCTTTCTCACACCAGTACCCCACACAACATTCTTTCCAAGCAACTGGCTGCTTTCCACATAGACTGTTAGCCCATTGGTGGAAGATATGTGTCACATTGACTTTTGTCAAACATCGGAAAGAATGTTGGCTGAGCTGGGGTTCAAGCTCACAACCCCTGGATTGACAGCTCACGTTGCTAATGATAGCAGTAATATTCCAGGAAGACATTAAAATATATACACAAATTAAGCCAATGCAAAATAGTTCAGCCATTATCTGATTAATAGGTATAATTTATAACAACCAAGTAGCATCGAACCTAAAACCAGGCACCAAAACGATAAAAGTTTAATCTGTGCTCAGAATTTGTGCTCATGTATCTGATTGGTCAGAAGCCAATTCGTTCTCCAAATTGACCAATCAGAACCCTTTTTGGATCATGGAGTTCATTTCTGAGCAATGAGAATGTTTTCAGAGTTTTATAGTTTCGGACACATCAATAGTTTATGATTTCCAACATTATCTCTTTTCCTCATACAAGACTGTCTACTGTTGATGACATTTTTAAAACATTGAAGAGAAAGGAAGAATTTCGCATAACAAGCAATTTCTCCTTTCCCCACAATCTTTCTAATGCATCAAAACCATGCCACCAATTTATGATATTGAAAACAATTTTATCAAAAACTTTTAAAGCAGTTATTTACTCTAACCATTTCTAAATATGCCATGTTCAGAGTTTCCCAAGATTAAAAAATGTCTGCAAAAGTTAATAAAGATTTGGACTATTAGTGGAATGACTTCGAGACAAAACAAAAAACTTTGTGAGGATTAGAGAAACTGCTCAATCTCTTAACTATATATTCAAACTGAAAGATTTCTTTTTTCAATATTACATAAATAAATAAACACAATTGTAGTAGCAACATTTTCATGCACAAATACTGGTAATAACTTCATGAGAAAACTTTGTTTCTACTCTGTCTGTGGCATCCAATGTGACTTCAAGAACTCAACATTGAAGAACAAGAGGAAAACAACATTGAAGAACAAGAGGAAAACAGGCTCAAATTTATTTTTCTACAAGGGAATCTCATATATATAATCATTTGATTTATTCCATAATTAACCAACATTAGTTTTAAACCTCCAGTTACTAGACTGTCTGGTAAACCATTTCCCACATGCAGACACTTTCTGACACCACTGTAACAGACTTCTTTGAAAACAGTGTGGCAAAAGAATAAATTTCACATGATGAGCTATTTTTCCTGTGGTCACATTGATTTCAACTCTTTTCAGTAAAAACATTTTCACTTTTTAAAAGATAATTAAAATGTTGCTTCAGATTTGTTGTATATGAGAAAGGGTTAACCATTAACCTCCCCCAGTTTTTATGACATGCATATAAACATTTAAGCCGATTTACGAGAAAACCAACATTATGGACTCTGCGTAATGTATCGACCCTTATCAGCCTAAGCATGCTGTGCAGACTAACCGCGCGGACTGCGCAGGCTGATCTGAGTCGATAAATTACACAGAACCCATAATGTTGGTTTTCTCATGGAACGGCTCATATTACAATTGCATATCATATTCATTTCCCATATATGCTCTCTTTCCTTTAGTTTCAAAAAATAAATTTTGCTTGTCCAGAATGTTTGTTCAATTTTTTTATTAACCCTTTCCCACATAGTATATATCTGCAGCAGATGATTTAGAAACTACTTAGAAAAAAATATGCAAAAATCTTAATAATTTATAAATAATATTGAAAACCTTGTGGCAAAAGGAGTTTATGTTCATCGTAAGCAATTTCTCCTTTTGCTAAAATGTTTTCAAAAGTCATCTACTGCAAATGATACATCTGCTAGAGGGGAAAAAATTGTTCTGATTATGATGGGCCTGAAAATCACATATGAAATAGAACCTTACATACGATTTAGTGGGAACATTATCAATAGAGTATCAGTGATAAATGTTGCAGTATAAAATTAAAACCTTTTTTTTTTTTTTTTTTCCCGTTTTAAGAATCAAGAGCCTGTTTCCATCTTTGTTCTCACATCCAACAAGAAAAACTGTCACGTTTTTAAGCCAGACCTTCCAAATTGAACACCAAACACTAAAAACATACAAACTTTCTTGAGCTCTCTGTTCAGCCATAGCCTGATATAGAAAACTTCCGGAACCGTTTAACCCTTTCCCTCATACGACAATTCTGAAGCAGACGACTTTGAACATATTTTGCCAAAAAATAGAAAATCTCTATACTTGAATGGATAACCTATGACTAAAAGTGGAAAACCTTGTGGCAAAAGGAGAAATTGCTCGTTTTGAGCAATTTCTTCTTTTGTCACTATGTTTTCAAAAAGCCGTCTGCTGCAGATGCGTCTATATGAGGGAAAGGGTTAAATTGAGGAAAAAAAAGAAATCCATCAATAAGAAGCAATTTCCCCTTTTGTCCTATTTATTTTTTATTAATTATACTTCCAATTTGAGATGCAGTACTTCTGATCTTTCCAAAGTGTAAAATATAATATCAGGTAATTAGCTGAAATCAATTAAAAAACAACATGCAAAGGGGAAATCAACATAATTCAGTCAATATATTAAACATCTTATCATCAACTTACTTTCATTTGGAGATAATGGCTCATCTATTCGACTTGTACCTTCTTTTCTTGATGCGCTGTAAGCAAATTAAAGAGATCATGTATTCTTTACACTATTGGCTAACAATAACCAAAAATAAAATAAAACAAGAGGCCCATGTGGGCCTATGCTCTACTTGCATGGTTCTTTGGTCAATCCAGAGCATGTATGTATATGGTGAAGATCGGATAGTAAATGGAGGCTTTATTGTGTTCACAAGCTGTATTATAGCAATTTTGACAATTTCAAGGGCCAGAATCCAGTCTTGCATGGGCGGATCTGGCTGGTTTGCAAAAGGAACCGAGCTCTCATCAATATTTAACTACTATCTAAGTTTGGTGAAGATCAGATAGTAAATGGAGGCTCTATTGTGTTCACAAGCTGTATTATAGCAATTTTGACAATTTCAAAGGCCATAATTCAGTCAGGCAAGGGCACATCTAGCTGGTTTTCGAAAGAAACTGAGCTCTCATCAATATTTAACTACTACATGTATCTAAGTTTGGTGAAGATCAGAGAGTAAATGGAGCCTCTATTGTGTTCACAAGCTCTATTATAGTAATTTTGACAATTTCAAGGACCATTATCCAGTCTTGCATGGATGGATCTGGCAGGTTTGCGAAAGAAACCGAGCTCTCGTGGATATCTTACTACTGCATAAGTTTGATTGAGATACAATCATATTAATCAACCGTACAAAATAACAAAAGTAGTAGAGATCTCAGAACAATCGCTAATGTTTTAGCAATTTCTTCTTAACCATGGTATTTTGGAGTTGTTGGCTGCAAAGACGCTGAAAGTTGTTTGTGTCAGTGAAGTGGTTACATTTAAAAAGTCTTTCAAAATGTCTTAACTCAATCTACAACAATTATGCAGATGATGTTTAATCCTTTCTAACAAACTGCAAATCTGCAGCAGGCGAAAAGTACAAATTTTGGCATTCATAGAAATTGCTTTTTATGAGCAACTTTCCTTTTGCCACGATTTTTTTGTTCCAGCTGCCTCAAATGCTTCGGCAGTTTTAACAGAATGTTGAATGTTGATGGTAAAGTAAATACTTACCTTATTCTTGGTGAAGGGGGTACTATTTCATCTGTAAAAGAAATAAAGAAACAACCTTGAAGAAGTGTCATTACACATACATTTAATTTTTACCATATGTTGGTATGAACAGGCAGATATGGTGTTAAACGCTTTGATTTTAACCCTTTCCCACTTACAAAAAATCAGCAGTAAATGACTTTGAAAACATCTAGGCCAAATTATGCCTCTGTGACTCAGGGAAAGACTGATTATTTCATAGAGTAAAAAACATTGTGGCAAAAGGAGAAATTGCTTTCACCATTTGCCATAATTTTTTCAACTCAATTCAGTCATTATACTTTCATTTACAGAGATTTATTCATATTTTGAAAAATATATTTTAAGGTCGTCTGCTTCCGATTTGTCATATTTGGGAACAAGTTCATGCTGTCATTCATCTCACCATGTGAACTTGCATTCAACAAGGTATAAAGGAACGCATGTGTTGCCTGCCAATTTGTCAGTAAATGAAAGTGTGACAAAAGTGACAGACAGACGGTGGAGAAGTGGTCCATAATGTGTCTCTATGCAAAGGATGGTGACACAATTTTTTTTTTAAAAATTTGATGAAGATTCTTTTGCCTCACAATAGTCTTTGTTCACAGGTGGTCTTTAATTGCAGGTTCATTGATACAGAAAATGAGTATTTTGGGTAACTGAAAGGATGGTCACTTTAGACAGGGAATTGCTATTCCAAGGTGGTCTTTAGAACAGGTTTGACTGTATATATTTGCAAAAAGTCCAGATCAGGTAAATATTGATAATTAATAAAGGTATAGAAAAATATGACCTTTTATTGAGAAGGCATAGAGTATGCCATAAGAAAAAAGAAATTCTGAAGCATATATATGGCCAAGAAAAATACAAATCAGTGTTATTGCTATCCAGGTATTCTAACTATTAACACTTTCCCACATACAACTAATCTGTAGCAGACGACTTTGAAGTAATCTGAAGAAAAGTAAGGAAAACCTTTTTATATAAAAGATAAGTTTTAGTATTCAGTTGAAAACATTGTAGCAACAGGATAAATTGCTCATTATGAGCAATTCCTCCTTTTGCCACAATGATTTATAAAGTCGTCAGCTGCAAATTAAGGCGTCAGACAGCGTATGTATGTGGGAAAGGGTCAAAGAATGATAAAACATGTACTCCAAATATATGTAACAATTCATTTTACAACCTCATTACTTTGCCTTACCTAACCCTTTCCCACATACAACAAATCTGTAGCAGACAACTTTGAAAACATCTAGACAAAATGTGAACAATCTCCATAAATGATAGTTTAATCATTAAATAGAGTTGAAAACATTGTGGCAAATGGTAAAATTGCTCATCATGAACAAGTTTCACCTTTGTAACAGTGTTTTCAAAAGTCGTCTGAAAGTGTGGAAAGGGTTTTTGCTACAATGTTTTCAATTGATTTTCCGTACTTTTTTTTTAGAAAATTTCAAAATTGTCTGCTATTCATTCCTTGTATGTAGGCAAGGGTTAAGGCAATGCCCATCTCTTGTCTATAAATAATATAGAACCGTATTTTCAGTTATTCCAAGAAATATGTAAATCATGATGTGGCTGTAGAAATCAAAATCCAGAAAAGCTTTATTTCACTTGTTTACTACCTTTAACCTTGAAGTGTGACCTTGAATTTAAGCTACAGACCTGACCTTGTGAATAACACTGTCTCATCAGAAGGAACACTTGTGTCAAGTTATTTGAAAATTCACACACCCAAATTAAAGTTTTAACCCTAACCCACTTGCAGACGTGTTTTGACACATCTGCAGCAGACGACTTTTGAAAACAATGTGGCAAATGGGGAAATTTATCATAATGAGCAATTTCTTCATTTGCCACAATGATTTCAACTCTATTCAATAATCATACTATCATTTTTGGAGATTTTCTATATTTTGGACTAAATCATTTAAAAGTCGCCTGCTGCAGATTTATTGTATGTGGGAAAGATTTAAGCTGGACAAGCCCAGATGCAAGGAAGCCACAAAAATGTGCTCACCAGAGGCAGGCTGGACAAAAACACAATGTGCCTTGCACACTCTCCCAATTAAATTGAACTGAACTGTACTAAAACCCATTTTACAAGCTGACATTCTCTCCCCATATAATGATTTCCCTGGTGCATAACCTTTTCTACAAGCATTCCCATTTTGACATGTTTGCAGCAGACAACTTGAAAACATCATGGGAAAAGATGAAACTGCAGCGCATCATGAGGAATTTTCCCTGTTAAACGATGTTTTCAAAACCTGTCGGCTGAAGATGCATCAAAATGCTCATATAGACGCTTTCAACCGCCTCTGCAGCAGACGGCTTTTTGAAAACATAGTGACAAAAGAAGAAATTGCACAAAACATGCAATTTCTCCTTTTGCCACAATGTTTTCCACTTTTTGTCATTGGTTATCCATTCAATTATGGAGATTTTCTATGTTTTGACAAAATTTGTTCAGTCGTCTGCTGCAGAATTGTCGTATGAGGGAAAGGGTTAACAGTGCAATTTCAACCTCAGTTATTTTCACCACACACAAGAATTCAAACTTGCCCCAAAACCATATTAGTCCTCTACCTAATAGAATCAGTAAATTAGATGCCTTTGAAGAAAAATTTTGAAACCATTCTGGAAGAAATATTACCAATTTCTCCCTCACACAATGTATCAAAACTAATAAAACTTCAATTTTTTTTAAAATGTTACACCTTTTTCAAATCAGACAACATAATTATAACCCTCTCCACTTACAACAAATTTGCAGCAGACGACTTTGAATACAAGCAGGCAAAAATAAAGAAAATCTCTATAAATTGCGGCAGGAGGAGATATTGTTCATTGTGAGCGATTCCTCCTTTGGCCACAATGTTTTCAAAAATAGTTTGCTGTGGATGAGTGGGAGAGGATTAATATATCATATCCGGTACGCAATTAGTATGAGCAGAGATTCACAATGGTGTGTCAGACATACTACCTTACCAAAGTCATACCAGCTATAAGGTACTACGGGGAATTTGGGCTCCCTCTGTGTAACAACAACCACTGGATAATGGAGAAATTAGTAAAGTACAATACAACATCCATACGTCGTAAATACGTCCTGTTTCAGTTAACCCTTTCCCTCATATTTTGTCAAAAAATAGAAAATCTCTGTAATTAAATGGATAACCTATGACTATAAGTGGGAAACATTGTGGCAAAAGGAGAAATTGCTCGTTTTGAGCAATTTCTTCTTTTGTTACTATGTTTTCAAAAAGCTGTTTGCTGCAGAGGATTCAGAAAGCGTATATATGAGGGAAACGGTTAACCCTTTTCCACAAACAGATCGAGGCTTTCTGAAGCCTCTGCAGCAGATAACTTTTGAAAACATTGCGGCAAAAGGAGAAATTGCTCAGAATGAGCAATATCTCCTTTTGTCACATGATTTCTTCCTTATTCAATAATTACACTTTCATTTATAGAGATTTTCTCTGTTTTTGTCCAGATGTTTTCAATGTTGTCTGCAAAATTTTTGAATTCGGGAAAGGGTTAACCCTTTCAACATACAACAAAACTGTCACAGGCAACTTTGAAAACATGTAGGCAAAAAAAAAAAGGAAAATCTCTGTAAATAAAAGTAAAGTTATAGAGCAGAGTTGAAAACAGTGTTTTCAACTGTCATCTGTAGCAGATAGGTCAGAATGCTTCTAAATGTGAAAAAGGAGCTAAACGCCTAGTCAAAGTAAACTACTCTTAATATTACAACTCTGTCCCACATGCAAAAACATTTGCAGCGCAGACATTTAAAAAATATTGCGGCCAAAAGAAAATTTCCCAATATGAGCAAATGCTCCTTTATAGTTCCAATGTTTTCAACTCTTTTCAATAATTATGATTTCATTTAAAGAGTATTTCCATATTTCTGTCTTAATTTTCAGTCATGATGTCTAATATAACTCAATTAAACTCGCAATTGTGGTACAAAAAAGAAATATCTTAGTAAGACAATACTTTTGAGTATAACCGTTTCCCTCATACGACAAATCTGTAGCAGACGACTTTGACAATTATTTTGTCAAAAAATGGAAAATCTCTATAATTGAATGGATAACATATGACTAAAAATGGTAAACATTGTGGCAAAAGGAGAAATTGCTTGTTTTGAGCAATTTCTTCATTTGTTACTATGTTTTCAAAAAGCCATCTGCTGCAGAGGTGTCATAAAGCGTCTATATGAGAGAAAGGGATAAGCACTTGGTTTTGAGGTCACAATAACAACAGTAAATAAGCCCCTAATCTAAAGCCCTGTAAACAGAAGTAGAACAATGGTGATATATCAAGGCTGCGAATAACAGATCCTAGTTTTCCTACTGTTATTCAAATCTGTTTCAACACTCTTTATTTCGTTCAAATTTCCTTTTCTTTTCTAAACCTTTTCCCTCATTTACAAATGTTAATGCATCTGCAACAGACAACATCATTTTGAAAACAGTGCGCAATTTCTCCTTTTGCCACATTGTTTTCCTAGCCTGTTCAATAACTTAACTTTTTTTTTAATTAAAGATATTTCCCATATTTTTGCCTACATATTTTCAAAGTGCAATTTTGCTGTATGTGGGAAAGGGTAAAGATGATTTTCAAATTGATTTATCTGCTCCAGGAGAAACACAACCATGTCATATTATTGTCATATTTACCCTTTCCCACATACAACGATTCTGCAGCAGAAGTATTTAAAAACATTTAGGCAAAAACACAGAAAATCTCTATAAAAGTAGTTATAGATATTGAACAAAGTTGAAAACATTTTGGCAAAAGAAGAAATGCTCATTTTGAGATATTTCTCCTATAATTGTCACAATGTTTCAAAAGTCATCTGCTGTATGTGGGAACGTGTAAACAACAAAGATGATAAATACCCCCTAAACATCACCTTGACCTACACCATAACTTAATAAGTAAAAGGGCCATAACTCTGAAAAATAACATGCAATTGTAACCCCTTTAGGATATGCACATCTCCTCTTGGTATAGAAGCTTCATGTAAAACTTTATTGAATTCCACCCAGTGGTTTGTAAGAAATAGGCCGGACAAAATATGGCTTCCGACCGACCGACAGACAGACAGACAGACAGACAGCTCGACACAGTGACTCCTATATACCCCCCTTTTCTTCGAAGGGGCTATAATAATAATATCTTTTTGTGAAAAAAAAGTCATGCACTAAATACATGTAATATAATGTTTTAGTGTTAATTTATTTAATGAATTAATGATAAGCATCCCCAAACATGCATTCACTATTGTAAACGCTTTCCCACATACAACAACTCTGCTGAAGACAATGGAGAACTTGCATATTATTCCACATTGTTTTCAAAAGTCGTCTGCTGCAGAGGCTGAACCCTTTCCCTCATATAGATGTTTTCTGACGCCTCTGCAGCAGACGGTGTTTTGAAAACATAGTGACAAAAGAAGAAATTGCACAAAACATGCAATTTCTCCTTTTGCCACAATGTTTTCCACTTTTTGCCATAGGTTATCCATTCAATTATGGAGATTTTCTATATTTTGACAAAATATGTTCAAAGTCGTCTGCTGCAGAATTGTTGTATGAGGGAAAGGGTCAACCCTTATCTGCATACAATAAATCCGCAGCAGATGATTTTGAAAACAGCTACCAGTAGACAAATATATAGAATATTTTTTAGAAACTAAAGTATCCTTTTTCAATTGAGTTGAAAATATTGCGGAGAGAAGTTGCTCATGATTTCACCTTTCCCTGCAATGTCTTCAAAACTTTTCTGCTGCAGATGAGTCAAAATGCGTCTGCAAGTGGGAAAGGGTTAAAGGTAAGCAATACAAAATGAAATTACAAACAATATTTAAATCTTTTCATTTTTGGATAGAAATAATTTTTCAATTGTAAAATATAACTAAGACAAGAGGGCCATGATTGCACTATATCGCTCACCTCATTTAATAGACCTTCAATAGTTTTCAAAGTTTTTACTCTATACATATAAGGAAAACAAGCAACCCCCCCTGGTGGCCTTGTTTTTTAATGAATGAGAATAAATTGAACAACCTAGGCAGAGGGTCACACAAGGAACATTTGTGCCAAATTAATTTCAAATCAGGCCAGTGATTTAGAACAAGAAGATTTGTTTAAGTTTTCACTATATAACATATAAGGAAAACAAGCCCCGCCCAATGGCGGCCATGTTTTTCATCAGATCAAAATAATTTCAACAATCTTAGTAAAGAGTCACCCAGGGAACAATTGTGCCAAATTATTTTTAATTAGGCAGGTACTTTTGGACAAGAAGATTTTTAAAGATTTTACAATGCACATATAAGGAAAACAAGCTCTGCCTCCTGGCGGCCCTGTTTTTCAACGGATCAAAATAGTTTGAACAATCTTGGTAGAGGATCCCCCAAGGATCATTTGTGCAAATTGATTTTCAAATCGGGCCAGTTCTTTTAGACAAGAAGATTTTTAAAGTTTTGTCAATTTTCCCCTTTTCTGATGCTGCAGCAACCAAAGTTCCAATTGGAATAATTTAATTCTTTGAACAACTTTTAAAGTGTGAAGTTATTTTGAAATCAGTCCATTGATTTAGTAGGAGAATTCATTTGTAGGAAGTTGTCAAGAGACGGAAATACAGGCGCCGTGAGTGATCACAAAAGCTCACCTTGCACTTTGTGCTAAGGTGAGCTAATAAAAACACTTGAAAACAAATTGTTCTACAAAATCAAGTAAATGATTAATGTTGAATCATTGATCACTTGAGGTTAAATGTGAACCAAGGTAATACATGTGAACCAAAGTAAAAATGTGATCGAATCAAGGGAAAATATGTGAAAACCAAGGGAAATAATGTGAACATATGGGGCAGTTAGAACCTAAAATTAGGAGACATTTTACATGGTAAAAATTAAAAGAACTGAGTAAGGGAGGTAACTCTAACATAACAAGGACAGTCCTATCTCTGATGCATTAGATTTTATAAATCCGAAACTATAACCTGAAACAGATGACATTAGATGCCATTGCAACAGACACGTTTTCAACAAAAGTATTTTCTTCCTTTAGTTTTAAGTCCATATAATGAACTGCTACCAACTATTAAGAACAAATATCTTTTCTTTAGATGTTTCCAGAGCAGCCATCAGGTAAAAGGTTAAATAAGTTATCTAAATTTAACCCATTCCCTCATATCAACGCTTTCTGACACCTCTGTAGCAGACGACTTTTGAAAACACTGTGGCAAAAGAAGAAATTGCTCATAATGATCAATTTCTCCTTTCGCCAGTGTTTTCAACTTCATTTGATAAATCAACTCTCATTTATTGGGATTTTTCACACTTTTGCCTAAACGTTTTCAAAGTCGTCTGCTGCAGATGTGTTGTATGTGGGAAAGGGTTAACCATTCAGTGCAGAACATGTTTTGACACTTTTTTTTCAAACCTATGAAGCAGGGTTGAAATCATTGTGGCAAAAGGAGAAATTGCCTATCATTTCAAAAATCTTCTGCTGCAAATGCATCAAATTGCTTCTGTAGGTGGAAAAAGTGTTTAGATACATCAGAGAAAGCTGTCCTATCATGCAATACAGATACAAAAATGTGCCGTTACATGCAATAACCACAAACCTTTGGTATCAACTAGCGGCGGTTTATCTGTAGTTTTAGCATCGCCAGAAGCTTGGATTAAGAAAAACATCAAACATTACATTGATAGTGATTAAACATGGTCACATGACTAATACAAGAGAAGCTATTAATAAGCTGATTATAAGATTATAGGCTCTTAACCCTTTCCCTCATACGACATTTCTGCAGCAGACGACTTTGAAATTTTTTTGTCAAAAAATAGAAAATCTCCATAATTGAATGGATAACCTATAACTAAATGTGGAAAACATTGTGGCAAAAGGAGAAATTGCATGTTTTGTGCAATTTCTTCTTTTGTCACTATCTTTTCAAAAAGCCGTCTGCTGCAGAGGCGTCAGAAAGCGTCTATATGAGGGAAAGGGTTAATTGACAGAGCTAGGCAAATTCTTGCTACACGTATTTCAATGTTGTATTGTTTTAGTTGAATCTTCTGTTGTTATGATTAAATAACCCTTACTCACATACAGATGCTTTCAGAGTCCTCTACAGCAGACGACCTATGAAAACATTGCGGCAAAGGGAGAAATCGCTCATCATGAGCAATTTCTTTCTTTGCCACAGTGTTTTCAACTCTTCTCAATGATATTTTTTAATATACTTCCTATTACAAGGAATTTAGATGAAGTCAATCCTTTATCTATACCGTTTTACCAAGTACCGTAAGTGCTATTTTATGACCGATCAAAATTCAAAACAAAATGAAGAATAGAACGCCTGCTCTTGAAAAGGACCGCAATACTTTAAAACAGGCTTGAAAACATTGTTAGAAAAGGAGTAAATCCTCACTATGTTCAATTTTCCCCTTATCTTACAATATTTTTGAACTGTTTGCTGCAGATCTTATTAAGATACCTTTCTGACATGTAGGCGCATTCTGACGCAGCTGCAGCAGACTACTATTGAAAACATTCTTGCAAAAGAAGAAATTGCTCATACCGAGCAATATCTCCTTTTGCCACAATGTTTTCAATGTTATCAACTCAAATAAACTTTCATTCTCAAAGAGTTTCCATTGTTTTGCCTAAATGTTTTCAAATGTTGTAGATATGTTGTATGCAGGTAAGGCTTAAAATCCCTTTTAAGTTTTCTATCAGATAAAGAGTCATGAAGTAATAGAAAAGCTAAGTATGTAGATAAGTATTGTTTATAATGTTATACAAAGCTTTGTATAGATCACACATGACAGTCAAAGCTGACATCATACCTTTTTTGGTCCAGAATGATCCCTGACAATCGTTCACCAGTCGACAATAACCGTCGATGAGATCGGCCATGTCCTCTGCCTCGCCCAGGGATGCGCATGTGATTGTGAGAGCCTCCTGGGCGCCAGCTATCCGCAACTGTAACACCCCCTTACCATCATCTAACTGTAATGTGTGGATAGACAGGACTTGGGAAAACTCCGCCATATGTGTAGGCTGAAAATACAAATTTAAATGAATGATTGTTTGGTGTTTAGGGCTGCTTTCAACAATTTTCCCGTTATATCATGGCATTAGTCACCAGTACTTCTGGTCCTTTAATCCCAACATCCTCTCGTCAGTTGTGATGCTATCCCCGCAACCCTGAGCGCCAAGGAGGGCAGCCATTACTACAATTTTTTAAGTCTTTTGTATGACTCGGCAGGGGATCAAACCCACGCCCTCCCACACCAGAGATGTATGCTCTACCATAACACCACCAAGGCGGTACAAAGTTAAATGATATCATGTTAATAAAAAAAATCTGCATCTTAAATAATAATAATGCCTAAATAAAACAAGATGTTCAATGCTAAAGGTAGATATAAAGTCAAAGTCACAAGATCAATAATCTTGGTATAATTAACCCTTTCCCACTTGCAGATCCATTTTGGTGCATCTGCAGCAGTCGACTTTGGGAAACCCTGTGACAAAAGGAGAAATTGCTCATGATGGGTAATGGCCGAAGAAAGATTTCTCCACAAACAAGACGGGGATTATTCCTATTATGGGAATTAGTCCTAGATTCTGGAGGATTACAAATATAATAGAAAAGTCAAACTGGTAGAATAAATCTGATGTAGTTTTGAAAACATTGGGGGGAAAAGTTTTAACACATTGTTATTTTGGCGCAACTTCTACACTATCCCACAAAGTTTTCAAAATATTTTATTGCCAAGCAAAACAGCCATCTCTTAACCCTTTCCCTCATACAGCAATTCTGCAGCAGACGACTTTGAATGTATTTTGACAAAAAATAGAAAATCTTCCATAATTGAATGGATAACCTATGACAAAAAGTGGAAAACATTGGGGCAAAAGGAGAAATTGCACGTTTTGTGCAATTTCTTCTTTTGTCAATATGTTATCAAAAGCCATCTGCTGCAGAGGCGTCAGAAAGCGTCTATATGAGGGCAAGGGTTAAAAGTATCGAACTGTGTATTATGAAAAACGCTTTCCCACTTGTAAATGCTTTTGAACAGATATGCAGCAGACGACTTTTGAACACATTGAGACAAAATGTATTCAAATCTATTCATTAATTATACTTCAGTTTATGAACATTTTCTATAATTTTGTTTAGATCTTTCAAAGTTGTCTACTTGTATATTGGAAAGGGTTAACCCTTTCCCCCATGTAGACGCTGTCTGACGCCTCTGCAGCAGACAGCTTTTTGAAAACATAGTGACAAAAGAAGAAATTGCACAACATGTGCAATTTCTCCTTTTGACACAATGTTCCACTTTTTGTCATAGGTTATCCATTCAATTATGGAGATTTTCTATGTTTTGACAAAATACGTTCAAAGTCGTCTGCTGCAGAATTGTCGTATGGGGGAAAGGGTTAAAAGAAACCAGAGCCAACCCAAACACACATGAAGTCGATGAGTAAGGTATGTTAGATTTGATTGATTTGATCATTAATTAGAAACATCTATTTTACTGGATGATGGCTCCTGTTATCACAGATTCATCACAAACAGAAAGAAGTCTACTGCATGAAAAAAACTCTCTTTGTTCTGTTTTTTCAAAATATATTCTGTTATATCACAGCTTTTCCTGGTTCATAACTACTGCATGATGGTCTATTTATCCTGACACCACCCAGCCAGGCGTAAAACTAACCCACACTTTTTAGTGCCAAGGAAGGAAACTTTAGTCAAAACATGTAATTGGAAAAAATTACGAATGATTGGTTAATTGGGGTTTTACACTGTTTTCAACATTTGTTTTAGTTTTATCACAGCAACAGTTCACTTATTCATGATCCCTGGGTAAACAAACAAATACTAGGCTAGGAAATGTACTTTGCCCAAAGGCCCTCCACCATGACAGGGGAATTGAACATGGGACCTCCAAGAGGCACCAAAGGGAATTGTAACATGCAATAGGATTAAAGTCAATATCTACAATAGCTATTATCCCTTTCCCTCATACGCCAATTCTGCAGCAGACGACTTTGAACATATTTTGTCAAAAAATGGAAAATCTCTATAATTGAATGGATAACCTATGACTAAAAGTGGAAAACATTGTGACAAAAGGAGAAATTGCACGTTCTGTGCAATTTCTTCTTTTGTCACTATGTTTTCAAAACGTCGTCTGCTTCAGAGGCGTCAGAAAGCGTCTATATGAGGGAAAGGGTTAAAGGAAAACTGTGCAAAATGATATAAGTTTTGTTAATAGTAATTATTAACTTTGAAATCATATTTAATGACAGATCTATATTTTCTTAGCTGCACCTAAAGATACTTGGTTATATTTCCCCCATGAATCATCTGTTTGTTTCATCTACGGTATTTGTAGATGAGTCAGGAAAAAGGTTTCATACTATTTGAGAAAGCCAAGAATGCTTATCGTATTTTCTGACATGTTATTACAAGCAAACAGTGAAACCACAACTTCAGTTCTTTTTGTTCACAGACTACAAACAGGTGAACCTGCCTCATGCAGAAGTACATTTACCTCATACAGTCGCTTTCTGACGCCTCTGCAGCAGACAGCTTTTTGAACGAGCAATTTCTTCTTTTACCACATTTTCCACTTTTAGTCATAGGTTATCCATTCAATTATAGAGATTTTCTATTTTTTGACAAAATATGTTTAAAGTCGTCTGCTGCAGAATTGTCGTATGAGGGACAGGGTTAAAAAATGATTGTTCATCTGTTCCCAGATCTCAGGTGAATTTTCAAAATACTCATACTTGAAATCTATGTAGTTCCTTGCATTATTTACATACCAGTCTTCAATTCATATGATATACTTCAGTATTTTATTTGTTGGTACAAAATTAATCGTTTCCCACATGCATATGAAATATCTGCAGCAGATTACTTTAAAACCATCTAGGCAAAAATAAGGATAATCTCTACAAATGAAAGTATAATTGTTGAATAGTCGAAAATTTGTGACAGAATGTTTTCAACATACTTTTGCTGCAGAGGGATCAGATGTGGAAAAGGGATAATCTGGGGCTTGTTTCTCCACCCTCACTCAATGTAAGGAAACATTTATTCATGCCCTTATTGCTGTTATTACAGCCATACACACTGAGATAAGAACAAATGCAACCTGTTGCATGATGCTCCAGGAGTCTAAGCTGGCTGGGAAACATTAGTCCCAGATTATCCCTTTCCCACCTCTAGACAATTTCTGTCGCCTCTGCAGCAAACGAAAGTTGAAACATTGTAACTAACGGATAAATTGCTCCTGATGAGAAATTTTACCCTTTGTTACACTGTTTTCAACTTTATTCAACAGTTATGCTTTTACTTACAGATTTTGGGCAATTTTTCCTTTGATTACAATAATTATACTTTTACTTAAAGGGTTTTTTCCAATATATACCAGGATGTTTTCAAAGTCGTCTGCCGCAGATTTGTTGTATGTCATTAAGAAAATGGTATTTTTTACCGGTCTCTATTGAAAACCTTTCTGTAAAGCTAAAAGCCAGTAACAAATTACTTAAACATTGTGACACGTATGTCAGCGGATAAACAATATCATTCAATGTCTTTGACAAAACTGGTTTTTGACACTAGTTATAATGCAACATAGAAAAAGACATCTTTTATAATCCAGATTATACAAGTTGAACCCTTTCCCATATACAACAAATCTGCAGCAGACGACATTGAAATAGTCTAGGCAGAATTAGATGAAATTTTTTCCTTTTGCCACAATGTTTTCAAAAATCACCTGCAGCAAAGGTGTCCGAAAGAACTGTCTGTGGAAAAGCCTTTAACCCATTACTTCACACAGACGACATTTGACGCCTGTTGTTGCAGACGACTTTTGAAAACATTGTAATAAAAGGTGAAATTGCTCAAATGAGCAATTTCACCTTTTATTGCAATATTTTCAACTCTTTATCAATATAAATCTTTTCGTTTTCTAGATTGTTGAATTTGTTCGTCTGATGATTGTTAAGCAGCCGACCTTTGAAAAGTCATGTGAAGTAATGGGTTAAAAAGACATGTGCAGAACCTATAAACATCGGAAAATGCCCTAAGTATTACTTGGTGTAACACTTTTAATGCACCTGGCCTTGTTAATCCAACCATTACTAATTTAGTAGATAAAAACATGATACCATGTAGGTAAAATAACCTACATCACTGAACTAAATCATTGGGAGGATTTAAAACCTTTCCCTCATACGACAATTCTGCGGTAGACGACTTTGAACTTATTTGGCAAAACATAGAAAATCTCTATAATTGAATGGACGACTAAAAGTGGAAAACATTGCGGCAAAAGGAGAAATTGCTTATTGTCAATATGTTTTCAAAAAGCCGTCTGCTGCAGAGGCGTTACAAAGCTTCTATAGGAGGGAAAGCGTTAAAACCTTTGCCAGATCTAAACAAGAAATTCTGCAGCAGACTACTTAGATAGAATCTAAGCAAATATTTAGAAAATCTATATATTATTGAAAAAAGTTGAAATCGCTGTGGCAATAGAAGAAATTGGTCATTATGAACAATTTCTCCTTTTGCTACAATGTTTTCAAAAGCTGTCTGTTGCAAATACGTCTGCAGGAAGGAGAGGATTATAACCTTTCTATAAATTCTATGTGGGCCTAAATTTTATCACTTCTTTATGACTCTGCAGCAGACAACTTTTTGAAAACATTGTCATGAGCAATTTCTTCTTTGATTTCTAGTAAGTCTTTTTAGTAACAGAAGCATAAAAAGTTGTCCATACCAGGAAAATGATTGAAAGACTACTGTATCTTATCTTTATTTTGGAAGCATCTGTATTAGAATAATATTTAACCCTTGCCCACATACAACAAATCTGCATAGACAACTTTGAAATTATCAAAGCAAAAATTTGAAAAATCTCTCTAAATGAAGGTTTAATTTTTTAAAGAGTTAAAAAACATTGTGGCAAAAGGAGAAATTGCTTGTTTTGAGCAATTTATCCTTTTGTATCAATGTCTTCAAAAGTCGTCTGCTATTAGAGGCGTCGGAAAGCGTCTGTATGTGAGAAAGGGTTAATATTGATAGAAAAAAATAACGTCTTAGAAAACCTGTCTTGGCATTTTATCAAAGAGTATTCTTTATATAAACAGAAGGAAATCAGATAATGTAATGTTATTTGTGTTAGAACCCTATGTCTTTCTAGATTTACATGTTTGATTGATGCTCCAGCTACATTAACCCTTTCCCACATACAACAAAATCTGCAGCAGACAACATTTAAATTATTTAGTCAAAATAAAGAAACTATCTATAACTGAAGAAAAATTATTGTTTTAAGTTTAAAATATTGTGGGCAAACAGGAATAGCTCATTTAAAAGAGCAATTTCTTGTGGTTTTTTTCACACAATGTTTTCCAAAGTTGTCTGCTACAGAAGTGTCTGTAAGTGGGAAAGGGAAACACAAATTATACAATTTTAAATGAGAATTTTTAAGCTGATTGGGTTCATAAACTTTTCCCTCTTAGAACAAGTCTGCAGCAGATGACTTTGAAAAAAACATGTAGTGAAAGATCTATAAAAGTAAGATCAATTATTAAGTTGAAATGTAGAAATTGCTCATTGTGGGCAATTTCTCCTGATGCCACAATGTCTTCAAAAGTCTCCTGATGCCACAATGTCTTCAAACATCTTCTGCTGCTTTGTAAGTGGGCAAGGGTAAACCTCTTCCAACATGCAAGACACATTTCGACGCATCTGGTGCTGCAGACGACTTTTCAAAACATAATGGCAAAAGGAGAAATTGCTCCCTAGCTTTGCCACAATGTTTTTAACTCTATTCAATAATTAAAGTTTCATTTATTAAGAATCCATAATTTTGCCAATTCGTTTTCAATGTTGTCTGCTGCAGATCTGCTGTATGTGGGAAACTGTTAAATGCATCTGCATAAAGTGCATTATGTTATATAGACCTAAATGCATTATTCTTTCAAAATACAAGTAGTGAAGCCCCAATTAGTTTTATGCCGATATCAATCTCTATAATTTATGATACCATTACAGAGAGTCAATAAGACCTTTAATTGCTAGATGCGGTTCATTTATATTTAGTCTTACAATTATCTGGAGACATTGTGCAACATGAAACTTTCTATCAGAAAAAACATTCCTGAATCATAAGTTTGAATGACAAAAATGTTTAAGGAGTACACAAACACAGTGAGGAACAAACAAATGGCCTGTCAATAGTTCAGTAAATTTAAGTTTGACAGACAGACAGACAGACAGACAGACAGACAGATGGTGGAGGAGCGATTCAAATATGTTAACCTGCTGCCATTTAGAAAGGCATCAAAAAAAGTATCAACTTTGTTCAATTCAGGTCACTATGATACTTACAGAAGAAGCCTTCTCTGTGAGATAACTAATTCCAACATCTGGACCAATGACTAACTCCATGGATATACTCCAACCAGACTGAAAAATACAAAAATTACACATTTATGATAATATAAATGAAGATTTTTAACCCTTTTTCTCGCTAGCAGACGTATTTTGATGCATCTGCAGCAGATGTTTTGAAAACTATGTGGGGAAAGGATTAATTAATCTAATGACATTTAGGTATGTCAATGCAGAGATCATGAATACAAATTCTGGGTCCGTCTTCGATACTTTCTTTAGCCCTTTCCCTCATATAGACGTTTTCTGACGCCTCTGCAGCAGACGGCTTTTTGAAAACATAGTGACAAAAGAAGAAATTGCACAAAACGTGCAATTTCTCCTTTTGCCACAATGTTTTCCACTTTTTGTCATAGGTTATCCTTTCAATTATGGAGATTTTCTATTTTTTGACAAAATACGTTCAAACTCGTCTGCTGCAGAATTGCCGTATGAGGGAAAGGGTTAAATAGTCATTGTGATCTCAACAAAGATGATATTTCTTTAACCCTTTCCAACGCATCTGCAGCAGACGACTTTTGAAAACATTGTGACAAAAGGAGAAATTGCTCAATTCTGCAGTTGCCACAAAGATTTGAACTTTTTTCAGAAATGATACCAACAATAATAGAGATTTTCCATATTTTTGACTAGACATTTTTAAAGTCGTCTGCTGCAGATTTATCGTATTTGGGAAAGAGTTAAATTTGCATCCCTACAGAGCTCTGTGAACTTAAACCAATTTTATGACACTTTTGATGCAGACAGACAGCTGCAGAACTTAGAATATCAAAGATTCTGTATTCATCTGTAACATTTGAGATCACAGGGTTTGTAGACACACAGTCAACAATTGCTGTCTTTCTTTCATACATGGTTTTCCTAACCATTTACTTAATATGATATTTATAGTTGTCGGTTTTCGAAATATCAGAGTGAAAAATACTTAAAACCTTTGGACATTGTGGGAAAAGGAGAAAATGCTTATTTTCATAAATTTTCCCATACATTATACAATGTTTCAATAGTTGTCTTTGAAATCGTCAAGGTAGCAATATCTCTATTTCAAAGTATACCATAGTATCACATTAGAGTTGAAAATGTTGTGGCAAAAGGAGAAATTGCTCAACTTCTTCCTTTGCCACAATTTTTCAAATGCCATCTGCTGTAGGTGTCCGAAAGCTTCAGTATGTGGGAAAGGATTAACTTAATACATAAGTCTAACTGGAGATTTCTATGCTATATCACTCATTTAACCTTTCCCACATATAGACACTTTCTAACGCCTCTGCAGCAGAAGACTTTTGAAAACATTATGACAAAAGAGGAAATTGCTCAAAATGCGCAATTTCTCCTTTTGCCACAATGTTTTCAACTTTTTTCAGTAGATATACCCTCATTTATACGGATTTTCTATATTTTTATCTGCATGTTTCTAAAGTCGTCTGCTGCAGATTTGTTGTATGGGGCAAGGGTTAAACACAGTAAATATATATCAAATTAAAGTTACCAGAGAACTTGTGAACTTTGAGCCTGGGAATTAAATGGTTTATTTTGAAAAATGATCCTAACCCCAGTACTATGAACCCAGCCTCCACACATCGGGAACCTGTCCATACAACCTTCCCACAAACAACAAGAGCAGTTTCTCCTTTCAAGTCATTTTAATTTTATGTGTGTTTAACGCTTTCAACAATTTTTCAGATATATCACTGCATTTCCTGGGTAAGAAACCAGTACTACTGGTCCATTTATACTTAAATCATGCGCAGCCAGTCAGTCATGATGCTAACCAACAATCCTGAGCGCCAAGGAGGGCAGCCATTACTACTTTTTTGAAAGTATTTGGTATGACCCAACTAGGGATCGAACCTGCAACTTCCCACACCGGAGGCGGATTGCTCTACCACTACACAATGGAGGCGGTTAATGCAGATGCCTCTAAATTTGTCAATAAATTTGAAAGGAATCAACAAGGAGTCTGACAATTAAGGATCTGCACTCTTATCCCTTTAGACACTTTTCAACGCCTCTGCAGCAGACGTCTACTGAAAACATTGTGATAAAAAGAGCAATTTCGCATTTTGCCACAATGTAATCAACTCTATTCCATTATGTCATTTATAGAGATTTTCCATATTTTCACCTAGATGTTTTCAAAGATGTCTGCTGCAAATATGTTGTATGAGTTAATTATCAAACCATAATGACCAATTACAGGATACCGTTACTAAGTTAGTCAAAACATTTGACAAGACTGCAAGAGATTTTTGGTCTGAACAAATCAAACTTATAAATAGGGGAAATTGTGAAATTTTAGGCCCATTTTCCTATGTCAAAGTTCATGATAAAGAAGTAGCATGAAACTTGATTAAGTACACAATATCGTCCCTGAGCTTAAACATGATCTAGTATACCTTGGGAAAGATCAGCATGATGATAAGTCCTTCAACACTTTAAAGCCTTCCAGAGAAGGTTTAATTACCTGCCAATTAACTACTTTATATCATTCAACTCTAAATACCCTTTAATGAGTCTCAGCACTTGGACATGTGCCTGACCAAAGGGCACTCACTCAACCATGACCTGGCTGTTTACCTTTTCCAACATTACAACAAATCTACAGCAGACGTGGCTTTAAAGACAAAAATATGGAAAATCTCCATCAATGAAAGAACAATTACTGAATAAAGTTGAAAACATTGGTGCAAAACGAGAAATTGTTCATTATAATAATGAGCAATTTCTTGTTTTGCAACAATATTTTCAAAATTCAACTGCAGCAGAAGTGTCTGTAAGTGGGAAAAGGATTGTGGTGTCACACTGTCAATAAACATTAGAGGGTGGATGATTGTGCTCATGAGTAATGTACATATATATATCATGACTTCCTACATGGACAACATAATCCTTTCCCACATGCAGACACATATTAACGAATATGCTTTATACTACATATGGAAACAGTGTGGCAGAAGAAGGAGTTGCTCATAATGTTCAAGAAAACACATATGACAGATTCAATGAAATTATTTAAAGTCAGGATGATGATCGAATCATTCTTTTTTTTTTCAGTGTTACATGATTTAATATCACAATTTTAACCCTTTCATCTCATACATAACAAATCTGCAGCAGATGACTGAACACATCTAGACAAAATTATTGCAAACCAAAACATTGTGGCAAATGGAGAAATTGCTCATAATGAGCAAAGCCTCCTTTCGTCCCAATATTTTCATAAAACAATGTCCCCGCTGCTGCAGTTGCATCACAATGCTTCTATATGTGGGAAAGGGTTGATTGTAGTGCCCTGTGTCATATGTCCTGAGGGTTCATCAGTCCATCAAGAAATGAATAGAAGTGGTTTAGGAAGTGAGAGCATTTTCTGTGGTGATCTAAGGTATTCAAGGGAAGTTAAATAAAAAATTTAACATGTAAATTGTTGACTTCGACATTATCCAGTCATGCTTTATTACCCTTTCCTTCTTATAGATGATTTATGACACCTTTAAAACCACTGTGATCAATCTCTCCTGTTGCCACAATGTTTTCGGAGTCTTATGCTGTAGATTTGTTGCATGTGGGAAAGGGTTTGTTAAATTTTTGGTACATGTAATTGGACACAGCACGAATAATTTAACATGTCTTAACAGTTCTTATATGAAACTTGACTTACATGAAAGCATGCTTAATCAATCGTAAATCAATAATACTATAGCATCATTGTGAAAGAAGCAATTACAATTTCATCAGGTCATTTGATACATGAAGTATTCTGAGGGTCACAATAACCCTAATCTGGCTGTTACAAGGCCACATCTCAAATATTATAAGTTTGTTAAGCCTTTCCCTCACATAGACGCTTTCTGACGCCTCTGCAGCAGACGGCTTTTTGAAAACATAGTGACAAAAGAAGAAATTGCTCAAAACGAGCAATTTCTCCTTTTGCCACAATGTTTTCCACTTTTAGTCATAGGTTATCCATTCAATTAAAGAGATTTTCTATTTTTGGACAAGATATGTTCAAAGTCGTCTGCTGCAGAATTGTCGTATGACGGTAACAGTTAACAGTTTAGATCCAGCTAGGTCAGCATCATAAAACCACAATTAAATTTCAGGCATGATACATTTTGTTCCCTTATTATTCTTAGTAATAATCCTCAGCAAAATTATCTACTTAACCCTTACCCACATACAACAAATCAGCAGATGACTTTGAAAACATCAAAACAAAACTATAGAAACATCTATCCAATCTACGATTCAAAAACAAGAGGGGAATTTTATCCGAAAATTGATTTTATGAACAAATTGAGGCATTTTTCCTTCTTAAATGTCTATGTAAAAAAAATCACCCCTTTCATACAAATTTAGGGGGGAATATTCAAAACAGTGTGAGAATTAGCACGATCCCCCCCTCCTAGATTGGACACTGTAGAAACTCTCTATTTACACTGTAGAAACTCTCTATTTAAAAGTGAAAGTTAAATTATTGAAAATAAATAAAAAATATTGCTGCAAAAAGGAGAAGTCACAATGTTTTCAAAAGTCATCTGCTGCAAAGGCATCAATATGTGGGAAAGAGTTAAATAGAACTGGCCAAAAAGTAGTAATGATGCAATAAAAAATCATTAATTCAGCATGAAAACACACAAAATAGGTTTGGCATTTCGAGTTCTTTGATGATTCAGTCACTGTAGTAATAATTATCATCATACTCCTATTTCAGTACTCTATGATACCAAGCTTCAATGAGCCAGTTTTATCATAACCATGACATATCTTGGTGTTATTCTAGAACCAATGTTAGTGTTGCCAATATTCACTTAGTCATTCCATGTCTGAGTTTGGTTTTTGTGGCAGACTGTATTTACACATTTCCCACATAGAGGCGCTTTCTGATGGCCTCTGTAGCAGACAATTTTTGCCAGCGCGAATCCCAGCTCAGCCATAATTTATCCTACGTTTGACAAATGTCATTTGTCTTCCACCAATGGTCTATGAGTCTATGAGAGAAAAAGCAGCTAGTTGCTTGGAAATAATGTTGTATGGTGAACTGGTGTGAGAAAGCCAAGAAACATGTGAGTAGGTGAACTGGCTGCCGTGATATGACTAAAACAAGAGGCCCATGAGGGCCTATGCTCTACTGGTATGGTTCTTTGGTCATTTTCAATCCAAATTCAATTGTATGGTGAAGATCGGATAGTAAATGGAGGCTCTTTTGTGTTCACAAGCTGTATTATAGCAATTTTTACAATTTCATGGACCATAATCCAGTCTTGCATGGGCGGATCTGGCTGATTTTCAAAAGGAACCAAGCTCTCATCAATATTTAACTACTATCTAAGTTTGGTGAAGATCAGATAGTAAATGGAGCCTCTATTGTGTTCACATGCTCAATTATAGCAATTTGGACAATTTCAAGGGCCATAATCCAGTCTTGCATGGGCGGATCTGGCTGGTTTACGAAAGGAACTGAGCTCTCATGGATATCTAACTACTGTATAAGTTTGGTTGAGATACAATCAAAAGTGAAGACTGTATCGTGTTAACAAGCTCTTTTATAGCAATTTTGACCATTTCAAGGGTCATAATCCAGTCATGCATGGGCGGATCTGGCTGGTTTTCGAAAGGAACCGAGCTCTCATGGATATCTAACTACTGTATAAGTTTGGTTGAGATACACTCAAAAGTGAAGACTGTATCGTGTTAACAAGCTCTTTTATAGCAATTTTGACCATTTCAAGGGTCATAATCCAGTCATGCATGGGCGGATCTGGCTGGTTTTCGAAAGGAACCGAGCTCTCATGGATATCTAACTACTGTATAAGTTTGGTTGAGATACAATCAAAAGTGAAGACTATCGTGTTAACAAGAAATTGTTTACGGACGGACGGACGACGGACAAATCGCCACGACATAAGCCCTTCTGGCCTTTGGCCAGTAGAGCTAAAAATTGTTGAACACAGTGTTAAACCCCAATCAATCAGCAATCATGAATTTTACCATATCATTTTTCAACTTTTTTTTCAGTAATTATACATGTACTTCCATTTACAGAGATTTTTCGCATTTCTTTCCAGATGTTTTCAAAATCGTCTGGTGCAGATCAGTTGTATGTGGGAAAGGGTTACAGAGATGTAAATAAGGTGTATCATGTTCTTCATTCTTTTTCTTACCTCAAAAACCTATGTTGTGGATACTCATAAGAATCCGCTTTTTTAAGTACCCACAGGATAGGGTTAAATAAGTAATAAGAGAAATATTGTCGAGCAAAGAAGAGTTACTCCCATATAACTAGGCATCTGCTGTTTACATTACACTGCACTATCCCTATCCCACACGTAGACGCATTCTGACGCATCTGCAACAGACAGCTTTTGAAAACATTGTGGCAAAAGGCGAAATTGCTCATGAGGAGAAACTTCTCCATTTGCCACAATGTCTTCAACTGAATTTACTAATTTATTTTTCATTTATGGAGAATTTTCAAATGTTTGCCAGGATGTTTCGAAGTCGTCTGCTACGGATTTCTTGAAAGTGGGAAAGGGCTTCAACAGTTCTAGACAAGAAAAGGCTCATAATGAACAAATTCCAGTATTTTTCAATTCTTTTACGTAATAACACTTTTATTTTAGGAGGTTTTCCATATGTTTAACCCTTTCCCTCATATAGACGCTTTCTGACGCCTCAGCAGCAGAGGGCTTTTTGAAAACATAGTGACAAAAGAAGAAATTGCACAAAACGTGCAATTTCTCCTTTTGCCACAATGTTTTCCACTTTTTGTCCATTCAATTATGGAGATTTTCTATGTTTTGACAAAATACGTTCAAAGTCGTCTGCTGCAGATTTGTTCTATGAGGGAAAGGGTTAAATAGTACACATCAAACATACTATACAAAACTGCCTATAAAGACAAAAGCTTCAAGGACAAAAATATGGGAAATCTCTATGAAAGAAAATATATTTATTGACTAGATATGAAATATTTGTGGTAAATGGAGAAAATAATCATAATGATCATAATTATTATCTTGTGCCACACAGCTTTCAAAATGTGTCTGCTGCAAATGTATCAAAATGCGGTTACTTCTGGGAAAGGTCTCTCATCAAAATCATTAGGATGATATCTAATACAAAGAAACTTTTACCTGTAATGAAACTTATAATCCAAAATACACATACACACTGATTCAATCAAATAATTTAAAGTCTGGAATCATATTTGTTTTCAGAGTTACATGAATTATATCACAATTTGAAATCCCTTTATTGAATCATTATTCTGTTCTAATTTGACCACATCCTATTCCAGGATAATTTGTTTCAGATAAATATCTGACCAAACATGAGGTTAAGTATTTCCAGATATTTCTACTCCAATAGATGTCTCGTAAAGTCGATCAGTCACACTGACATTTCATGGGAAACAAACTCTTTCACCAGACCAATGTATTCAAAATCAAAAAACCTGAACAGTATTCTTTCTACCTCTACAAAACATACTAAGGATTTGGCAAAGTCGTTATCATAAAGGCAAGCCTCTTGTGGCTTATCAGTTCTGTGTTGAAGCATCTCCAATACTAAGACTGCCCCCTGATGCTAAGTATTTCCTTCATGGGAACTGTTTTAATTCTTCCACATCAAGTTTAAGCAATTGTAAATTAGTATAACATTGTGCTTGGAAGATTTATGAGTACACAATTTTAACCCTTTCCCTCATACGGCAATTCTGCAGGAGACGGCTTTTAACATATTTTAACAAACAAGAGGCCCATGAGGGCCTATGCTCTACTGGTATGGTTCTTTGGTCATTTTCAATCCAGAGCATGTATGTATGGTGAAGATCGGATAGTAAATGGAGGCTCTTTTGTGTTCACAAGCTGTATTATAGCAATTTTTACAATTTCATGGGCCATAATCCAGTCTTGCATGGGCGGATCTAGCTGGTTTTCAAAAGGAACCAAGCTCTCATCAATATTTAACTACTATCTAAGTTTGGTGAAGATCAGATAGTAAATGGAGCCTCTATTGTGTTCACATGCTCAATTATAGCAATTTGGACAATTTCAAGGGCCATAATCCAGTCTTGCATGGGCGGATCTGGCTGGTTTTCGAAAGGAACCGAGCTCTCATGGATATCTAACTACTGTATAAGTTTGGTTGAGATACAATCAAACGTGAAGACTGTATCGTGTTAACAAGCTCTTTTATAGCAATTTTGACCATTTCAAGGGCCATAATCCAGTCTTGCATGGGCGGATCTGACTGGTTTTCAAAAGGAACCGAGCTCTCATAGATATCTAACTACTGTATAAGTTTAGTTGAGATACAATCAAAAGTGAAGACTGTATCGTGTTAACAAGCTCTTTTATAGCAATTTTGACCATTTCAAGGGCCATAATCCAGTCTTGCATGGGCGGATCTGGCTGGTTTTCGAAAGGAACCGAGCTCTCATGAATATCTAACTACTGTATAAGTTTGGTTGAGATACAATTAAAAGTGAAGACTGTATCGTGTTAACAAGCTCTTTTATAGCAATTTTGACCATTTCAAGGGCCATAATCCAGTCATGCATGGGCGGATCTGGCTGGTTTTCGAAAGGAACCGAGCTCTCATGGATATCTAACTACTGTATAAGTTTGGTTGAGATACAATCAAACGTGAAGACTGTATCGTGTTAACAAGCTCTTTTATAGCAATTTTGACCATTTCAAGGGCCATAATCCAGTCATGCATGGGCGGATCTGGCTGGTTTTCGAAAGGAACCGAGCTCTCATGGATATCTAACTACTGTATAAGTTTGGTTGAGATACAATCAAAAGTGAAGACTGTATCGTGTTAACAAGAAATTGTTTACGGACGCACGGATGCACGGACGCACGGACGCACGGACGCACGCACGGACGACGGACACATCGCCACGACATAAGCCCTTCTGGCCTTTGGCCAGTAGAGCTAAAAATGGAAAATCTCTATGACTGAATGGATAACCTATGACAAAAAGTGGAAAACCTTGTGGCAAAAGGAGAAATTGCACGTTTTGTGCAATTTCTTCTTTTGTCACTAATGTTTTCAAAAAGCCGTCTGCTGTAGAGGCGTCAGAAAGCGTCTATATGAGGGAAAGGGTTAATATCTCTATTTTGATACAGAGTTGAAAAATATTGCAGAGAAAGAAGACATTGCAGGTGATAAGCTTTGCCCTTTTCCTTATTGTTTATTTTCCTGTCAAAATAGTGTATGCTGCTAAGAGAGAAATCAAAATAAGTCTGTATGGTACTTTTAATATCTGAATGCTTCATTAATTGTGGTTTAACACCGTTTTCTACAATTTTCAATTATATCATGGCGGCCAGTGTTTACCAGCTTTCTAAATTTAGTACTCCATCCAGCGGCCTTTCCAAGCAATTCGCGGCTTTCCCTTGTTAATTGGGCTTAACGCAGTCTTTCAACATGAATTCCGTTAAATCACAGGTATGGATCATTTATTCAAGTTCCTTGGGTAAACAAACCAGTACTAGGCTGCAAAATGTGCCTTGTCCAAGGGCACTCCATCATGACTGCCACGAAGGCTGCTTTTCTAAAAAATACTATTTTATCCATTGGTGGAAGTCAAACATCGGAATGAATGCTGACCAAGCTGAGATTCAAACTCGCAACCCCAAGTTTAACAGCCAACATCACTACCAGGGCTCTGTCAATGCAAACAAAGAGATGTTCTATTTCCTACAATTCACATTTTTTCCTCTTGTATTGACAATCAATTCAAAAGTATTAGTAGTTGTAGCGGAGTTATCACAGAAATGTAAGTTATGTGGAGAAATTGACTCACTAAAATAAATCTGCCATATCTACAAGACAATTTGAAGGAACACAATTGTGTCACCAACCAATGAATAGTTCCTACTTTTGTCACAAGATTTTTCAAACCCTTTCCCTTATACAGACGCATCTGCAGCAGAAGGCTTTTTGAAAACATGGCAACAAAAGAAGAAATTGCTCAAAACAAGCAATTTCTCCTATCGTCACCATGTTTTCAACTCTATTCAATTATTGTTCTTTTATTTAAAGTGATTTTCGGTACTTTTGCCTCAATGTTTTCAAAGTCGTCTGCTGCAGATTTGTTGTATGTGGGAAAGGGTTAAAGACTCATCTTCTGCAGAGACATTGAAAAGCGTTTTTTGGAAGGGGTTAACGTATCAATGAAGGAAAATTCTCACCTATAATACTTCAAATAAATAATAATCCATGCTTATGATGCTGGCAACCTTTATCCAAACAGTTCTCATCCAGATAAACATCATTCCTTGGTTAACATCATACAATCCAAATTATTTCAATATGTACATCCTCATTGTAATGAATTCCACACAGTGATTAACCATAATGTAAATAGATAACACCCTGTATTTACACTGTCATCATCTGTTTTCATGTTTACAGTTGTTACATGAAATTATTGACATCTAGGTATCATACCATTAACTCCAAAATATAAACATTTTCTAGGCTGCATTTAATAATCAACTAAACACTTCCCCATTTAGAATTTAGATTCATTTGTGTAGCTGATGGACTGTAAATACATCATGGATTTATTTCATGAACAGTCTGTATTGTTATTGAATTATATCTTAGTTTATGTTTAAGCTTGCTATTAATTAAAGGGCTGATAAATAATCAAATAAATTAAGGGGCAATTACAACAAAGTAGAAAATGACAAAATTTCACTTATAAGCCTGAAGGCATATTTGATATATCATTTGGTATTTGTATTATTAGGTTATTTCCTCCTTTCCTCTGTCGACTCACTTCGAACCATTTAAAATCTTTACAAACACCTCTCTTCCTTTGTTTAACACGTTCCCACATACAAACCCTTTCTGACGCCTCTGCAACAGACAACTTTTGAAAACATTGTGGCAAAAGGGAGAAATTCCTCATGATGAGCAATTTCTCCTTTTGTCAGAATATACAATTAAGTTTTCAGCTCTATTCAACAATCATAATTATGTTCATTGACGGAGATTTTCCATATTTTTGCCTTAACCCTTTCCCTCATATGACAATTCTGCAGCAGACGACTTTGAACATATTTTGTCAAAACATAGAAAATCTCCATAATTGAATGGATAACCTATGTCAAAAAGTGGAAAACATTGTGTCAAAAGGAGAAATTGCACGTTTTGCGCAATTTCTTCTTTTGTCACTATGTTTTCAAAAAGCCGTCTGCTGCAGAGGCGTCAGAAAGCGTCTATATGAGGGAAAGGGTTAATGTTTTCAAAGTCATCTGCTGCAAATTTTCTGTACGTATGAAAGCACTAATCAACCCATTTCCAACATACAACAAATACGAAGCAGAGGATTTTGAAAAGAATCAAGGCAAAATTATGGATAATCGCAAAAAATAAATGTTATTCAATGAATAGAAATGAAAATAACATGACAAAAGTAAAAATTGCTTAGGATGATGAGCTATATATAAAGAGCATTTACTCCATTTGCCACAATGTTTTCAACTCTTTCCAATATTTAAACTTTTATAAGTTTACAAAAAATTTGGTCGTCTGCTACAGATTTGTTGTATGTGGGAAAGGGTTAATTAAAAGATCCTTTTTCCCTGATAGAGAAGGCTTTTGGCGCTGTAGCATCAGAGCAATTTCTCCTTATCCCTCAATGTATCAAAATTATCTTTCCACTTCAAATATTTTTTCATCTCTTTACATAATAGATCATGCATGTTACCTAACTAAATAATTCGTACCTCAGGCAATTTATCCAATAGTTCTCATACTAAGGTGAATGTCACTTATTCCACAATATTATAAAAATCATCAAAAAAAATAAAATCTTCAAACATTTTTTGACATATTTATTGTTCATGCAAAAGCCATGATGAAAGCGATATTCATCCTCTTTGTTAATTTTTTATTGATTTCTGATTGGATAACATGCAAGCTACAGCAGCTGACAAAGCAAAAATTGATGATTAATTTTCCCTTAACTCCATTTGGGTTAGGAACACAAATGTGACTCGGGTGCAATGAATCTTTTAATTTAACCCTTTCTTCAAATATAGACATGTTTTGTTGTCTCGGACTGCAGCAGACAACTTTTGAAAACATTGTTACAAAAGGGGAAATTGCTCATGATGAGCAATTTCTCCTTTTGTCACAATGTTTCAACTTTATTCAATAATTATACTCTCACTTACAGAGATTTTTGCCATATGTTTGCCTAGATGTGTTTTTTTACAAAGTCGCCTGCTGCAGATTTGTTGTATGTGGGAAAGGGCTTATTTAACTTGTTCCCATATATGTATACATCAAATCCGTAGATTTTGTCATTGAAAACATCTTGACACTTTCTGACACCTCTGCAGCACACAGCTTTTTGAGAACATGGTGTCAAAAGAAGAAATTGCTCAAAACAAGCATTTTTTCCTATTGTCACCATGTTTTCAATTTGTTCAATTATTTTGCAATCATTTAAAGGGAGTTTCCAATATATTTTGGGTATGTTTTTAAAGTCGTCTGCTGCAGATTTGTTGTATGTGGGAAGGGTTTAAATCATCTCTGACAGTTTTGTTTTATCAGGTAAACTGAAAGTTATATTTCAGTTAATCTTCAGCAGACATCTTCTATGTAAAAATATGCAAAATCTGTATAAATGGAAGTACAAATCAATGTACATATTTAACAAGAGAAAGTTGATGAAACGCATCAATGTCGCCGGAAATGCATACTGCAGTTATGCATAACACTAACATTATAGTAGTTGAATAAACAGTTATCAACTGAGGGGCATATTGGAACATCAGGGGCGGGGTCAAGTGAAAATGTATCATAACTTGCATTGTTTTGTCAACGAAGTGAATGATAATTGAAGCCTTTCATTGTTTATGATCAATCTCCATTCCAAAGTAGGTTGACCATACACACAGCCAATTAATTATTGATCATACACAGTAATGGAAATGAGTAATCTTGACAATCATTAGTCTTAGTATGTATACAGTGCTTTCATTAAGGAATAATTATAAGATTTGTGAATTCCACATACACTTTTCAAGATGTTTGTCAGAATATTTGAATTTTATCATTTATCAATAATACCACAAAACAGACAATTTAAGATTTGCATGCAATAGCACGTCATTTTATGTTTCCCCTATTAAAGTCAACATTGGACACCTTTGCAGCAATTTACTTTTAAAACAATGACATAAGGGTTAAATCGCTGAAGACATGAGTTTTCTCTTTTTCTCAAAATGATATTAGCTTGGCATCCTAATTATATCATACCTTAACAAATGATGAAATGTAATCCAATATTTACAAATAAGACCACCTTCGAAATATAATATCAGCTAAACAGTTAAATCTCATTGAAATTGTTGTATAATTTAAACTTAATTTCGAACATAAACTGAGCCCTACAACATGTTAATTTATTGTAATTCTTTCCTTCCTTTTTTATAATGAAAATGACAAACTACTCATGTTTTAAAATTATATTATGATGAGCGCCCTTGTGTCAATGATGCATAACAATATGCAGATCGGAAGCAATATGCCTTTGGGAAATTTAATGACACATTTAAAATTGTCAAGGACGAAATAATTTTGTACGAAAGACCCGATTCGTGACCTACATTCTTCTTCGCAGAGGTGTCGTTCTTGAAACTCTCTTTATAGGCAGAGAGAGTTCGTTCAAAGTCATTTTTCTATTAAAACCAGTTTTATCTCGGTTTGTTCTTTTCTTCATTTGTTTCGAACCAAATAAACATTGTAAATCACCTATAATTTACTATTTGTAAGTGAGTGTAAAGAGCGGCTCCCTGCAAAGGAGTTTGATCTACGCAGTTGGTATTCGCGAGTCACGCGATCAACAGTAAACTGTTTTAGCTTAGAAACAGTTCATATTTTAGATATACATGGATAAACATTATAAAATGAATTCTTCACAAATCAAGACATCTCTTTGAACATGAAAATAACATTCAGTAAGTTAAGATTGCTATTTTAAAGGAGAATTCGACGTGATTTTTACTTGATATTGACACATAACAGTCTGCTTGCTGCAGTCTCATGGGGACGGTTTTGTCTTCGTAAATAAAACCAAAAAAAGAGATCCGAGTCAAAATAAAGAAACTACTAATACTTAAAACATCGGAATATTTATTTCATTTTAGATGTGTCATAACTTAGTGTTTTTAAACAAACGCAATTGTAATATGTTCAAGACATTTAAATTTGTTTTTTTCTAATAATAACTCCTCCTCCCATGTGATTTCCGAAAACCTATTAAAAATAGAAGTCGCGGGCTTCTGCCCGGCGACTAATGAATAGTATAAAAAAGATATTATGATAAAAGGAGAAATCTTTCAGTATGAGCAGTTTCTTCTCTCAATACCACAATATTTTAAAAATATGTCTGCTGAGTAACATCAACATTCCCCTTTACGTGGGAAAGGTTAACCCTTTCCCTAATACGGCAATTCTGCAGCAGACGACTTTGAACGTATTTTGTCAAAACATAGAAAATCTCCATAATTGAATGGATAACCTATGACTAAAAGTGGAAAACATTGTGACAAAAGGAGAAATCGCACTTTTTGTGCAATTTCTTCTTTTGTCACTATGTTTTCAAAAAGCCGTCTGCTGCAGAGGCGTCCGAAAGCGTTTATATAAGGGAAAGGGTTAAGTTGACCCCTATGGTGAGAAAAAAAAAAAATACTCACCCCCAATTCACATTTAAATCTTTCCTGGTTAAATCTACACACTATGGATAAGGTTTCAAAGAACTTGTAAACACACTCCGACTCCGATAATTGTGCATAGGCTTTAAAATGCTGTTGTATGGACTTTCTTAGGTTCTTTGACTGAAATAAAACAAAGCAATTAATTCATTAGAAGTTACATACATGCATTTCACGGTTGTCTTCAAACAGAATGGGTAGGGCACATTGTGAATTGTATTTCTATATAGTTAACCCTTTCACACATACAACAAATCTGCAGCAAACGACATTGAAAATATATTAGCAAAAGGGTGAAAAATCTCCATAAATGAGAGTTAAATTATAACGCCGTTTTCAACAATGTTTTAGTCATATCACCGTGGCCAGTTCACCTTACTCATGTGTTTCCTAGCTTTCTCACACCAGTAATCCACACAACATACTTTTCAAGCCACTGGCTGCTTTTCCACATAGACTGTTAGCCCATACGTGAAAGACGAATGACGCTTGTCACAATGACTTTTGTCAAACGTCTGAAAGAATGTTGGCCGAGCTGGGATTCGATTTCACAACCCCTGGATTGACAGCCCACGTCGCTACCATGGCTCTGCTCTTATGAGCAATTTCTCTTATTGTCACAATTTTTTCAAAAGTCGTCTGCAAGTGGAAAGGGTTAAACATCAACAATAAACATTTCTAAAGACAAAAAAGACTCATAAATTTATCTATTAAACAAGAGGCCTATGCTCTACTGGCATGGTTCTTTGGTCATTTGCAATCCAGAGCATGTATGTATGGTACAGAGGAGGCTCTATTGTGTTCACAAGCTCTATTATAGCAATTTTGACAATTTCAAGGACCACAATCCAGTTTTGCATGGGCAGATCTGGCTGTTTGCGATAGGAACCGAGCTCTCATCAATATCTAACTACTATCATAGTTTGGTGAAGATCAGAGAGTAAATGGAGGCTCTATTGTGTTCACAAGCTGGATTATAGCAATTTTGACAATTTCAAGGCCATAATTCAGTCATGCAAGGGCATATTTGGCTAGTTTTCGAAAGGAATCAAGCTCTAATAAATATTTAACTACTATCTAAGTTTGGGGAAGATCAGATAGTAAATGGAGCCTCTATAGTGTTCACAAGCTCTATTATAGCAATTTTGACAATTTCAATGGCCATAATCCAGTCATGCATGGGCGGATCTGGCTGGTTTGCGAAAGGAACCGAGCTCTCATGGATATCTAACTACTGTATACGTTTGATTGAGATACAATCAGAACTGAAGACTTTATCGCGTTCACAAGCAACTGTTTACAGACGCCAGACGCACGCACGCATGACAGACACAACGCCATAGCATAAGCTCTTCTGGCCTTTGGCAAGTAGAGCTAAAAACACTTACTGTATAATTATTATTACTGGAGTCTCATTGAAATTTCAAAGTAAATCCCATATTATTATTATAATTCCATATTACACTACACTTTTATAATTTCTAAATGAAATTTCTGCGACCAATTCCACAACTGATTATATCCCATACTAGTTGGCTTAAACTGTTGCCGTATATTATAAATTCACCTCCTGATTTATTTTATTATGTTACACACATAGGATATAGTATAAAACAACTGGCTAATAAACACAGCAACTAATATCCACTTAACCCTTTCCAACATATAGACACATTTTCACGCATCTGCAGCAGCCAACTTTTTTAAAAAATAATGCATCAAAGTAGACATTTCTCATCACCAATTTCTCCTATTTCCTTGATGTTTTCAACTTAATTTAATATTTATAATTTCATTCATAGAGAAATTCCAAACGTTTGCCTTGATTTGTTCAAACTTGTCTGATGCAGATTTTTTGTATGCAAGAAAGGGTTAAGTAGGCACTTCAGCCTCTTCTACCTTTGACCTTATACTCTCATAGACTAAAACAGAACTGTCCCCTAATGAACGGCTACATCAATTTGTTATATCTATTTGGTATTAAGGAGAAATTAAAAACTGTATTTTATCCGTTCAGATCTTTGTGACTACATGTAGTCATTATCTAGTAGAGCAATTTCTAGTTTTCAATCATTTCAAGTAACTTGTAACTATCTGAAAGCAGTGAAATGGAGGAAAATTCTCATGGTGAAGTACTACCCTTTTCCTGATACAGGACTAGTGACATCCGACTCCTCTGGCACATATTGAATACATTTTGGAGAAAAACAAAAATGCTTAAATTGAGTAACTTCTCATCGTCCAACAATACTTTCACATCTGTTTAAAACTGAATTGCCAATTTTCCAGATATCAAAAATGTCTTCTCAGATGTAAAACTGACAGTCACAACAGTATGACAATTATAAAAGCAATGTCTACATGCTTGAATCATCAACTGGTACATAAAACAATCAAAGTGAGCTAGGACTTCCCTTTGTTGTTGAGATAGTTTGAGCCTGTCCATGTGAAAAGGTACAAGTGTTGGTTCAGATCACACTGTACAATCTTCTCCTTCTTATCAGTCCAGACAAGATGACAGAAGCTTCTAACAAGCTTATGTAAATTCATGTGAACAGTAGATATTGATTAGACTGTGCGAATACACAGGTTGATCTACAGTGTTCACAAAAGCCAGCTTGTACCTTTTCACTTAACTCTTTCCCACATACAACAAATCTGCAGCAGATGACTTTAAACATATTTTGTAAACAAATAGAAAATCTCTATAAATGCATGGATAACCTATGACTAAAAGTGGAAAACATTGTGGCAAAAGGAGAAATTGCTCGTTTTGAGCAATTTCTTCTTTTGTCACTATGTTTTCAAAAAGCCTTCTGCTGCAGAGGCATCAGAAAGCCTCTATATGAGGGAAAGGGTTAAGCTGGCAAAGCACTACAATACTTTGATCTCTATGAGAAGAGGAAGACTTTCATATATTTCAAGATGTTTGTCAATGTACAAAGCAACCTGGTAAATTAACCCCCTTCCAACATGCAACAAATCTGCAGCACAGGACTTTTTCAAAACATCTCGTTGAAAATGTTGAAAAGCTCTGTTGCTGAATGTGTAGTTGAAAGTGTAGTTATTGAATTGAGTTGAAAATATTGTGGCAAAAGGAGAAATTGCTCATGTTTTCAATAGTCATCTGCTACAGACGAGTCGAAATGTGTCTGCAGATAGAAGGATTATTTATTCACGTAAGAAAAATTAGATGAAAAATAATCACTTATAAAAACATTGAGAAAAAACAAGTGTTCATCTTTGTAAATGAGGAATGGAAATAAAAATTCGGTTAAATTCAACATACATCTGATAACCACCTATGGCAGCATTCATATGTTAAGAGTCCACTTAGGAAACTATCGGAAATTATATATAACCTTTTGTTTTAGTAGACATGAGTTGTACTTCCTGTACCGCTACCATATATGGGCATAAGATCTTAGGAAGCTTGTCTAGTTTATTTATCTCCTCCTTTAACCCCCCTTTCCCACATACAATAAATCTGAAGCAGATATCTTTGATAACAATCTAGACAAGAAAATGGAAAATCTCTATAAATGAAAGTAGAATCATTGAATAAAGTTAAAAACAATTATGTGGCAAAAAGAGAAATTGTTAATTTTCTTTCCAAAACTTATTCTCAACAAGATCTGCTGCTGCCGAGCGATCAAGTGTTATTTGGAAAGGCATAACTGTGTCTTTAATAGAGCTAACGCTTTATGACATTTCTGACAGACGGGTTAAATGAAATTGTGTCAGTTTGATAAAAATGCTCCTTTACCCAGAATGTTTTAATATAATTCAAAGTTTGATATGTCCTCAATTCTTTTTCTCACTTGATATTTACATTAATTCTAGTTAGAATATAGACAATTTATTGTTAGGGTTTGGGATTTGTATTTTTAAAGAGTTTTTAATACTGTTTTTTTTTTTATCATCTACTTTAAAAACAATGGGGCAAAAAAAGCCAATGAACATGTCTATAACAATTATCATTCACATGAATTTTCATTTCAATCTTACATTAATATGTTCTGTTAAAGAAACTATGGACAGGACAAAATCATATACTGGTGAACAGTGAAGTCTTTGGTGAGACTGAGCATTAACCATTTCCCACATAAAGACTTTTAATACATTGTGGCCAAAGGACAAATTTGTAAAGCCTTGTGAGGCTGTACATTAGCCACTTCCTTCATAAAGATGTTTTTGACGCCGCTACAGCAGAAAACTTTTAGAAAATATTTTTTGAAAAGGAGAAAATGCTACTTATTACTAATTTTAACTTTTGCTTCCATATCTTAAAACTTTATTCAATAATTATTCTTTTCTTTATAGAGATTTCCAAAATGTTTTACTTAATGCTTTCAATGTCGTCTGCTGCAGATTTGTTGTATGTGGGAAAGGGTTAACCTATTTAGGCTTCAGGAGTCCCTACTGTATCCTCATGCCACATGAACCTATTAGAAGCCATGTTCTTTATTTAACCCTTTCCCACATACCACAAATTCGCAGCCGACAACATTAACATTGAACACTGTCTGTAATACATTATGCATGATGAGAACGTTAACCCTTTCCCTCATATAGACGCTTTCTGACGCCTCTGCAGCAGACGGCTTTTTGAAAACATAGTGACAAAAGAAGAAATTGCACAAAACGTGCAATTTCTCCTTTTGCCACAATGTTTTCCACTTTAAGTCATAGGTTATCCATTCAATTATGGAGATTTTCTATGTTTTGACAAAATACGTTCAAAGTTGTCTGCTGCAGAATTGTCGTATGAGGGAAAGGGTTAAGACAGAATTATGAAATCGCTGTAAATGAAAGTATTGAAAACATTGTGGCAAAAGCAAAAATTACTCATTATGAGCAATTTGACCTTTTGCAATATGGTTTTTTAAAGTTGTCTGCCCTAAATGCGTCAAAATGGGATGGCAAGTGGGAAAGGGTCATGGTTTACATATTAACAGTATTGTTTCTGCTTTGAATCATCAATCTTTTTCTCCCCTTTTCTATTGACAAACAAGGATACAGTACTTAACCCTTTCCCTCCTATAGACACATTTTGACGCGTCTGCAGCAGACGACATTTGAAAACATTGTGACAAAAGAAGAAATGGCTCAAAACAAGCCATTTCTCCTTTTGCCACAATATTTTCAAACTCTATTCAATATTTAAACTTTCATTTATAGAGATTTCCTGTATTTTTTAGCAGATGATTTCAAAGTCGTCTGCTGCAGATTTGTTGTATGTGGTTAAGTGATCCCTCCCAGAGTCTGTGAGAAACAAACAAACCAGGAAGTTCTAGTAACACTGTACTCTCAATGAGTAATTAATTAACTTTCCCAAAACTAACATTAATTTTATCCAGTTATTTAGCCCTTTCCCACATACAACAAAGTCTTCAGCAGATGACTTTGAAAATATCTAGGCAAAAGTTGGAAAAAATTCTTTAAATAAAAGGATAATTTTTTAATAGAGTTGAAAACAGCCTGGCAACAGGTGAAATGGCTTATTATGAAAGTGTCTGTATGTGGGAAAGGGTTAGTTGAGATCTAATATGATACTTGTAACAAACAGGAAACTGAGCATCAATGCTAATATTTGAATTTAAATAGAATTCTGTATGAATAAGTATTCTTTTTTATTTCAATATATTGTTGATATATTCTACAAAGTTTGTATGTAGTTATTGTTGGTATGAATTAAACTGGCGAAAGATGAATACATAACAAGGTCAGATTACTACATATTTCCATGTTAGGTACTTATCACACAATTACATGGACTTTCAATAAAATGCCAAGGGAAGTAATTGATTCATTCTTGATTGGAAACTCAACATGGTTATGTCCCTTGTATGACATAATGTATCAAAAATGAGACTGCAAGTAGGAATAGAAAGGGTTAATTGATTCATTACACTTAATTACATCTAATTAGAGCGTTCGTTAACATTCTTGATCTTTAGTTTCACTCCTGTCTCTAGTACATTATGCATGATGGGAAACTGCATATAATACTACCAGAGACTACGTGTATATTTCGATTTGTGTGAATTAGGCTTTATCCGAAGTTTAGGAAGTTTTTCCAACTTTAGGACAAATAGTTATTAATGCTTGAAGAAAGGAGAAACTGTTCAGTATGGGAAATTTCATTTTTACCTGCAATATATTGCGTTTCATAATCCTGTCTTCTAACAAGGTTTCAAAAATAGCCTTTCCTTTAGGAAAAGGTAATGCAGTTAGAATTGAATAAGTTTAACCCTGCAAAACTAGTAAATGCAAACAAACCCACCACTTGAAATGAGGTCTGCGAAAAAAACAAACCTTACCATTTTAAATGTTGAAAAATGCCTGCAAGTCCTTCCATGCTAAATGATCTAAATAGATACCGCCGCCTCTGCGGCAGACAGCTTTTTGAAAACATGGTGACAAAAGAAGAAATTGCTCAAAACGAGCAATTTCTCCTTTTGACACGATGTTTTCCACTTTAAGTCATAGGGTTATCCATTCAATTATAGAGATTTTTCTATTTTTTGACAAAATATGTTCAAAGTTGTCTGCTGCAGAATTGTTGTATGAGGGAAAGGGTTTAATGAACCTTCTTTGACTTATTGGCGAACAGTGCAGTGCCAGATAAGACTGCAAAGCTGAGCTGATTGGATGATTTTAACTTGTCGCAAAATGCCTACTTATTGTTTTTTGCAGTGTGCTGCTAAAATGCAATTTACCTTAGTAGAGTCTATCACATTTTTTGGAAGGAATCTTTTTAAACCAACTTCTTTCTCCAGGTACTCAAAGTTTGACTTCTTATCTAACGCTACTTGAGGCATGTCTTTGAAAAAACGCCTGAAAATGAAAAAGAATCCAAATATATCATTATATTATATGGCATACTTATTTATTTTTTCCATTAAAGAATAAAAGTAATCATCCACTTTAAATGCATTAAAATGTGTCTGCTCGTGGGAAATGGTTAAATACTGGATAACTGGCTGTTTAAAGGTTTTCTTGCAATTCACTCCAGTCATAGTACACAATCATGACCATTGGCACGATCAATTTTCTTGAGCATGGAAATGAGGGAGCAAATATAAATGTAATATTTAGTTTTCAATGGTATTTCAATCATAACACAGTGAAAAAAGACGTGTTCATGATTCGTGGGTGACTAACCAGTACTAGCTAGACCAGGAAATATGTTCTGCTTAACCCTTTCCCTCATGTAGACGCTTTGAGACGCCTCTGCAGCAGACAACTTTTGAAAATGGATAAATTGCTCAAGACAAGCGACTTTTCCATTTGGCACAATGCTTTTAACTCTTTTCAATAATTAAACTTTGATTTTTCATATGTTTGCCTTGAATAGATGATTTCAAAGTCCTCTGCTGCCGATTATTTGCATGTGGGAAAGGGTTAAGTGTAAAATAACATTTTCACATAAATTATGCAGATTCAATTTGAATCATTATAAGCAACATGATAGGAAAAGGCGATATCGGAGCAAAATGAGCAATTTCTCCATGTGCCAAAGTATTTTAAGCCCTTTTCAATAATAATACTTTCATTTTACAGAGAGATTTTGACTGCTGCACATTAGAATTTGTCATATGTAGGAAAGGGATAAAGAGCAAGACGAATGTTACCTCATTTCTATACACCCTAGTCTAATGGACATGTCATGATCTAAGTGTTCTGCCAGGTCTCTCATGTAATCATTCCGAACCTGAAAGATAAAGGAAAATAAGGGTTACAAGATATAGACATAGTAAGGACTCTTTTGTAATGTCAGCATTTTGTTAATGTCCACATAAGGATAACTCATTCCCAAAATACAGACAAATTTTGAAAACATTCAGATAAAAATGAGCATTTTCTCAATTTTCAACAATCTAAAGCAGCTCTGGGAAAAGTAATGAATTCAAACTGCACATTATATCCAAATACGCACCGGAGTTTTAAGCAGATTCCATATCTAATATTATGTTATCAATAGCTACATAATTATTGTTTGATCCGAACACCAACATCCTAATAATCTGCAATCTATGATAAAATTGTGGCTGGCTCAAGGAGAAATGGTTCATTATGAAGAAGTTTCCATTTAAAGAACACTATTTTTTCAAAAGCTATCTGCTGCAGATGCGTCCAAAAGTGTCACCAAATCGGAAAGGGTTAATTAACTAAACATGGTTTTGATATAACTTAACCCCTTCCCACTTGTAGACGCATTAAGACGCATCTGCAGCAGACGACATTTGAAAACATTGTGACAAAAGGAGAAATTGCTCAAAACGAGCAATTTCACCTTTTGCCGCAAGGTTTTCAACTTTTTCAGTAATTATACTTTCATTTATAGAGATTTTCCATGTTCTTGCCTGATTGCTTTGAAAGTCGTCTGCTGCATATTTTTTGTATGTGGGAAAGGGTTAATAACTATATACTTATCAAAAGTTATGCTAATGACAGAAATGAATGTTTTGTAAAGGGTTACCCAATTACTGTATTTACAAATATTTAGGTCTTGTTATTTCTGGAAAACACTCAAGGTTGATATGTGTTTACAGCATAATTTGTGAATGAAATAACTTTACAACAACAGACTGTCATGGCATAAAGACAAACAGTCTGGAATTATGTTTCTGTGATAAGACTTGTTAGTTGCTTACATAATTGTGATGTGACGAGTAAACAAGAAACCACTTTACTGATAACGATAGTTTTCGAGCTGGAGAGAATCTGATGATAAAAATGTATTATCTGGAAAATTGAAAGTATTGTTTTGACTGAGAACGTTGGGTGAACTTCACAAATTACTTATATCTAGTAATGTCTCCTTTCCCCACATTGTATTAAAAAGGTGTCTCTGTCAGGGATTAGATTGAATTCAATGTTCCGTTAACCCTTTCCCACATACAACAAATCTGCAGCAAACGACATTGAAATCACCTAGACAACAAGACATGGAAATTCCATGAAACCAGGTTTTCTATAATGGAAGGTGTTTAATTAAAAATTAACAGATCTGTCAAATCTTTCTGTTAATAGTTAATCAAAGCTAGTAATTCAAGAAAAGTTCAATTAAAGTCTTTTTCTTATCACTGTGACCTTAACCTTGAATGTACCTTGAATGTACAGAATTGTTTTTTGCATTTGGCACATCGTCTTGATATGGTGCATGTTTGTGCCAAGTTATTTGAAAATATCTCTATGCATGACAAAGTTATGGTCCGGACAAGAAAAGTTCAATTAAAGTCTATTTCTTATCAATATGACCTTGACCTTGAATGTACAGAATTGTTTTTTGCATTTGGCACATCGTCTTGATATGGTGCATGTTTGTGCCAAGTTATTTGAAAATATCTCTATGCATGACAAAGTTATGGTCCGGACAAGAAAAGTTCAATTAAAGTCTATTTCTTATCACTGTGACCTTGACCTTGAATCTACAGATTTTTTTTTTGCATTTGGCACATCGTCTTGATATGGTGCATGTTTGTGCAAAGTTATTTGAAAATATCTCTATGCATGACAAAGTAATGGTCCGGACAAGGAAAGTTGACGCCCGCCCGCCCAACCGCCCGCCGACTTCGCCAAACTAATAACCAGATTTTTCCTTCGGAAAACCTGGTTAAAAATATGTATAAATAAATGTATGACCATTAGACTTAATTAAAACCATTGAGGCAAAAGGGGAAATTGCCAAATATGAAAATGTTGGACAAAATGTGTCTGTATGTGGAAAAGGGTTAAAACGATCCTCCTACAATAACATAGCAGCATTCAATGCTGCAAACCATAGCTACTTTCAAGCATATTAATGCTGAAAATTATTACCAGTGTCAACCATATTAACACTTTCCCTCATACGACAATTCTGCAGCAGACGACTTGGAACATATTTTGTCAAAAGTTAAAAAATCTCTATAATTGAATGGATAACCTATGACTTAAAGTGAAAAACATTGTGGCAAAAGGAGAAATTGCTCGTTTTGAGCAATTTCTTCTTTTGTCACTATGTTTTCAAAAAGCTGTCTGCTGCAGAGGCATCAGAAAGCGTCTATATGAGGGAAAGGGTTAATGCTGAAAACCATTACAACGGCCAAAAACATTTATGCTAAAAACTATTACCACTGTCAACAACATTAATGCTGGAAACTATTACAACTGTAAACCAACCACATTAATGCTGAAAACCATTACCACTGTAAACCAACCACATTGATGCTGAAAACCATTACCACCGTAAACCACCATATTAAAGCTGAAAACTATTACAACTGTAAACCAACCACATTAATGCTAAAAACCATTACCACCATATTAAAGCTGAAAACTATTACAGCTGTAAACCACATTGATGCTGAAAACCATTACCACTGTCAACCATATTAAAACTGAAAACTATTACAGCTGTAAACCACATCAATGCAGAAAACTATAACCACTGTCAACCACATTGAGGCTGAAAACCATTGCAACTGAAAACTATAACCACTGTCAACTACTTTAATGCTGAAAACCATTACATCTGTCAACAAAATTCATACTGAAAACCATAACCACTGTCAATACACATTACATGTACTCAGGTAATGCTGAAAACCATTACAGCTGTCATCTAAATTTATGATGAAAACTGTTGTTCCTGTCAACAGTCTCATAATCATGCAATTTTAGAGTAGTTTACTTTTAAAACATCAGAGGTATAAAAAAGATTGTATCTTGAAAATAGGCTGTACAATTTTAACAATAAGTTGAAAATGTTGTGGGAAAAGAAGATATTACTCTTCTTGAGCAATTTCTTCCTTTCACACAATGTTTTCAGAAACTATCTGCTGCAAAGGCATCATCAGACATTATCTGTATCAGTGAAAGGGTTAACTAATTATTAACACCATATTTAGTTACTTTAACCCTGTCCCACCTGAAGAAGCATTTTGATCCATTTTCGGCAGACACACTTTTGACAAGAATTTAGCATCACAAGTAGAAATTTGTCCTTTATCAATCAACATTGAGGCAATGGTAGAAATTTCTCCTTTTCAAACAATGTTTTTTACTTTACTAACAACTTTTGACAACATTGCGGCAAAAGTAGAAATTTTCAAAAAATGTTTTTTACTTTACTAACAACTTTTGACAACATTGCGGCAAAAGTAGAAATTTTCAAACAATGTTATTTAACTTTACTAACAACTTTTGGCAACATTGCGGCACAAGTAGAAATGTTTCATTTTCAACCAATGTATTTTACTTTTTTCAGTGATTATACTTTCATTTTAGGGATTTTCAAGACTTTTGCATTTTAACCCTTTCCCTCATATAGACGCTTTCTGACGCCTCTGCAGCAGACGGCTTTTTGAAAACATAGTGAAAAAAGAAGAAATTGCACAAAACGTGCAATTTCTCCTTTTGCCACAATGTTTTCCACATTTTGTCATAGGTTATCCATTCAATTATAGAGATTTTCTATGTTTTGACAAAATACGTTAAAAAGTCGTCTGCTGCAGAATTGTCGTATGAGGGAAAGGGTTAAATATGTTTCCAAAGTATTCTGCTGCAGATAAGTTGTATGTTGGTAAGTGTTACTACTTCAAGATGAGGGTATTTTTTACTTTAACCCACAGATCATGCTGCGATTTATGGTGAATGTATTTCTATCTCAGCTGTCGGCTACCTTTTGATACTCTCTGTATCCACTCAAGTTAACACACTTACTCCTGCAAGTAAACTGTAATCAATGACTCAACAAAGAGCACAGAAAAAAAAGTTGTTTTTCAGAATTACATGCCAACCCCAAGACTCCTTGAAACAGTGACCTCCCCACACAGTCAGCCGGAGAACTGGTAAAATATCACGTAAGTGAATTTCGCGAGAAATTGATATACGTTGTAAGTAAATTGTTTCACAATTATTTATTCTTTGGCATTTTCTACCCTCGCCGTTCAAATTGTGAAACAATCTGATGTTTCACAATCTGATGTAAAGTAAACAAGTTTAAATTTAAAGGAAGACAGTCCGCTTAGATTCGCCCCTTCAGCAGACTTTCTTGGTATACAATCAATTTCTTCTTTTCACGAAATGTTTTCATTGTTGTAATGACATAATTTTTTTAATTTCTAAGGTGCCAAAATATCAGACACTCTTAAAATATCATAACACAGTCAAACCGTTGAGCCTCAAGTGAGTTGAAACCATTGGTTCAGTAGAAGCGTTTGCAGAATTCTTGCTCCCTCTGAGGATGTCTAACCGTTTCCCACCTGTAGACGCATTTTGAGGCATCTGCAGCGGACGACTTTTGAAAACATTGTGGCAAATGGAGAAAGTGCTCATTATTACAATATTTTGCACAGATCTTTTCATGAGTCTGCTGCAGATTTCTTATAAGTGGGAAAGGGGGGGTTAACTCAGTTTACACGTGATGTCAGAGCCTACAAAACAACTTTGCATATTATTGGTTAAGATTCTTTAACCCTTTCCCACATACAGACGCTTTCAGGCGTCTCTGCATTAGATGACTTTTGAAAACATTGTGACAAAAGGAGAAATTGCTCAAAACAAGCAATTTCTCCTTTTGTCACACATGTTTTCAGTAATTATACCGTCATTTAAAGAGATATCTGATAGTTTTAACTCAATGTTGTTGAAGTATTATGCTGTAGATTTCTTGTATGTGGGAAAGGATTAAAGAATCATCGGCTTCGAAAGCAGCAAAGGAAAAAGTTGTGACGCCTGGAAATTTAAATTAAAAGTTTTCTTTTATTACAGAGTTGGAGTAAATGAGTAATTTCTCCTTTTCAAACAATGTTTTAAAAATGTGTCCGCTGCAAAGTCATCAAATGACATTCTGTTTCTACTTTATGGGCTAGTAGGAACAGGTATAAAGGGAAGAAATAGCAGTAAAACAGGTATTGTAACAGTTTTTGTGCATGATTCATAACTCTCTCAGGAAAACCATTAGCTTTCTATTTAATAAAAAAATCATTAATCATTGTGTTGCTTCTACTGTAGCTTCAGTAAAGCTACTGCTGTAAACATCACAAGGAAAGGGTTATGAAACCTTGTTGATTGATTGATCGTTCGGTGTTTTATGCTGCTCACAACAATTTATCAGTTATATTACAGTGTTTCCTGAGTAAGTTACCAGTAATACTAGTTAATTTATCCTGATACCAGCCAGTCAGTTGTAATACTAACCCAGCAATTATCCTAAGCGCCAAGGAGGGCACCATTTTAAAAGTCTTTGATATGAAACAGCCAGAGATCGTACCCGCACTCGAGGCGGACACTCTTCCACTACACCATCGAGGCGTTCTATGAAACCTTAAGAATAACTAGATTTGTTACGTTTGCTCTGAGCAAATCCAAAAGAAAAACTTAGCAACAATCAAGCTTGATGGTAATTTGCTGGAGCTTGCCATGTTTGTGTTTTTTTAACAATTTATTTAGGAAAAGGGTTAAAGTAAGAGTGTGAAAGCATCTGTCAGAGCTTATCTTGTTTCATTAAAGAACAAAGGCAAACAGAAGTAATGTTACAGTGATTTCAGGTTTTCCAACGTTTGGGCTTGTTTCACATGCAATCAATAATTGCATTTATGAAAATGGTTTCTGTTACATTTTTTACTAATAATTTCCTTTTTGTTTGAGTGTATAGATCTGTGGTCTATTTTCGACTAATTATGGTGAATTGTTCTCTTCCACTTTTGAAAGTTAAGGTGATATTACAGTTGTTTGCATCCAAGAAAAAGCGCTTAAATTGAAACTGTTATTTTCATATGCTTAAAACATTGACTGAACTATTGTCTGATTTTATCTTTTTCTCTGTTTACCATAATGTATTCTCAATTAGTGGCATCAATAGTTGTCCACATCAGGCAAAGGGATTAACTCTTCCCCACATGCAGGCAGACTAGATGCAAGATTCTGCAATAAAAAGCTTTTGAAATCATTGTGTTACAAAGACAAGATGAGAAATTTCTTCTATTACCTTACCATAATGTTTTCAACTGTATCCAATAAATATATATTCATTTACAGATATTTTCTGCCTGGATGTGTTCAAAGTTGTATGTTTAAGATTCATTCTATATAGGAAAAGGGTTAAACTAACCAATAGAATGTTCAGAAGGAACAATGGATTATATCACTACAGTGACCATTATATTTATTGACTCTCCACATGCTGCATACAAGTGTTTCCAGTGAGGGTCGTGAGTCAGAGTGAATTAACCCTTTCCCACATTAAACAAATATTTTATATATCATCATCATAAAGTGTAATTATTGACTAGAGTTGAAAACATTGTGGCAAAAGGAGAAATTGCTTGTTTTGAGCAATTTCTCTTGTCACAATGTTTTCAAAAGTTGTCCACCACAGCTAGGCTTCAGAAAATTGAGTGAAGACTGATTAAAAGTGAGTTGACTCGGTCCTTGTTCATTAATTCAATCTGATTACCAAGGTTCACTGGACATATAAGTCAATAACCACTGGCCCCAAGACCTCATCCACCATGACAATTACTCATAAAACAGCTGTCATTCCTTATTATCTCTCCATTTGTGTGGTGGATTCAGGTCTGTCCACAATGAAAGTATTGGTTATGTTAATTAACCTTATTAAGTTAATGAAGGAACATATGTGTCCCAAAGAACACAATGGGTCATCTGACAATAACCAGTAATTTTACAAATTCAGTTAACGGGTGATGGACAAACATCATTCGGAACTCCTCAGGTAATTCCGTAATCCTTCATCACCGAGGTATTCCGAATTGAACAAACATATGGACATATAGGCCAGAAAATAGATTTCTAAAGTATGTTTAAGATGATACAAAAAATATAATAATGAAGTAAAATCATCTGGTCCAATCATCCTGACACCAGCCAGTCAGTCGTAATGCTAACCCTGCATCCCTAAAAATAGCACCAGGGAGGGCAGCCATTACTACTATTTTAAAAGTCTTTGATATCATGGACCAGCCGGGGATTCCAACCTGCGACCTCTCGCACACCGAGGCAGAGGCTATACCTCTACACCATGGAGGAGGTCAAAATCATTTAGCATCTCGAGGGCTTGGCGTGAAACGGTTGTAACTAAAATTGGTAATTTTTTACCAAGGTTAATCCCCTCGCCATAAAGTCTTTATAAGCGTTAAATCATTTTTTCTTGGTAAACAATGGAAATTTAGAATTTAGGTGCCATTGCTCGTTCTGAGCAATGGCACCTAAATTTGCATTGTTTACAAAAGGGTCGAAATTGCCCCTAAACCAGGGTTTTCAAAATAGGTTTTAAGTTACAACTGTTTCACGCCAAGCCCTCGATCTGATCATGAAACTAGGCTGCATTTGAATTCAAACATAGGTAGAACAAATTACATTTCTTCCGTAATTCAAATAATTGATTTTAGTTTCAGTGCTTAATAATTGTTCTTAAAAAACCTTATTACCGGGACATGTTCGAAATTCATGTTCAAAATGTACTGTCATGCCCTAAAAAGACCATTCATAGAACATTTGCAATCGCTGAAGACATATAAACAAGCATGAAATGATATTTTCGGTCTAAGAATGATTTCACTTATCTCTGATAAGATCACAAATCTAACCTTCTCAGAAATCAAAGAGCCTGAATGCACTGCTAAAATTGGTTAGCAATTTCCATTATACAAATTGTTGAAAAAAACAACCTTAAAACTATTTCCTGTATGTATTTGTATGTCAGTATGTAACCATGAATTACATAATAATGCCTGGCAGCATCTTTAGACATTTGTTTTAATAGGGATGTTACAAAATGTTCAACCATTAAGTTTAAGTTTAAACTTATTTACTTTACATTGATTGCAAAACAAGCTTTCAACTTATATAAATCACGTTTGATGTCAGCTTCCTGGAGACCTAACAAGTTCTTGTGCCTATTGTGTGGAAAAATCACAAAGGCAGACCCGCTCATCACCGGATTCAAACCTGGGACGCCAACAGAAGACTTATCTTTGATCCCAATTGACTAACCAGTGCTAGGCTAGGAAATGAACCCTAACTGCTAGACAGCATCATTATGGACAGACATACATGAATGATTTCAATCAGAGAATGATGTTTGAGCTATAAGCCATTGTCACCAAGGACTGAGTTAACCTTGCATTGAACCCAGCCTTATCAATGTTTAATGTAATCTGATATAGAATAGTCTAACTACAAACCACAGTGGTACTTTTGTTAATTACTTCCCTCACACAACAAATTCGCAGGAGACATTTTTGAAAAAACATTTTGACAAAAACCAGAAAAATCTCAATAAAAGATAGCTTAATTGTTAAATAAAGTTGAAAACATTGTGGCCAAAGGAGAAATTGCTCATCATGAGCAATTTCACCTTTGGCCACAAGGTTTTCAAATGTCATCTGCAGGTGGGAAAGGGTTAATTACTTCCCTCGCACACAAGAGACAGCAGTGACAGTGTCAGAGTGGACAGTCTGTCTCTCACAAAATACCCAAACTTCATATACCATAAATCTTGTAAACGCTACATCTTTGTGGTGGATATTTGAAATGTTATTGTTCCTTTAAACAAGAAAATTTATTTTGAATAATTCTAAGGTGATATCACATCTGCAGCTAAATACAGATTTTTTTTTATTATAGAAAGGGAATAATCAATTCTAATGTTGAAGGTACAAGATATATTTTGTTTTATTGTGCTTTATAACACTTTCAACAGTATTCTAGTTATATTACAGGGTTTCCTGGGTTAATAGCCATTATTGGTAAGCTTATCCTGAACCAGCACATCTGTCTTTATGTTAAACCCCACAACCCTGAGCGGCAAGGAGGGAAGCCGATAAGCTTTAAGTTTAACCCTTTCCTTCATATAGATGCTTTCTGGCGCCTCTGCAGCAGACAGCTTTTTGAAAACATGGCGACAAAAGAAGAAATTACTCAAAACAAGCAATTTCTCCTTTTGTCACCATGTTTTCAACTCTTTTCAATTATTATGCTAAGAATTATTTAAAAGAAGTTTCCATTTTTTTCCGGTATGTTTTCAAAGTCATCTGCTGCCGATTGTTGTATGTGGAAAGGTTAACGTTAAGGCTCTCAAAAGTAAAATCATTATGAAGTTAAGAATTGAAAATCTGATATATATATCACAGAATAATGTTAACTTTGAGATTAAATGAATTACTCTGTACAAATATTTTCTTTCCTGTTTTCCCCAAAATAATTTGCTTGAACAACGACCACAAAACTTAATTTGTAAACCATTTCCCTGATTCAGAGGACATTTGATACGTTAGTATTAGACAACTTTTGAAAATGTTGTCATTGTTTCAAGCAAATTATCTTTTTCTCACAATGTTTTCCAATGTATTTATTCTGAAATGCATTTGGAGCACATGACTTAATTATTGTAACCATCTGACATCAGTAAACAATTTATTGAAATAATAGAATATTACACCAACCCCTAACCAATCAATACTGAGATTGGAATGTGAGAAGCACTCACACAACTGACAGGAGATTTCCCTGATATAAAGGGGAGATCAGATGGCCCCTTACACCGGGGACATGAATTATTCCAGGACCCTGTACCCCACAGCTGGATATTGACAAACACTAATTGGGTCATCAGTCATACCAACAGAATATTTAAAGTCATACGATGTGCGAGTTACATGGTCCTTATTGTATTATAATGATATGCAATAACATTCAAATTGCAGACTTCCCTCTAATGAATTATATCAGGCAAAAAACCTTTGTTAATTCTTAAAGGTTGAAATTTTCGAATACAGCAAAAGTTCATGATAAACAACTTTTGGTTATTTTTTATAAGTTATACATGTCCCACCCATTAAACCAATTCAGGAATAATTTACAAAATATCTTCAGATAAAAGAATATAAATAGCAACTGAAGCATTTACTGGACAAAAGCTTTACCATAAACCTGGTCAATTTAACCCTTTCCCTCATATAGACGCTTTCTGACGCTTCTGCAGCAGACGGCTTTTTGAAAACATAGTGACAAAAGAAGAAATTGCACAAAACGTGCAATTTCTCCTTTTGCCACAATGTTTTCCACTATTTGTCATAGGTTATCCATTCAATTATGGAGATTTTCTACATTTTGACAAAATATGTTCAAAGTCGTCTGCTGCAGAATTGTCGTATGAGGGAAAGGGTTAACAGAGTGCTATGCTTTGAAGATATCTCCAGAAAATTGTTTGATATGAGTAATATCTACTTTTCACTGCCATATGTTTTTAAATGACTACTGATGTAGATGATTATCTATAAATGAAAACAAAATTTATTTAAAAAGTTGAAAACATTGTGGCAAAAGGAGAAATTGCTCATTTTGAAAAAGTCGTCTGCTGCAAAGGCGTCAGAAAGAGTCTATATGTGGGAAAGGGTTAAAATTAAATGGCTTGAGATGAATCTAAGACACAATTCACACACTGCCTGTACAATCTTATCTAAAACTGGAGTTGGAAAGTTCACACCCTCTATCATAACCTGATAATTGGACCAAATTCCCAGAACTTGTTCCTGGAAACATGTCCACCCACCAATTCAAAGTGTATCAGTTACAATGTTTTGTGAAATAACCCACACATAGTCATGTCAAACAATACTGTAGATTTTTACACCAGAATTATGACTCCAATATTTCAAAACATTTTTTGAACAGTTTTAAAACTTTGCCTAAACTATCTATAATTTGGAGTTCAGAACCGTTAAGGTCAATATCGAAGGCATTCTGGTTGTTTCGACCACTAAATTGTTGTAAAACAGGGAAGGCATACATCAGATTGAGTTCAGGTGTAGACTGATTGGAATCTTTCCTGGTTGCAAAGTCCAAAAGGTTGAAAGGATTTTATATAAAAAGGCCCAAACATCGTGCAACTAAAATATGAGCCCATAGATCAACGCTGGCCTTTTTACACAGAAAACATGTTTCGCCTGCCATAAAATTAGAGTGTTACAGACAGACAGACAATAGAAATGTGATCCTTAAGTGTCAGTGTCACCCTGTCAAAAATATATATCAGCCTATCATACCAAAGGTCCCTGGTTTGTATCCCATTGAGCTGGTTCTGCCTTTGGGATTTCCCCAAAAACGGCAAGAGTACTCGCAATTGGTGTAAAATACGTATGTTTAACCCTTTCCCTCATATAGACGCCTCTGCAGCAGACGGCTTTTTGAAAACATAGTGACAAAAGAAGAAATTGCACAAAACGTGCAATTTCTCCTTTTGCCACAATGTTTTCCACTTTTTATCATAGGTTATCCATTCAATTATGGAGATTTTCTATGTTTTGACAAAATACGTTCAAAGTCGTCTGCTGCAGAATTGTCGTATGAGGGAAAGGGTTAAACAAATATATATCTAACAACTTACCTGGTCATATAAATAGTAGAAAGTGACTTTATCTTTTGCGTAGAGTTCATGAAAACTTTTGGGTAGGTAACGAACACGAAGCTCATATCTGTGAACAAAAAAGGTCAAAAGTTAATCAAAGCATTCAATGTCAAATAGTTCCACAAATTATTTTTGTCAAGGAAATACTATTAGCTAGACATAGGTACATGAAGCCAAAGAGGGCCCTTATTGAAACCTTTCCCTCATATACATGTAGATGCTTTCTGATGCCTCTGCAGCAGACGCCTTTTTGAAAACATGGTGTCAAATAAATAAATTGCTCAAAACAAGCAAATTCTCCTTTTGTCACCATATTTTCAACCGTGTTCAATTATTGTACTTTCATTAAAAGGGAGTTTCCAAATTTTTTCTGGGTGTGTTTTCAAATTCATTATGCATCTATTTACAAGTAAAGGTTTAAAGTGTTTAAAATTTTGGATTACCTCCATTCATCCGGTGGTTTGGAGGCCTCATATTTTTGTTTGACTTGGTACATGGTTAGGTTATTATGGAGCCAGAAGGACACCCTTGATTTGGTGTGCACGAGTTTTAACGCGTAACATTTCCCAAAATATCTCTCTCCTGCTGCCAAACGACCCACCACCAGCTTTATGATGTCCTGAAAAGAGAAAAGAGAATCAAACTTTAAGGAATATGTAAAAAAGAAATATTAAGCAATCTTTTGGCTTGTCAATCTGCTGTGGAAAACTTTTGAAATTATATTCAAATGGCTGATATAGGTCGTAACTAACAGATACTCCATTTAAAACTATATGATGAAAAAAAAATGCACTTCATCAAAATACCCCTCCTTTAAAGTTCTTGTATTCAGATGTTGTCTTCAAATGAAATACAACAGGACTATGTAAAGTTAAGGTCAAGATTTCTTTCAACCATTTACAAACCATGATATTTTATGAGTAAGCTATTTCATTCGTAAACATCTTGTGACATGGTAAATGAAATTTATATATACAAAGTTTAAACTTTTTTGTTTCTATTAACCCTTTCTCTCATATAGACGCTTTCTGACAAGCAATTTCTCCTTTTGCCACAATGTTTTCCACTTTCAGTCATAGGTTATCCATTCAATTATAGTGATTTTCTGTTTTTTGACAAAATATGTTCAAAGTCGTCTGCTGCAGAATTGTCGTATGAGGGAAAGGGTTAAGTAATATTTCCTCGTTTCAAAATATTGTCTGCTGCAGGAGTGGCAAATTTCATGTGTATCGGAGAAAGAGTTTATATCCGGATCTTCTTTCTCATACCAATGATCATATGTTTTATAAACAAAAACATAGTCTCGCTGCATTATAGCTCTGTCAGTTTTCTACAGTCTGTAAGAACAAATGATTGATCGCTTCTATGAAACTAATCTCCTGTATCAGGGAAAGAGGAGCCAGACAATGTCCCAAAATAACTTGATTTTGATAAAATTACATATTTTATTGATACACATCAGATATCATACAGAAAACAGGATGGAACAAAGTACTAAATATAACTATTAGGATGCAATCATAAACTTGCATACCTGATCGTTGTGTGATTGGTAATACATTGTTCAAAAATTGGCCATATTGTTTAACTTATCATAAAATTTGATATTTTACTGGTTTTTAGTGAACAAGAGCACCATGGAGCGAACGCCAACCCACATCTGAGTTTTTTCTAAGTCAACAAAGGGGCATTTATTAGTGTATAATTATTAAAGCCAGAGTTATGTGACTTGGTATAGACATGTGTACCAACGAAGTTTCATTGAAAATGTTGAATGTTAAGGTTAACCCTTTCACCCATGCAGCACTGACGGCTATTTGAAAACATAGTGACAAAAGAAGAAATTGCACAAAAAGTGCAATTTCTCCTTTTGACACAATGTTTTCCACTTTTTGTCATAGGTTATCCATTCAATTATGGAGATTTTCTATGTTTTGACAAAATACGTTCAAAGTCGTCTGCTGCAGAATTGTCGTATGAGGGAAAGGGTTAAGGTTTTGTGCCGACAATGCACACACGTAACAGTACTTCGAAAAACAGACAAGCTAAAAATCAAGGAGTGACTTTGAAAATAAGGCATCAGATCAAACAACTGTGTCAACCGGTTTTTAAACTTTCATGTGCTTAATGAAAATATCAGCAACATTCCAGATTCAACAGTTTCTAGAATGTCAATACCATTTGCACTTTCAGTAATAGATATATCTGAGAAAACAATTAACACTCTCACCAGATAATACATTATTGTGAAACATGCATAATTTTAACTTGCACATCAGTTATATGGATATAAACGAACTTCAGGGCACATGCAACTCCCTTTTGATGAAGGTCTGTAAAATCAGCATATCCTGAGAATGATGCAGCACACATAATATATATACTGTTGTGTCAATTTACATGTTCCCCTTTTTATTCATAATTAAGTTGAAGATGCATTTAACCCCATCTAATGCAGGCAACTATTGAAGCCATTGTGGCAAAGGTAGAAATTTCTTCTTTTGAGACAATGTTTTCATCTTTATAAATATAAGGTAAGTTATGTTATTTTTTCATCATTTCTGCTTTCTCAATCAACTAAACGTAATTTACCTGGACAATATCGATTTTATATATATATGATGTATGTGTTAAGACCCTGTTAATTACCAACCAATGTTAATACTATTTCTGTATGATGTAACTATGTGTTACCACCATATGTTATACTGTCCAACCTACCTCTATGATAAGATCCCCATGATCGAGTACCATCATACTGGTGAATATTCCCACATTGATCACCAGTACAGACGGCTCTAGTAGATCATAGTTCTGCATGGTAAATACACACCATTGGTACTCAGACCAATCACACAACACTTTTCTTATATTTGCACACAGCAACACACCACAGGTATAACTGTCTCTTATCAAATCATAGTATCACTTAATAATATTTGGATAAGGCATCATTGCAATACATTTATTATTTTTTCATCAGGAATGTTGTCCTTTGTAAATATAGATATTGCACCAAATAGTGAATACATTATGTAATATATAATTATTATCCCGTAAATCCATCATATACATAATCCATGTTTTTTTAACAAACACATTTTATTCACTGTGATAATTCCGCCACATTAGAGAACTGTCTAAAAATCTGTCCGGTTTGAATACATCTTTTCACATACTTAGGCAAGTTGCCGTGTAACCCAACCAACCCAAGTCATTCACTACAAAATCATTAAAGTAAATAGTTTTAAAATCTAGTTTCTGACCTATTTTGCTCCTACATTGTACAATTAATGCTGAATGCCTAATCATTCAAAAACAAACAACAACTAGAAATATCACTGAAGATGATAAATACCCCCAAAACAGCACCTTGACTCAAAATATGGTTTACGACCGACCAACAAAAGGGCCACAACTCTGTAAACAAGAAAAAGTAACAAAGGGCAATAACTCTGTATTTAGATTAAATAGAGTTATGGTTTCTGTACACTGCACTTTCTCTCAATGTGTTGTATCATCCTATGAAGTTTTATTAAATTCCAACAATTAGTTTTAAAGTTATGCTCCGGACAAGACTCTACGAATATGAAAAAGTAACAAACGGCAATAACTCTGTCATTATGTAAAGTAGAGTTATGTTTCTTGTACACTGCACTTCCTCTGATTATGCTCTACCATTATATGTAGTTTTATTAGATTCCATCTATTAGTTATTAAGTAATTCTACGGACAAGAAAAAGTAACAAAGGGCAATAACTCTGTATTTAGATAAAATAGAGTTATGGTTCCTGTACACCGCACTTCCTCTCAATGTGTTGTATCATCCTATGAAGTTTAATTAAATTCCAACAATTTGTTTTAAAGTTATGCTCTGGACAAGACTCTACGAATAAGAAAAAGTAACAAAGGGCAATAACTCTGTAATTATGTAAATTAGAGTTATGGTTCTTGTACACTGCACTTCCTCTGATTATGCTCTACCATTGTATGCAGTTTTATTAGATTCCATCTGTTAGTTATTAAGTAATTCTCCGGACAAGAAAAAGTAACAAAGGGCAATAACTCGGTATTTAGATTAAATAGAGTTATGGTTCCTGTACACTGCACTTCCTCTCAATGTGTGGTATCATCCTATGAAGTTTTAATAAATTCCAAGAATCAGTTTTAAAGTTATGCTCTGGACAAGACTCTACGAATAAGAAAAAGTAACAAAGGGCAATAACTCTGTAATTATGTAAATTAGAGTTATGGTTCTTGTACACTGCACTTCCTCTGATTATGCTCTACCATTGTATGCAGTTTTATTAGATTCCATCTGTTAGTTATTAAGTAATTCTCCGGACAAGGAAAAGTAACAAAGGGCAATAACTCTTTATTTAGATTAAATAGAGTTATGGTTCCTATACACTGCACTTCCTCTCAATGTGTTGTATCATCCTATGAAGTTTTATTAAATTCCAACAATTAGTTTTAAAGTTATGCTCCGGACAAGACTCTACGAATAAGAAAAAGTAACAAAGGGCAATAACTTTGTATTTAGATAAAATAGAGTTATGGTTCCTGTACACCGCACTTCCTCTCAATGTGTTGTATCATCCTATGAAGTTTCGTTCAAATCCTATGTTGCATTGTTAAGATATGGTCCGGACAAAATATGGCTTCCGACCGACCGACCGACCGACCGACATACCGACCGACCGACCGACACAGTGACTCCTATATACCCCCCCAAAACTTTGTTTTTTGGGGGTATAATAATAATTGACAGTTATGAACATAATCAAGGTGTATTGAAAACAAGAGGGCATCGAAGTCTCACAGTTCCTATTTAGTTACTACAAGAACAAACAAAACGTTGAAACCATAAGAAAGTTGTAAGCTGATGATGATACACATGTGAAGCAGTATATTCCAAGTAACCTGACAGAAACAGCACACTGCTTTCAACATCAACTGTAACCCTGTACCCCTTTAAAATGTATTAGCATTATGCGATCTTAAAGTCATAAAGAAGTTCATGATTGAATCATTCATGCACAGTTCATGGACAAGTACATAATTGACAATTCATGAAACAGTCTTGGGCAATGGAAGACATTGGTCCATGAACTGGTCCATGAATGTAGTGGTTCATGAACAGTCATTTTTTAAACTCTTCATGCACAATCCATGCACTTTTGTCCATGAACTGTTCATGAACTGAACATGAAGTTTTCGCAGGGGTAGTCAGAGTGTTACAAACATTCAATCCCCTAAAAAAATCATGTTTATAATAATTTGTGGCAATAAATTTATTTGACAGGCACATCAGATTTTTACGAAAAGTTATCATTCGTGAAGAGCAGGGAGAACAGGAAATCAAGTTAACACAATAAACCTAATTTAAATTCCATCTTAGTTTTCCCTGACAGCAAGGTGAAATTATTCACATCAGTGAGAAATTAAAGCACTGCATACAATGTACTTAAACCCTTTCACACATGCAAATATGTGCTGCAGAGCATAATGATATCTTCAGCAAACTGCATTTAAAAACATTGTGCCAAAAGTAGAAATTGTTCCTATTAAGCAATTTCTTTTTTACTTGATTCAATTACAATCATAATTGTATTAGATTTAACCCACATACAACAAATTTGCAGCAGACGCCTTTTAAAACCTATATACAAAAAGGTGAAAAATCTCTATAAATTAGAGATAAATTATTAAAAAGAGTTGAAAACCTTGTGGCAAAAGTAGAAATTGCTCGTTTGAGCAATTTCTTTTTTTGCTACAATGTTTTCAAAAGCCGTCTGCTGTATATGCATCAAAACTTGTCTACAGATGGGAATGGGTTAACATATTTTTGCTTAGATGTTTTAACTCCTTTCAGAATTCAATAATTCTACATATATACAGATTTTCAATATTTTTTGCTACATGCTTTCAAAGTGGGCTGCCGAGCCTGAGTACTAGTAGCGACAGAGGCTGTAAATCCAGGGGTTGTGATTTCCATCCCAGCTCGGCCTGCATTTTATACAACATTTGGCAAGTCACTGTGATAACTTTTGCTTGGAAAGTCTGCTGTGTGGCATACCAGTATGAGAAAGCCAGGAAACACATGGGTAGGTGAACTGGTTGCTGTGGTATGACTTAAACAAGAGGGCCAAGATGGCCCTAAATCGATCACCTAATTGATAGTAAATTAGTAGCAAATATTTAACTGCAAATATCTGGAAAATGTTATCAGGGAGTGCAAATGAAACTGAAAGGAGTGGACACTTCTCAAGAAACAGCTTATCAGTAAAGGCCATTTATATCTTGAAATCTAACAAGAACTTTAATAAGAATGGAATTATAAAGTTTTTGTCATTTTGCACCTTTCCTGATGCCGCCTTGCTGCCCTGTTTTTCAACGAAATCAATATAGCTTCAACAGTTTATTTAGAGGGTCACTTAAGAAACATTTCTACCAAATTATCTTGCAATCGCACAAGTAGATTATGGAGGAAAAGGATTTTAAAATTTGGGTATTTTTCTCACTTTCTGATGCTGCAGCAACCAAAGTTCTCAATGGAATTTAAATCTTTGAACAATTTTGAAAGAGGACCAACAAAGGAACATTCTAATGTGATGTTTTGTGGAAATTGGTCTATTGGAATGGTAGGAGTTGGTTGTCATTTGTAGCTAAAAGTTCAATTTACCCTTTTCGTGATGACGCCTGGTTGATATGATTGTGTAACCAATCAAAACGGCTTAAACAAATTAAATAGAGGATCATTACAGTAAGATTCGTATTATATTTTCTTAAAATCAGACAAGCATTTGCATAAAAATGCAATTTTCAAATTTTGTCATTTTGCCCCTTTTTTGATGCCGCCTGACTGCCATGTTTTTCGACCAATCAGTATGGCTTGAACAATTTTTATAGAGGGTCACCCAATGAATAATTCTATTAAATTATATTTGAATCTGACAGGCAGATTCGGAGAAGATTTTTTTTCTTTTGCCCCCTTTCTGATGCCGCAGCAACCAAAGTTCTCAATGGAATTTAAATCTTTGAACAACTTTGAAAGAGGCCAACCAGAGGAACGAACAGTCCTGTGATGTTTCACGGAAATTGTCCTTGGAGTTTGGGAGGAGATGATGTTTAAAGCTAAAAGTTAACGCCGGACAAAAAGTGATCAGAATAGCTCACCTTGAGCCTTCGGCTCAGGTGATCTAAAAATGTTGAAAACGACATTAAACCCCAATCAATCAATCAATCAATTGATTTGATGTGTCTGGGAAAGGGTTAGGTGCACACATTTAATTATCCAAACCCTAAACTTCTCGGAAATACAATTACATCCTGGCACATGAAAGTATTAATATTTGCTCACAATGTCAGAAAACATTTTGCCATAAAAGCAAAACAATGCATGATCTCACAACAGTGAACACTTTTATCAAACAGTTTTACTATTTCCAACAATGTTCCTTAGACAGTTCTTTGTGTTATCCAATGGAAAAGATTAACATGACTAAGGTTATACCTAGATTGAAAACACATTAGCAGCCATGCTCGACAGGATAAAAAAAACACCAACATTGAATGAAAAATCACAGTTAAACTTCTCTCAGATGTGCTTCCCATCATGTTACAAAACAGCATGTATTATTCCAAGACATGTTGAAATGGTTCCTTTCTTCAGCTTATATAAATCCTCTACTGAACTGGCTTCAAAAACTTTGATGTGTTTATCACTAATATAGCAATTCCCAAATACAATAAATCTGCAGAAGACAACTTTGAAACCATTAAGGCCAAAATATGGAAAAATCTATATAAATGAATGAATCATTATTGACGGCACAATAATGCAGCAGATGACTGTTGCCAGAATGTTCTGAACTCAGTAATTACACTTTCATTGATACAGATTTTCCATACTTTTGCCTAGACATTTTCAAAGATTCCATGGTCCTATTTGGGTTAATATTGTACAATGTAGCAGCACTTAACCATTCTTACATGAACTTAATGGACTCACAATATAATTACAGTAACTTTATCAATAAAAATTATAATTCAGAGGTCCAGATAAGAAGGAGCATTCAGCTCTTTCCTCTATAATATCCTTCTTATTATCCAACCAAACCCTATGATGTAAGTACTCAAAAGAATCGTCTCATGGAGATGATTCTTTTCATTAGCCACAACATAGGGTTAGACGGTCAAATACGGATTTTAGAACAAGCGAAACGCCCCTTATCTGGAGCTCTGAAACTTGTTCATAAATCTAGATAAGAATGTATTTCAATAAATTAATATTTAATGTACTAATAAATATATGTCGAGTTAGAAAGTACTTGCAGAAAAGACATAATAAATTATATTTATATTTATACAATACAGAAAACACAGAATAAAATATATTCCAATTTCCCCTTTTGTTTTATATAATTCCATTCACAGGTATAACGAACATACCAACTTGAAACTTAATAATAAACAGTTCATAAGATAGGTATCCATTCCTTTAATACATAACCATCATTCCAGAAGATAAGTCCAGATGATAGCTAGCACACACATGTACATGTCCAACCCTTTATCCCTTTCCAATATGCAGACGCATTGCAGCAGACGTCTTTTGAAAACGAGGGGCAATTTAGGGAGAAATTGATCATAAAGAGCAATTTTTACCTTTGCCACACTATTTTCAATTCTTTCAATAATCTTCATTTTCAGGTATTTTTTTTTAAATTTTGTCTAGATATTTTCAAAGTTGTCTGCTGAGGAAATGTTGTAATGAAAACTGTTACGATGATGTAATAATGGTGGCCATTAAGCACAAACACAAATGAACCAAATTTCATCATATATATATTAGATTTCTTATCTGTCTCCATCAAAACCTACATTGTACTCATAAATGTTATTTCATGAGACAAGTTCTTCATTGAATACCCACAATATAGGGTTAGGGAGTTATTTAATCTAGAAACTGAATTGATAAGCTACTTAATAAATCCAAAACACATGCAGGCATAAGACCTCGGCCTACATTAGCATTACACCTGTGTATTTATCATTGCATCTCATTCATAAACTTTTTCATTTACCAGTTACAAAACTTTTACTACATCATGGCAGCGGATGTAAAATATTACAGGTTAACCTTAGCATTGAATATTAATCTTTAATCCTTTCCCGAATACCTACGCATTTCGAGACATCAGCAGAAGACATGTTAAAAACATTGTGGCAAAAGGAGAACTTGCTTACTTTGATGAATTTCAGTTAGCGCGTCACTATATTCAATAAAAAAACTTTCAATCATGGAGATTTTCCATGATATTATATTTTTCATAATGTTTAACCCTTTCCTCATAAGACAATTCTGCGGAAGACGACTTTGAACGTATTTTGTAAAAAAAAAATAGAAAATTGAATGGTTAACCTAGATGACTAAAAGTGGAAGCACCCCTTATCTAGAGCTCTGATGCATACAGTTACTAAACCCTTTCTCACATACGACAATTCTGCAGCAGACAACTTTGAACATATTTTGTCAAAAAATAGAAAATCTCTTTAATTGAGTGGATAACCTATGACTAAAAGTGGAAAACATTGTGGCAAAAGGAGAAATTGCTCGTTTTGAGCAATTTCTTCTTTTGTCACTATATTTCATAAAGCCGTCTGCTGCAGAGGCATGCATCATAAAGCGTCTATATGAGGGAAAGGGTTAACAAGTTCCTATCTTCAGATTTACTGTACAATATATATTATGACTGTGTGCAATGAGAGGGTTAAACTACTCCTTTAGCTTGTAGATCTCAACTTTAGGGGCTGCATGGTCATAATTGACAAGTCTACATGTGGGAAAGAGTAAATATCCATGAACAATTTGAAAACCATATTAACACTAAAATCCTTGTTTGTGACACAGCAACTGAAACTACAAAGCCATTATTTCCTACATTATATTGTGACAACTTTCAAATTCGCAAGTTCAAGTTTCACCCCTAAAGTTACATGATACGAGTATACATGTGTTGGACAGATTGGGGAAGACGTTATAATAGCCTAATTGTATTGAATGGTATGGTGATGAAACAATCAGACATATTAGTAAACAGTAAATACATTGTAACACTCTCATCAGATTTCACATTATTGAATTTGTGCAACATAACTTGCATGTTGGACTGAAAAAAAAGATTATAAAGCCCTTTCCTGCATAAGCAATACATTCTGATGCCTGGCAGTGCAGAAAATTCTCCCTTTGCCACAATGATTTCAACATTATTTAAAGGGGTATTATAATTATATGTCATGTATACATATGAATGTAGCCAGTATATTATATATACTGTATTTATTATGTATACATATCTCGAGATCTGCTGCCTAAATATTCTTTGTGTCTGCAGGAGACAAATTTTGAAAGTATCTTTTGAAAAGTGAGAGCTTGCTCATAACAATAAATTTCTCCATTTTCTACTCTGTATTGAAATATAGACTATAATTTAACAGAAATAATTTTGATATTTCATACATTTAATTGTTAGAACTTTTCAAAGCAGCTATTTGAGGTTACATCAAATACACATGTAGTCACACATGTTATAACTTTTATGATTTCACCGTATGTTTATCTCCTTTAAATAACCTTTCACAAATATCATCTTTTACAACTAAATGATTGTTCTAACATATTCAAATAATTATAGTTTTTAGCTTTGTTGATGCAATTTCATGATATATAACATTTAATTGTGCATACTTCAGATCCCTTCCAAATACACTTTATATTCCCATTGTAAATCCTAAATGTACTGTTATGGATAAGTAGCAGATCAATAGGGCACTTCTGCTGTATTGGAAGTGGCATGTTAACCCTTTCCCACATACAATAAATCTGCATCAGAAATTATCAAGTCCAAAATATAGAAAATCTCTATAATAATAAATGATAGTATGAATATTGAACAGTTGAAATCAGTGACAAATTATGAGCAATTTCTCCATTTGCCACTATTATTTCAAAAGTCTTCTGCTTCAGAGGTGTCAGAAAGTGTCTACATGAGGGTAAGGGTTGAAAATCCTTGAGCAGTTCATCAAAATGAATCCTAATTCTTCCAGAATCTTTGAAAACTGGAGACCAACACATTCAAACTGCTTACTCACATATCACACATGGCTAAACATCATTCCATTTAAATCCAGGATAATAAATAGGATAACACTTTTGACTTAGTATTGTACAAGCAGCTAATTCAATTTCAACTACCTCATGATGAATACATAACAAGGGCAGTTTACATTGACCAATATACAGTTAATTACTGACCTTGTTATTTATTCATCATATTACAGTTTAATTTACACAGCCCATACATTGAAGATACTTTTCAATCAAACAATAAAAACAATCACTGCATGCACACAGAATATCCACAATGTATAAAACTTTTTTTTACTGTGGTCACTCTCAACACTGTATTAAACTCCTGGTTACAATGTGGCATTCTTCCAGCAGCCGGTCACACCACCTGCCGGACTTTATATTGCATTTCATAAAAACAAATAAACATCACTTGTATTCTGGCCAACTACATGTCAGTTGAATCAGATTCCCTGAGAATTAAAGCAGACCAAACACAAACACAAAATGGCTTTGATTGTTTTGTGTTTATCTGGCAGACTAATCCATCTTGGGTTATCTGGACGCTTGGATCAAAGTGTTGAAAGTCATACTTACCCCTCCGATTTTAATTATTTTTAAAGGAATAATGCTATCTTTGAAGAATAAAAACGCTGATTTGATGTCATTAAAACAAAAGCTATTGGTTTTGAGTTCCTTTAAAACAAAAATCTATTTTAATGATTCATTTTGAAATTTAAATGAATTTGATCCATTTAAAATCAGTTAAGAGCTTGGTGTTTAGATCAAAGTATGGCGAGTATCCATGTTGGGCACATATTTTTATTTCTTTTAAGTCATTTATTTCAATTATGGCTGCGTAGATTTTTAATATGTTGTTATATATTCTATGAACTTCATTTATCTAATAAAACATTTCTGTTACAATTAGTTTGATGTTCAAGTTACATTGTATGTTCTGATTGGACTATTAGTCTTGAAATGTTTCCACTCTGCAGGCAATCATTTTGGTGCTTTTGCAGATGATGACTTCTGAAAACATTACAGCAAAAGGAGAAATTGCTCATGATGTGCGATTTCTAATTGCAACAATGTTTTCAACACTATTGAGTATATGGTAATACTTCTGCTGCACATTTGTTGCATGCGGAAATGTTAAAAAGAAAACCTTTAACCCTTTCAGCGTCAAATTGTTTAAAGTAGACTCTTCCATGTTCAAACTCAGACAACTCTATTTTCATATTATAGGATTTTTGGAATATTTTTATAACTCACAGCCAAACAATGCAGATTTCAGGTGAGACAGCTCGTTTGCAAAAAGCTCAATATTACCTTTGGCACTGAAAGAGTTAACTGGAACTAAGATAACTAGGACTCTGCTACAAGTAAAGTACTGTAAGATGCCTTTCCACTATTAGATACTCACTAAAACTAGAACCAGTAGGTCAACTCAGGTCACAGAATGATGATGGCAATAAATTAAATATAGATCAAAATAAAAACACTCTATAATTCAATATTTCGGCCATAGGGCTTCTTCAGATTATATTTAACAAAGACAGACCCAAATTAGTGTGTGATCTTTGTTAAATATAATTAAACGAAAGAATAAAGGAAAATTCATTGACAAGTAGTATCTGAAATCTGAAATTGAATCTTAAAACGGACATGAACAATTAAAACAAAGCTTAAATCACCAATGGAAGAACTGACAAACCGCCCAACAAAACACAATAATTATATCCCTCTGCCAAATTCTTTGTAAACGGATAATTTTATCATACAAGCATAATTCATCCATATTTCTTGTTTCACACACAAAATCATTAACTTTAGCAACAAAGTTTCATCCGGATAAACCCAAATGGTAACGTCTACAGACAGAAATTGAATACATGGATCAATAATCACTTAACCCTTTCCCTCATAAGACAATTCTGCAGCAGACGACTGAACATATTTTGTCAAATAATAGAAAATCTCTTTAATTGAATGGATAACCTATGACTAAAAGTGGAAAACATTGTGGCAAAAGGAGAAATTGCTCGTTTTGAGCAATTTCTTCTTTTGTAAAAAAGCCATCTACTGCAGATGCGTCAGAAAGCATCTTTATGAGGGAAAGGGTTAAAGAGTGAAAGTCAAAACATTACTCCAGAAAAAAAGTTTCCTTAAAGTGATGGACTCATCTCTACACAATCTGCTTTAATAGTTTGCCATTTTCAGGCTGATCCACTATGATATAACGAAAGGTAAACACAGTCTTGGAAATATCCTGGTGAAATCAATGCTCCAGTCAAAACAAGTACAATTACACTTATTTTGACGATTATCTTGTAATATACTTCACTCAAAACTATGCTGTTGATACTTATTGAGAGATTCTTATGAGGACCAAACATGCAATTGTCAGATGGAGAAATAGAGAACATCTTTAGGACAATACATCAGTTAGCAGGATTCCATGAATTACTCAGCAAATGGACCTTCGACCATAGAATGTGTATATGATGTTTGAACAGCATAGAACTAATTATGACCATCTTGAGTCTGTCAATATCTATTCATCACTCCATATATCAGTCCATCTAAGTTCAAGAGATTAAATAACTCTTGGAAGGATTTTTCTTAAGTTATTTTTAACCCTTTCCCTCATACGGCAATTCTGCAGCAGATGACTTTGAACATATGTTGTCAAAAAATAGAAAATCTCCATATTTGAATGGATAACCTATCACAAAAAGTGGAAAACATTGTGGCAAAAGGAGAAATTGCACGTTTTGTGCAATTTCTTCTTTTGTCTCTATGTTTTTAAAAAGCCGTCTGCTAGAGAGGCGTCAGAAAGCATCTATATGAGGGAAAGGGGCAAGATCTTACTTATAAAAAGGTTAGTTAAACTCATGAAAATATAATCTAGGCAATGGTTTTCATTAGACTGCAGCCTTCTGGAATATTTATTTAACACTTTCCCTTTTTGACCCATATGCATTATGAGTTAATGACTACATGCCGAAAACAATGAGCAATTTCTCCTTTTTTGCCACAATATTTTCAACTCTACTCAATAAATAAACTTTTATTTATAGAGATTTACCATATTTTTTCCAAGGTGTTTTTAATGTCATTCTGCTGCAGATTTGTCTCTAAATTATACTGCAGTATTTCCAGATGTTTCCAATGCTGATACTAGATATATTGGATGCAGTTAAGCCGTTTATCTGTAACCCTTTCCCATTTGAAGACATATTTTAATGCATCTGTAGCAGAAGACTTTTGCAACAATAACCCTTTCCAATACTTTTACTTTAGTTTATAGAGATTAATTTTCCATAGTTATGCCTAGATGCTTTCAAATTCACCTGCTGCATATAGTTGTCGATTGATTGTTTGTTCGGTGTTTGATGCTGGGTTGAAACAATTGTTCAGATATATCACGGCGTTTTCTAATGGTAAGTTACCAGTGCTATTGATCCATTTATCCTGACACCAGCATTTAATCCCAAAGCCCTGAGCGCCAATGAGGCTCAATATTTGTCGTATGTGGTAAAGGGTTAAAAAACAGACCCTGACCAACACAATGTTTGTGGTGAACTGTAATCAAAACCTATGTCTGTTTTATCAGAAATATAATTAACAAATAACAGGGTCAACATAAACACACAAAGATTATAGCAACTTCAAAGGAACTGCTATAATTGACTTTCATTTCGAGTTGCTCTGTATCATTTTATCAAGGGAGATAATTATATGAGTCTACAGGCAAGACAAAATGGGCCTCACCTTATGAAAACCAACATTAGAGCATTTTGATATGTGTAGAAAGTGATAAATTTGCACATCTAAACTATAAGGGGTCTATATGTACACTGTATGTCAAGAATTTATTGCATGCTTTTTACACTTGAAAGAGAGCAGTAAAGATCCAGATCACACTGTGTGTGTTATTTGTTGATCTTGATCAACACTGGTAGCAAATATCCTGAGATTGGTTTTCCCATAAAATGGCTAAATGGCTCAAATATTCATAGAGTAATTTATTTTGTTTTAATCCTTTCCCTCATATAGACACTTTCTGATGCCTCTGCAGCAGACGGCTTTTTGAAAACATAGTGACAAAAGAAGAAATTGCTCAAAACAAGCAATTTCTCCATTTGCCACAATGTTTTCAATTTTTCGTCATAGGTTAATCCATTCAATTATAGAGATTTTCTATGTTTTGACAAAATATGTTTAACATCGTCTGCTGCAGAATTGTTGTATGAGGGAAATATTCACGGAGAGTAACTTATTTTGTTTTAATAGGGGGTATTACTCCATTTTCAACATTATTTCAGTTATATCATGGCAACAGGTAACACTTATTCATGCTCCCTTTGTAAACAAACCAGTACTAGGCTAGGAAATGTGCCTTGGTCATGGGCACTCGATCCACCATGACTGATGCAACTGGGTATTTTAACTGGGACACACCAGTTCCAAATTCCAAACGCTTAACCCTTTCCCTCATATAAATGCTTTCGGACTCCTCTGAAGCAGACGTCTTTTTGAAAACATAGTGACAAAAGAAGAAATTGCACAAAACATGCAATTTCTCCCTTTGCCACAATGTTTTCCACTTTTCGTCATAGGTTATCCATTCAAATATGGAGATTTTCTATGTTTTGACAAAATATGTTCAAAGTCGTCTGCTGCAGAATTGCCGTATGAGGGATAGGGTTAACACTCGGTCACAGCGGATTCCTAAGAGTTATTTATATAGATAACATTGTGAGACTGTAAAAAAATAAATATTGGCAATAGCAGTACCAAACAGTCACAATACATATAATAGGACTGGTCAAAGAAATGATAAATACTCGACAGTAGTTACTGCTTATTCGATTAAGCTAATTCATGCATCTACATGTGATAAAAGGCAAAACCCTTTCCCTCATATAAACTCATTCTGAAGCATCTGCAGCAGAGGACTTTAAAAATAAAGGTGGCAAAAGGACAAATTGGTCATCCTTAAAAATAAATTTTTGATAATTGTTTTCAAAGTTGTCTGCTGCAGATTTTTTGAATTTGGAAAAGAGTTAAATTGGCATAGAGCAGGATAGGGGTTCACTTAACATGGTTAACCTGGATATGTAGGTATCCTTTTGATTCAACCCTTTCTCGCATACAACAGATTTACAGCAGACAACTTAAAAAAACTTTGAAAGATGTCCATAAATGGGAGTTCAATTATTAAATAGAGTTGTAAACATTGAGGCAATATAATGAGCAATTTCTCTTTTTGCCACAAAGTTTTCAAAAGTTGTCTGCTGCAGATGCTTCAGAATGCGTCTACAAGTAGGAAAGGGTTAAAAAGGCTATGTCAGTTCAAGGTATTCTATTATCATTTTGTATGACTAAAAACTTGTATTTATCCTCATCACATAGTTACTCGGAGCTGACTTGTCAATCACCAGGCTGATAAAGAGATAATTTATCCCTGTCTGTCTGTTTGTATATTCATTGTCAGTCAGCATCTTGAACTATCTTCACACCATCAGAAATGAGTTCATATTTTTTGTATTCCTTTCACATTTTGCCCAGCATGGTACAACTCTTTAACCCTTTCCAGCTTCCAGAAGTGGGAGTGGCACATCTAGAGCAAAGAACTTTTGAAAACATTGTGACAAAAGAGGAATTTGCTCATTGTGAGCAATATGTCTACTTTTGCCACAAAGTTGACAATCAATTATTTTAAATAATTACTCTTTATTCAGAAAGTTTCCATATTTCTGCCAAAATGTTATCAAATTTGTCTGCTCAAAATCTATTGCTGGTGTCAAAGGGTTAAACTTATTATGAACATTTAATGACACCCATCATGTGTTTGATACCTGCTTATATCAACTCTTTCTCTCCATCAGGTGTTTGGCTAAATACAGTAGAATAATTGATTGAATGATTGTTTGGTGTTTTACAATGTTTTCAACAATCCTTCAGTAATATCACAGTAAATTACCAGGTTACCAGTATGTAACTGGTCCTTTTATACAAAGTTTTACACCAGCCAGTCAGTTGGAATGCCAACCCAACAGTCCGGAGCTTCAAGGAGGACAGCAATTACTACCATTTTTTCAAGTCTTGTGTATGACCCGGCCAAATACATAAGGTATGAAACCAATACTATTCCAACTGCTGGTGCTCAAGAAACACTTGTATTAACTCCAATCGTTCAGACTCATTAAGCTGACTCTTACGGTTCAAGCATGGGTCAGACTGTCACTGTGGTGGCCATTCTTTTTGGGCGTCCCCAAGCCACAGGGGCACAGATAGGGAGACGGACACCAGACAGGCAGGCATAAAAAAAAAACTGTAGTTCTTCCACCAATTTACAAGCAATATCAGGGATATCATCTTTACATTGGCACATCAGCTACTCCATTATCTATACAATCCTCTGGATAAATAGAAGAAATCTGAATGCATCTGCTGTGTACAACTTTAGAAATCATTGTGACAAAAGGAGAAATTGCTAAGAGTACCCACATCATAGGGTCTGGTTGGATAATAAGAGAGATATTGTGGGTAAAAGAGCTGTTTACCCCTACTTATCACCATGCTTAAGTTATTCTTTCTTTTGTCAAAATTATTTCAATATTTCTAATGAGCCTACTTGCATCAAGAAATGTGTAAGAAGATTAACCATTTCCTGCATGTATACAGATGCTTTGACAAATCTGTAGAAGATGACTTTTGCCACAAAGTTTTCAACTCAATATTGATTTTACAATATCCTCAATGTTTTAAGGTCGTCTGCAGCAGTTCACGTTAAAAGATCACCCTTTGCTATAAAACAACAAATTTACAGCACACCACTTTGAAAACACATAAGCAAAAATGTTGAAAATCTCTCTTTATATATATATATATATGAAATTCACATTATTGAATATCATTGAAAACATTGTGGCAAAAGGTGAAATTGTCCAGCATGAGTGATTTCTCCTTTTTGCCCAAGTGTTTTTCAAAGGTCTTCTGCTGCAGTTGCACCGAAATGCATTTAAAACTCATATTCCAGTTAACCCTTTCCCTCATATAGACGCTTTTTGACGCCTCTGCAGCAGACGGCTTTTTGAAAACATAGTGAAAAAAGAAGAAATTGCACAAAACATACAATTTCTCCTTTTGCCACAATGTTTTCCACTTTCTGTCATAGGTTATCCATTCAATTATGGCGATTTTCTATGTTTTGACAAAATACGTTCAAAGTCGTCTGCTGCGAAATTGTCATATGAGGGAAACTGTTAATAGATTAACCACACATTCTGGGTGAGTAAATATTCAACTATAAGACCCGGCAGTGCAAATTCCATATCAACAGCTCATATTAGGTATATCAAGGTTTAGATAAGTCAGAGAAAGTAAAAATGTCAGATTATCAGGTGGCAGATAGTACCATGTTCTCAATCAATCCGGAACGCTCCACCCATTAGACTGGAAACCATCTCTTACCAGAGGACTAAATAACATATCTTGCTTCCTCGATATCTCTGTTAGCCCTCATTAAAGCCTATGTTGTGGTCTCACTGAGACGACTCTTTTGAGAGTACCCACAACATAGGTTTTGGAGGTCAAATAAGGATTTTAGAAAATGTAAAACGCCCCTTATCTAGAGCTCTGTCTAACATTGAAATATATCAGCATGGAAAGCTCTTTCAAGGTCAAACTTCCATTATTCCAGTTGTTGAAACAATTTGTTCAATATTTTCTTCAAATACTCCAAAGCAATCATGGGCTACAAAGGATACCATATCAGGTAAAAACTGTTTAAAACAATATACGGCAATTATTAACTGTTTAATCCTTTCCTAGCTTCAGATGCATTTTGATGCACCTGCAGCACTCAGCCTCATCTGATGCTTTTGAAGACATCACCGCTAAAGATGAAATTGTTAATATTAAGCAATTTCTTCTCGTGCCACAATGTTTACAACTCAATTCAATAGTTTCATTAGAGAGATTTTTCATAATTTTGCCAAGATGCATTCAGTCGTCTGTTGCAGATTTGTGGTATGTTGGAAAGCGTTAAAAAATGTAAGGTAAGGGTGAAAAGTTGAATAGCTAAAACAATACTAACCTTCACATCTGTAGCATCTCCATATTTCACCATGTTAAACCCCCCATTGGGGAGATGTACTTTCAATATAGATCGATCCATCAGGAACTTTTTGACCTTGAGGTCAAATGTGGAATTAGATTCGAGGTCAAGGTCACTGTCTATCACAAAATCAGCACAAGTATCACATTCACCATCTTGTATAAGTTTCCACAATTTACTCCATCTGGCAATCTGAAAATACAAGGGAAATAACTCTTTATTAAAGAGAAAAGGGAGACAACTCCATTGCATGAAAAAATAACATTTCTAACCTTTTCCTCTTGATTTCAAGCACAGTTTTATAGCTGAATTTGACAACTGTACAAAGATGGACAATAGTAAGTAGTCTTTAAGGAATGTATTATAATACTTTGCAAACTTTGGTAAAACAAGTTCATTTTAACAGATTCTGCCTAATGCAAGTTGCATTTGAAGAAAAAACCCATCATTAATTAAGGTATGTCCATAAAATATATATAAAAAAGTCATGACTTTCTAATCTACATACTTGAAAACACACCAGAGTCTATGTAAAACCACACATGTCAAGTTAAACAGTGAGATATACCAGGTCTGATTATCTCAGTATTTACAGTAATTACAGAACTGCAATAGTTTATGGCTGTATTTTTACAATCAAATGTGCACAATGTTTATGACACGCTGCTGCCACATGGCTACTGATAGGGTGCAGCTATCCCAGGGTAAATATGTCTACAACTCGTAAAATTTATATAAAAGCTAAACTATTTATCTGCTAAGGACACAGAGAACTCCTGGTTGTGGAAATTAACACTCTTTTTTTTCCTGCAGACGCTTTTTGACGCATCTGCATCAGACATCTGTTGAAAACAAACATTCTGACTACAATATTTTTAAGTCTATTCAATAATCACACATCCATTTGTAGAACTTTTGGAAAGTGTAAAAATACAGTGAAGTTTCACTGATGTACAATCAAATATGAAATTTCATTCATCAATGATATTGGTGTCCGAGATATGCACAAGTGAACCCTTCCCCTCATATTCTGACGCCTCTGTAGCAGACTGCTTTATGGAAACATGGCAACAAAAGAAGAAAAGTTGCTCAAAACGAGCAATTTCTCCTTTTGTCACCATGTTTTTAACTCTGTTCAATTTTTGTACTTTCATTTAAAGGGAGTTTCCAATTTTGTGTGGGTATATTTTCAAAGCTGTCACCTGCAGATTTTTTGTAGTCGGAAAGGGTTAACCAAAGCCAAATTCAAAAACCCAAGTCCTAATTTTGTTACATTAATCTTAAGAAACAGTCACCAATTGATGAGTTTACTTAACCCTTTCCCTCATACGACAATTCTGCAGCAGACGAATTTGAACATATTTTGTCAAAACGGAGAAAATCTCTGTAATTGAATGGATAACCTATAACTAAAAGTGGAACACATTGTGGCAAAAGGAGAAATTGCTCGTTTTGAGCAATTTCTTCTTTTGTCACTATGTTTTCAAAAAATCCGTCTGCTGCAGAGGCGTCAGAAAGCGTCTATATGATGGAAAGGGTTAACAAACAATCACACTCATCAAGTTGAAACCACATGTGAAATTTCATTGACCTGTGACAAGTAGTGTCATTATGAGGACATTTTCTTTTTTTTTTATATTTAATTGGTGTAAAACGCTGTTTTCATCAGTTTTTCAGTTATTCCCTTCCCACATACCGACACTTATTGATGCCTCTGAAGCAGACAACTTTTGAAAACATTGGGGCAAAAGGAGAAATTGTTCATGAAGAGTAATTTCTCCTTTTGTCACAAATATTGTGTTCAACTTTATTTAATATTTTTTTTATCATCCTTTCATTTAAAGAGTTTCCAAACTTTTGACTGAAAGTTTTCAAAGTCGTCTGCTGGCTGCAGATAACACAGTGACAGAACACCAAGTCTTAGTTATGATCCCTGGGTGACAAGCCAGTACTAGCTAGGCCAGGAAATGTGGCATTATTGCCCAAGGGCACTCCATCATGAATGCTGCACATGGGAATTGAACCCAGGACTCCCTTTCCTTAATACTCCAAGCTAATTCCACATGGCCATGGCAGATTCCTACTGGACGGATGGTGCTAAGAACAGACATTGTCAATCGATCAGCCAGGATTGCACAGCAATTTGGCCAATTTAAACAACAAGGACATATAAAAGTGTTCTATATACCTTTCTCAAAATCGAGCAATTTTGCCAACTATTATTAACACTGAACTTCAAGCCTTTCATATTCATTCATACAGTTTCACTTAATTTTGATATTATTTTCAAATAATATATATTTCACGAAAGTTACAAATTAACACTTTACCAGATACAACAATCCTGCAGCAGATGTCTTTCAAAACATTAGCAACGAAGCAAAAAAATGGGAAAATCTTTCTAAATGAAAGTAAGTTTATTTAAATTGAGATAAAAACATAATGTGGCCTAAGAAGAAATTGGTCGTTGTTAGCTTCATTACATTGTACTGTTAGCATTTGCCACAATGTTTTTACAAGTTGTTTGCTGCAGGGGCTTCAAAATCTTTTAACATTTGGAAAGAGTTCACATGTCATAGTCTCATGTTTTTACAAATATCACAAGGTTCCATATAAAATCATGAACCCTCTCTGTATCAAGTTAATCCTGAACCTATTTTAGTTATGACAATAATGATCAGTTCACAATTTATTTTCATAGTCTTATAAATGACTGGAATCACTTCATTAAGAATTCAAAAATTTGAAAGAAGTTTTTATAGTATTTTGACCAGCTATGAGTTATTATATCTGATAGTCCATTTTCTCCACAGTATTATATGCTAATATTATATCCCTATTTCACAAATAATAGTGCTAAGACATCTTCTAAGATACGAATACGGAAATACTAAGACATGTCTCAAACACGGATCACTCTGTCCAGACGATTTATGGAAGTTTTCTGATGCTCATACAACCATCCTACAAAATCTATTATCTTGTTCTCTCTCTCATTAAATATTTCCCTCATAGAACACACATTAGAGATTGCCATGAAGTTTGACAACATTGTGGTTTATTAATGCAGAAAAATGTCTGAAAAATATCTTCTTCTTATTCAGCAAGTTTCAAAAGCAGAATTTAATTTTTTCAGATAACCCATTCTTTTTTCAGATGTTTTCAGCTTGAACTTCGAAAGTCTAAATAATACATCAATTAATTTTTGGAATAAGTAAAATATTATTGGACTGCAAGACAGCCAATTAAATATAAGTAAAGAATGCAATACTGACCATCAAGCTATGACTTAGTTCCATAGGTTATAAACCATGAACTTCAGTATTGATCGATCGGCACTCGGATATTTAACTTATCTGAACAAAATTAACATCATTTAACAGATAAACATGTATGCATCATTTAACAGATAAACGGCTTCAAAAGTTCTTAATTAGCTACAGAATTAATATATTAATTTACTTCAGTATGGCCTTGCACATTCCTGATCCATCAACCTCTTTCTAGAATACAGATAAACTTTGACATGTTTGCAGCAGACAACTTTTGTTGCCAAATGAGAACTTGCTCATATGAAGAAATTAATCCTTTTAACCCTTTCCCTCATATATACGCTTTCTGACGCCTCTGCAGCAGGATGGATTTTTGAAAACATTATAAGTGACAAAAGAAGAAATTGCTTAAAACAAGCAGTTTCTCCTTTTGCCCCAATGTTTTCCTCTTTTAGTCAAGGGTTATCCATTCAATTACAGAGATTTTCTATTTTTTTACAAAATATGTTCAAAGTCGTCTGCTGCAGAATTTTCGTATGAGGGAAAGGGTTAAGAGTTGAATGGGACATTTAGCTTTCACACAGTCTTAGAATTTCATAAACTGTCTAAAATCTACAGTATAGAATGTCTTTTGGTTGAGTCATACAGAGAGAAAAGGTACCATTTTCTGACCATGTATTAATACCACAGAATGGACTTGAGTGTTGCAATCAGAACCATTTTCTCATGACAACAAATTCAAATCTTATTAGCCTTAATTACCCTTATATGGTGAGTGCTGCATTATGCTGCTTTCCAAATTATTGTCTGCTTTGAAATTGCCTACTTTAATGAATAACTACATGCAGCTTGGTAATTTAAACACACCGTTTTATTAAAAACATACTGGGAAAAAGGAGAAATTGCTAAATATTTTGGCAATTTTTTCCTTCTTTCATTTTGTTGATAATGTCTTCAAAAGAAGTCTATAACTGGTAAGGGTCATTAACAATTAAGTGTTCCAAATGATAATTTGTAATAAATTTCCATGTATTAATCTTAGCCTTAAATTTTCCTGGAAAAAAGTACATAATAAACTTATTATTATTAGTCGCCGGGCAGAAGCCCGCGACTTCTATTTTTAATAGCTTTTCTGAAATCACATGGGAGGGCGGCTTATTATTAGAAAGAAACAAATCTAGATGATTTGAACATATTACAATTGTGGTTGTTTACGAACACTAATAAATGACACATCTACAATGAAATAAATATTCCGATTTTTTAATGTTTGCAGTTTTTTTTATTTCACTCGCATTTAAGTTTTTTGTCTTATTTACGAAGACAAAAGTGGTCCCTTCAAGACGTGAACCAACACCCCCTAATGCAGACTCTTATGTGTCATCATTGAGGTCAATTTCGGATTCTCCTTTTAATAGCAATTTTAACTTACTAAATGTTGTTTTCATGTTCAAAGAGATGTCTTGATTTGTGTAGAATTCATTTAATAATGTTAATCCATGAATATCTAAAGTAGGAACTGTTTCTAAGCTAAATATAGACCCTATTCTGTTGTGTAGTTTCGTGACCTTTAACATCAATTTTCGCGCATGCGCATTTCGATATGAAAAAGCGAGTGATATTATTTTATTTTAGACAAGTACAAGACGAATGTTTGACGCAAAGCGTCAAAGAGAAGCCGCAATATTTCGTTGTACATGTAGAAATAAGAAAAAAAGAACATTTGTAAATCCACAAACAATAGAACAATTTAAACTGTAGACGGTAATGCTGATATATTTCTCCTTTTGAAGACTTTTGTTTACTTCAAATTACCTCCCTTTAAAGCAATACCAGGATATTTACCTTGTGATTCGAATAAGATTGACAAACATTGAAATTATATGAATGAATACTATTATTTAAATAAGTAACAACAGCAAAATTAAATTTAAGCCAAGATAAATGTGTACACATTTCGTTAATTTTTTATAGATACCCTAATGTATAGGTATGAATATAACATTTATAAGCAAATGTTTTCATTTCAACGTTCCTAATGTTTGAATAGACTAAGAAAAGTCAAGAATACATAAATAAATCAATGCAGTCTTTTCCGGCGACATTGATGCCTTGCATCAACTTTCTCTTGTTACTTGGTAGTTTTTCCACAATGTTTTAAATGTATAATAGGCAGGAAAAGTGAAAGGTGGAATGCTATTAATCACAGACAGGGTTAACTTCTACCCACTCCTGCATGGTTTATTGCAATTATATTCCCAGAACAGACACAAAGATTGGTGTGGGGGGCAGGGCTCCCTGTCAATCACCGGCCAGGAAAACTGTGACCAGATATATCAGGAATATCATTTTGTGCAGATTTATACTCACTTACTTTTAACCCTTTCCCACATACAAGAATTCTGCAGCAGGCGACTTTAAAATTTCTAGCTGCAAATGTCACAATCTCTCTCCCCTTAATAAAAGTGTAATTTATTCAAATAGTGTTGAAAATATTGTGATAAAAGGAGAAATTGCTCATTATGAGCAATTTCTCCTTTTATCACAATGTTTTCCAAAGTCGTCTGCTGTAGAGGCGTCAGAAAGCATCTGTATGTGGGAAAGGGATAAAGAGGTTTTTTATATATTTATGAGCAGATGTTAGTCAAACCATTTCCCAGACCCATATGGCTTATTTATAATGAGCCTTTAATTTAGCAGACCATTTTTTAAAACATTGAGAAACAAAATTGATGAAAAATTAATGAATTGTTTCGCTTAAAATTGTTTCTCTGCTAAAAAGTTGATAACGAATCTTGAAAAACATTGCAGCAAATAGGGAAATTGCTCATAAAAATTGATCAGAAGGACTTAAATATATACATTTATTATTATTAAGTAACAGCAAGCAAAACAGTCATTAGGTTTCATATTTGATTTGAATGGAATTGTTCTGCTTTCAACAATATTTTAGTTGTATCACAATGTTTCCTGTGTGACCCTATTAGTTAAAATATCCTGACACCAGCGCATGGGACGTAAAGATTTCCCCCAATTCCTGAGCTTTGAGGAGGGAAGCCACATTAACTTACCATTATGAAAGTCTTCTATTATAATGACTCAACCGCAGATAGAACCCTTGTCTCCCGTTTTTGAAATGGATGATGCTCATTAACCATTACACCACTTGAAGGCGGTCCAATTCTAATATTATAACAGTAAACCCTTTCCCACATACAACAAATTTGCAGCAGACGACTTTAAAAATATCTTAATAAAAATATGAAATATCTCTATATATTATTAGTAATGTTGAATATTATTGAAAAGAGTTGAAAACATTGTAACAAAAGGAGAAACTGCTCATTATGAGCAAAGTTGTCTGCTGCATGGGAGTCAGAAAGTATATGTATGTGGGAAAGGGTTAAATATTTTGATTTATTGATTGTTGGGTGTTGATACCCCGCTTTCAACAATTTTTCAGTCATTTCTTGGCTTTTTCTCAGGGTAAGTTACCAGTACTACTGGTCCATTTATTCTGACACCAGCCAGTCAGTTATCATTAAATGCTAAACCCACAACCCTGAGCACCAAAGAGGGCAGCGCGGCATTACTTCCTTTTCTAAAGTCAAAGGGATAGGTATTTTGAAGACTCTTCTGCTTGTCATGCAGCTTCTGTCCATCTATAAATCCTGCACTGCAGGTGTTTCTAAAAAGGCCCCATTACGTACAACACAACAGTTTGAGTTAATGATGCAGAGGGAAAGTTGCCAATAGCTACCTTTGATCTTCTTTTTTTTTGGCTTCATTAAATTTTAAAATCAAAAGATTCATTTCAACAAAGCATTGTTACACTGATGTGAATCAAAGACAAGATAATTAGACTACACAAAGCTTTTGAAGTTTAACCCTTTCCCTCATATAGATGCTTTCTGACCCCTCTGTAGCAGACGGTTTTTTGAAAACATAGTGACAAAAGAAGAAATTGCACAAAACGTTCAATTTATCCTTTTGCCACAATGTTTTCCACTTTTTGTCATAGCTAGGTTATCCATTCAATTATGGAGATTTTCTATGTTTTGACAAAAATACGTTCAAAGTCGTCTGCTGCAGAATTGTCGTATGAGGGAAAGGGTTAATAAATGAAAGAAGTTCATTATGAATATCTTTTCCTTTTGCCATCTTGTTTCCAAGAATTGACTTTTTCAGATACATTAATTGTGGCTGCATTCTGTGCCCTTTGCCAAATACAACATTGAAACTGTAACAGATAATCATCAAAACATCTAGTCGTTACATAATAGTTCCAAATCTTTGAAAGAGAAATTAAGTTATTATAATTGTTGAATGGAGTTGAAATATTGTTGCAAAGAGGAAAAATTACTCATCATTAGCAAGTTTCTATTTTTCCCAAAATATTTGTGAACTAAGTCTTCTATTATAAAGATGCATCAATAATAAATGAGGCTAAATGTGGAAAGGATTAATCTAACTGATGCTCATTAACCCTTTCTCTCATATAGACGCTTTCTGACGCCTCTGCAGCAGACAGCTTTTTGAAAACATAGTGACAAAAGAAGAAATTGCACAAAACGTGCAATTTCTCCTTTTGCCACAATGTTTTCCACTTTTTGTCATAGGTTATCCATTCAATTATGGAGATTTTCTATGTTTTGACAAAAAACGTTCAAAGTCGTCTGCTGCAGAATTGTCGTATGAGGGAAAGGGTTAACATCCTTTCCGACAAACAGACACTTTCTGACGCATCTGCAGCAAACAACGTTTGAAAACAATGTGAGAAAAAACACATTTTTTCTTATTCCACAATGTTTTCAACTTTTTTCAATAATTAATCATTCATTTACAGATATTTTGCATATTTTTTCCGTAGATGCTTTCAAAGTTGTCTGCTGCAGATTTGCTTTTTGTGAGAAAAGGGTTAAGACCCTTTGGAATTTCAGGAACTCGGATCATATTTCTGTTTGATTTTTATCAGTCATGAAAATCCTAATCTCTCATCAAAGCACATGAAACATGGAATTCATGGCATCTGAATCAGCCTGTAAACAGGAGCATGGTACACTATGAGCAACATAATAAACAGTTTTAACCCTTTCCCACTTGCAGATGCATTTTGACGCATCTGCATCAGATAATGGGAGTTTTTTACGTTTTAAAATCCTTTTTTTAGCCTTTAACCCTATGATGTGGGTTCTCAAAAGAATTGTCACACTCTACAGAGAGTATACAGTAATATCACAGTGGCACTAAACCAGTACTACCTCAGCCAATGTGCCAATGTTACACTACCTTGATCGCCTTGGCCTTATCACACTCTACAGAGACAATACAGTTATACCACAGTGGCACTAACCAGTACAACCCCAGCCAATGGCACACTACCTTGATCGCCTTGGCCTTATCACACTCTACAGAGACAATACAGTTATACCACAGTGGCACTAACTAGTACTACCCCTGAGCCAATGGCACACAACCTTGATCACCTTGGCCTTATCACACTCTACAGAGACAATACAGTTATACCACAGTGGCACTAACCAGTACTACCCCTGAGCCAATGGCACACTACCTTGATCGCCTTGGCCTTATCACACTCTACAGAGACAATACAGTTATACCACAGTGGCACTAACTAGTACTACCCCAGCCAATGGCACACTACCTTGATCGCCTTGGCCTTATCACACTCTACAGAGACAATACAGTTATACCACAGTGGCACTAACCAGTACTACCCCAGCCAATGGCACACTACTTTGATCACATTGGCCTTATCACACTCTACAGAGACAATACAGTTATACCACAGTGGCACTAACCAGTACTACCCCAGCCAATGGCACACTACCTTGATCGCCTTGGCCTTATCACACTCTACAGAGACAATACAGTTATACCACAGTGGCACTAACAAGTACTACCCCTGAGCCAATGGCACACAACCTTGATCACCTTGGCCTTATCACACTCTACAGAGACAATACAGTTATACCACAGTGGCACTAACCAGTACTAACCCTGAGCCAATGGCACACTACCTTGATCGCCTTGGCCTTATCACACTCTACAGAGACAATACAGTTATACCACAGTGACACTAACTAGTACTACCCCAGCCAATGGCACACTACCTTGATCGCCTTGGCCGTATCACACTCTACAGAGACAATACAGTTATACCACAGTGGCACTAACCAGTACTACCCCAGCCAATGGCACACTACCTTGATCACATTGGCCTTATCACACTCTACAGAGACAATACAGTTATACCACAGTGGCACTAACCAGTACTTCCCCAGCCAATGGCACACTACCTTGATCGCCTTGGCCTTATCACACTCTACAGAGACAATACAGTTATACCACAGTGGCACTAACCAGTACTACCCCAGCCAATGGCACACTACCTTGATCGCCTTGGCCTTATCACACTCTACAGAGACAATACAGTTATACCACAGTGGCACTAACTAGTACTACCCCAGCCAATGGCACACTACCTTGATCACCTTGGCCTTATCACACTCTACAGAGACAATACAGTTATACCACAGTGGCACTAACTAGTACTACACCAGCCAATGGCACACTACCTTGATCGCCTTGGCCTTATCACACTCTACATAGACAATACAGTTATACCACAGTGGCACTAACAAGTACTACCCCCAGCCAATGGCACACTACCTTGATCGCCTTGGCCTTATCACACTCTACAGAGACAATACAGTTATACCACAGTGGCACTAACCAGTACTACCCCAGCCAATGGCACACTACCTTGATCACCTTGGCCTTATCACACTCTACAGAGACAATACAGTTATACCACAGTGGCACTAACCAGAATTACCCCCAGCCAATGGCACACCACAATGATCACTGTGATCCTAATCAGACTGCATAAAGACAATTACAGTTACATATTTACAGTGGCACTAACCAATACTAGCCTAGAAAGTTAGGTAATGTGCCTTGTCTAAAGGCACCTCATGATAACATCTTGGCAAAAACATGAAAATCCCAAGAATGAGAGTTTAATTATTAAATAGAATTAAAAACGTTGTGAGAAATGGAGCAATTGCGCCTTTGCCACAATGTCTTTAAAAGTTGTCTGCTGTAAATGCGTCATAATGTGTCTACATTTAGTTGGAAAATGTTAATTGAATATCTAACTGGTATAACTTGTAACTCTTTCCAACATACAACAAATCTGCAGCAGACAACTTTGGAAAAAGCTTATTATGAGCAGTTTTCTTTTTTTCAAAAGTAGTCTTCTACATATATGCGCAGCGTCGAATCCCATCTGCAAGGGGTAAAGGTATAACACATTCGCTTTAACACAAAGTATTAAATATTCATTGGATTCACTTTGTTATAATTTATAAATACGGACAGATCAACTGCACAGTTTACAAAAAAGACATGCACATACATGTATATCACATATATAAATTTGTTTGGTGACAGTTTAGAATAAATGTTAATAAAAAAAACATGATAAATAAACGATAAAATGATACTTGACTGTAAATGATTATCTTCGGAAAAAAAAAAAGTTACATGCTTTAATCACAATCATAAATATTACCAATCTAAAATAAACTAAACATTATTTACCCTAGCATGAGTTTATTCCATGCAATCACTGACAAATATAAACAAACAGTGGATTATAAGACCCAACACCTTGACTGTCTGAATAACCAGCTGAATGTATCCGAGATGATTCAAAACTTCAGTTAGGATAACTGGCAGCCCAGCATTCTACCTGTCTTAGTTTATAATTTACAAGGTATTTACCTGGTTAAACAATTAATGATGAAAACACATTCACCCTTTAATGTGATACCATCACTGAAGTCTTGATTTACATCATAGTGTAGGTCAAGATCAGCATGTACTCTTGTAAAGTCTCTAGCTCAATCTGTACAAATTTCAAACAGTTTGGCAATTAAGCATTTTCCGTGCATGTTCATCATGATCAATATCACAAAGGTCTATAAATCAATCACATCAGCCGTAAAAAAAAATTAAGCCTTTCCCTCATACGACAATTCAGCAGCAGACAACTTAGAACATATTTTGTCAAAAATTGAAAATCTCTATAATTGAATGGATAACCTATGACTAAAGGTGGAAAACATTGTGGCAAAAGGAGAAATTGCTCTATTGAGCAATTTCTTCTTTAATCACAATGTTTTCAAAAAGTCGTCCGCTGCAGAGGCATAGGAAGGTGCCTATATGAGGGAAAGGTTTTAAGGGTTGCAATTCTCTTTTGGTAAAAACTAAATCTTACAGCTTTATTGGCATCTTTATGCATGAATTAACTACATGCATTAATAATCCTTCAACATGAGCACTTTCTTATAATAGGGTCTATCTGATATTTAATATAAGAACACAATATTCCAAACCACCTACAACATATCTGCAACAGTCAACATTGAAAACGTCCAGGCAAAGATATGAAAAATCTCGATGAATGAAAGTGCAATATGCAATATGCAATATTGTGAGCCATTTCCCCTTTTGCCACAATGCTTTAGAAAACAAGCCTGTACTTGACTTAAATCTGAAAAAGTTTCCAAATACTGTTCAGTCATTATATAAAACCTCAAAGTTAACAAATATATAAATGATTAACCTTTTCACACCTGCAGAGACTGACTCATTCTGACCCTTCTGCAATAGAAGACATTATTAAAACATTGTGGCAAAAGAAGAAATTGCTCATAATAAGCAATTTATACTTTTGCCACATTATTTTTATCTCTATTCTATAATTGTTGATTGCTTGTTTGGTGTTTTACGCCGCTTTCAACAATTTTTCTACTAATAATATATCACGGTGTTTCATAATGGTAAGTTACTAGTACTTCTAAGCTAATGGTCCATTTATCCTGACACAAGCCAGTCAGTCAAAATGCTAACCCCGCAACATGATGAGCGCCAAGGAGGCAGTTGCGACCTCCCACACCCAAGGCGCTCTACCACTACAGCACAGAGGCATCTTTTCTAAAATTTTACTTTGATATTTGATAGTTAATAATGTGGATGTTTCAATGTTGCCTGCTGCCGAATTGTTGTTTGCGTAACCGGTATGAACAGTGTACTTACTTGATGAATTATCTGTGCCTTAATCCTTTCCCTCATATGACAATTCTGCAGCAGACGACTTTGAACACATTTGTCAGAACATAAAAAATCTCTATAATTGAATGGATAACCTATGACTAAAAGTGGAAAACATTGTGGCAAAAGGATAAATTTATCGTTTTGAGCAATTTCTTCTTTTGTCAATATGTTTTCAAAAAGCCGTCTGCGGGCAGAGGCGTCAGAAAGCGTCTATATGAGGGAAAGGGTTAAAGGTGCTGAACTCCATATGGTTCCCATATTGTTATATCTGATACTTAATATTCCAATGAATCCTAAAATTGTCAATATATATGTAATGGAAAGCTTTAGAAGGTCGTATATGTCCATATATGTGATCAAATTCAATCTATCAACAGAAAATGGCGTTGTCATATTCATCTGAGGATCAAGGAAATATTTAAATTTTTTGTTTATTTTTCATTGTTCAATGCATCAGACCAAGGCGCTGGGGCATTGGTTGTTTTAGTTTAAAAAGAACAATATTAATAATTATATCTGATGGATCTTCCATGTTAACAGCATAATTCAATAATTTGCATGCATATGCAAGGATTTCACTCCGAGTTGTAAAGATCACTTGATAAATATACAGCATTATTTTTAAATTTACTCATTCAGGTATCATCATCATGCCAAGAAGATTTAGCGAAGCAAAAAGACGAAAAATCTACGCTATAGTGATACTTTGCATGTAATGTAGTACATCAGTCAGCAAATCTCAATTCCTTTGTTACATGCAAAAACATCAAGGTAATAGCAATTTTTAACAATTTTCTTTTTTTCTCCCTATCTTGTCATATGTAATACAGCCCCTTTATTCCTTTCCCACATACAACAAATCTGCAGCAGACTCCTTTCAACACATCTTATCAAAAACACTAAACATCTCTTAAATAAGAAGGTAACAATTACTTACTGATAAAAGTTGAAAACATTGTGGCAAAAGGAGAAATTGCTCATTTTGAAAAATTTCTCCTGTTGTCACAATGTTTTCAAATGTCGTCAGCTGCATAGGCGTCAGAAACCGTTTATATGTGGTAAAGGGTTAAATGCACATTGATGTTGGCACTGAACCTTTAAAACAAACAAATTAATACACTCAGGACAAAAATGAATGAAAGCTACAATTGATAATGAATTTATCATTAATTATAAGGGTTATAGAAAAAACATTCTCTTCAGAGTTTTGATGATCAAGTTCAAAACCACATGTGCTCTGAAACGTTTGATACAATTTTTTTCCCCCATGTAATTGGCAGATGAAACACATTTAACGCTTTCCCACATACAACAATTCTACAGATACGACATACAAAATCTGGAAAATCTGTATAAATGAAAATGTAATTATTGAATAAAGTTAAATAATATTATTGCAAAATGAGAAATTGCTCATTATGAGCAAATTTTATCTTTTTGTCACAATGTTTTCAAAAGTGTTCTGCTGCAGAGGCAACAGAAAGCCTCTGTTTATATAGGGTTAGGATTAATTGTAGATATTCTGCAGACCATAGAAATAAGAATAGCTCAAATAGTGAAGCTTTCATTTTACAATTTTACAATTTAACAAGAAACCGCTGAAGACGGTAAGGCCGGTTTGTTGGCAATTTGACCTTGAAAATTGACAAACCAAGGTCAAGGTCAAAGTAACCATAGAAATCAATAGAACTTGTTACTGGTTACCTTCAGGCAAAGTTTCAAGTTTGTAACCCTTTCCAGTGCTGAGATTTTGCCTCAACCTGAAACTTTAACCAAAATGTTGACGGACAGACAGACAGACGGACATCACCAATCTATAGACCGGTCAAAGTAACCATAGAAATCAATAGAACTTGTTACTGGTTACCTTCAGGCAAAGTTCAAAGTTTGTAACCCTTTCCAGTGCTGAGATTTTGCCTCAACCTGAAACTTTAACCAAAATGTTGACAGACAGACATCGCCAATCTATAGACCGGAATTGCTAGAGCAATCCGGCCAAAAATGGAGAAGCTATATATATATGTATATATAGACAATTTGTGACTAAGAGCAATTTAAGAATATAGTTTCCTTGTATGTTTTTAAAATAACATTTTCATGAGGAAATAAATGTAAAATATGAAAAGGGAAGTAATGTAAAATATGAAAAGGGAAGTCATTGTATGTACATAACTTAAGAATGGAGTGCTCTGCGGAGCATGTGTGTCACCTGCACCTGCTCATTGAAAGTGTGACGAAAAAGTGTGATGGACAAACAGACGGACGGACAGACGCCGGACAAAAAAAAAAGTAATCCCTAAGTGCCTACCATGCTACGCAGGGTGACACAATAAAGAGCGGTAACGTTAACAACTTTTTAAAACATTACAAGCAATTTCTCTTTTTGCCAAAATGTTTCAACTGTATTCGATTCATAGTTACTTTCATGTATAGAGATTTTTAAAACTTTTGTAACCTACATGTCTTCAAAGTAATCTGCGAAAAATGTTTTGTATGAAACAGATTTTTTTTTTTGACAAAACCTTTCAAGCCTGCATGGCATAATGCTTACAACGTGACATGACACCAAACAAAACCCATAGAGCTTTTCCAATATTAATTGAGAGAGCATAATCAGAATTGAAATCAGGTAAGTTGATTGTTTTTTATGTGATGGATTACTCAGAATGGCATTTTATCAGGCTAAAGTATCTGAAACATCTGGCAATATGGGTGCCTGCCTACATGGCTTATCAAATCTTTATCTACTCTTCTTTGTTTTTAAACACTATCTATCTATTTGTAATCCATACAGTTCTTTGAACCTTAATGGTAAGTTTTCTCTTATCCCTTTCCCACATACAACACATCTGCAGCAGACGACTTTGAAATCATCTGTACAAAAGTTTGGATGGAAAATCTCTGTTGCACATAATGAGCAATTTCTCCTTTTGTCACAATGATTTCTATCTCCACAGAATTGGTTGTGAATTAAAGGATATATTTATAGTTAACCCTTTCTCACATGCAATAAATGCAATAAATCTACAGCAATACACAAACCAAAATATTATAAATCCCTATTAATGAAAGTACATGTACATGTAAAATTAATGCATAATGTGCAGATTAAATTATTTCTCCTTTTGCGGACATATTTTCAAGTCATCTGAATCAAAATGAATACATCTGCAGTTAAAAAAAAAAGTTTATTTTTACATGTATAAAAATAGGTTGTTGTTCAACTATTATAAGTCAGGGTATCATTCAGAATGCTGAATGTTAAGAAAATTTACACAGATCTAATTCAGAAATAAAATGAGTTGTTTCCCTTGTTTATCGGAATTATTGATTAGATTAGGTTACTTTGAAGAACCCTGCAGATAATTATAACAAGCCAATTATTAATTATGCCATAATTAATCGCTGATTATAACGACTTGAAAGAAACTTATATAAAGACTTACAGAATATTTAGGCTGCACATCCTTCATTGTAATTTCCTTTAAATATGCTCTTATATAAGTATAACAGTTTTTACTGTATTCTTACTGTCACTATGAATTCATTAACAAGAAAAACACAAAATTGACACTTTAATTCTCTGAGTTCTTGTTAATTTTAAAATCTAATAAAAAAATTCATCTCACAAATTCAACTTAATCACATTATGAATGTACCGTATCCAATTATAAGGACGGACCTTTTTGGGGGTAGGGATTTATATTATTTTTAGATCACATGCAGGTAAACAAAAAGTTCAATAGCATAACAAATCCAACAATCCGAGACTGAACTACTACTTCTTATAACTAAATAACCAAAACTTAAAATATTTACCCAAACAAAGAATGTTTGTTTTATGAGTTTGAAATATGAGTAAATCTGGATATAAATGACTCAAAGGATACATTACAAGGCAATTTTGTGGTTCATGGTCAATTTACTTAGTGACACCTTTAAATATCCCTTACCCACATGTAGACACATCTTGCTGCATCTGTAGCAGATGAATCATGAATACATTGTGACAAAAGGTGAACTTTCTAATTGCCCATTATGTCTTTTGCAACAACATTTCCAACACTATCTAATAATAAACATTATACAGTCATAAATCTTTTTCATATTTTTAAATAGGATGCTGAATATTTGTTGTATGTGGGAAAGGGTTAAACTCCATCATAATGTACTGTAACCACAGTGTATCAATCTGGCACAGGTTGTCAGTATAGTAATAAACCCTTATCCTGGTTAAATTAACCTCAATGACTTGATTTTTTTATATTTTTTTATTGGGGTTTTAAGCTGTTTTCAACATTATACCACAATGACAGTTCACTTCTTCATAATCCCGTTGGTAAACAAACCAGTACTAGGCTAGAGAATGAGGCTTGCCCAAGGGGCACTCCACCATGACCACTGCAACTAGGGATTGAACCTTGGTGGCCCAGTTCCAAATTCCGAACGCCAACCGCAGAACAATTTCCTGATATTCTTAGTGTTCTCTGAAGAAATGTTATCTCCAGAAGTTTGGAAATTAATCGCAATTATATTGTTAATCCTTTCCCAAATGCAGTCTTAATCTGTGGCAAAATAATTGTGAAAACATTACTGAGCAATGTCTTCATTTGCCACTGTAAATGTTGTCAAAACTCATTAGCTGCAGATGCATCCAAATATGTCTGCAAGCTGGAAAGGGTTAAAGAATATCTCTTGTTAACTCTCCAAAAATCAGAAGTATAGCCTGCTACAATGGGCGTCTGTAGTCGTTTAAGTCAGTGAAAGGGTTGAACTCTGGATTTAAAGTTATACTAACTTCCAATTTAATGTGTGACAATATTTTTGTAAGATGTTTTACTTAGCCCTTTCCCTCATACGACAATTCTGCAGCAGACGACTTTGAACATATTTTCTCAAAAAATAGAAAATCTCAATAATTGAATATGACTAAAAGTGGAAAACATTGTGGCAAAAGGAGAAATTGCTCGTTTTGAGCAATTTCTTCTTTTGTTACTATGTTTTTAAAAAGCTGTCTGCTGCAGAGGCATCAGAAAGAGTCTATATGAGGGAAAGGGTTAGCAGAAAGTGAGCAGGAGACAAGGTTTTTAATCCCTGGTTGAGTCATAACTAAAGACTTTATAACCCTTTCCCACTTAAAGTAGCTTTCTGATACCTCTGCAAAAACATGAAAAATCTTGGTAAATGAGGGGATAATAATAGATTTTAGTTGAAAACATAGTGGCAAAACGAGACATTGCTCATCATTAGCTCATCATGGGCAATTTCTCCTTTTTGTCAAATGTCGTTTAACTGGTACAGAGGTGTGGGGGTGACGGGGTATGTGTATGTTGGATAGAGTTAAGCAGGTAATGTGGTGATATGACTGAAATTAACACCATATAAACAATAAACAAAGGTGAAAAGTTAATAACAATATCATAATACACTCCTGGAACCTGTGTCGATTTATTTATTTATTGGGGTTTTACGCCGCTTTCAACATTATTTCAGTTATATCGATCACGGCTACAGTTCACTTATTCATGATCCCTGGGTAAACAAACCAGTACTAGGCTAGAAATTTGCCTTGCCAAAGGGCACTCCACCATGACCGTAGTGCCGCGACTGGGGATCAAAATCCCCGACACTTTTAAACCACTCGACCACAGCGGATTCCGGAACCTGTATAGAAAGACCATCCATGGAAACACAACAATTTGGTCTTTGTTCACAGGACTGGTGGTCTTTTAAATGCAGAAAATGCGTAATTGGGAAACTGAGTTGGGTTGCTAGTTTCCTAGACTATATTTTAAGTACTCACAATACTCAAGGAAAGGAGTAAGCTACATGCAGTACATGTGTGGGTGATGTACAGATTTCTAAGGTAATTAACAATGAATCACTGTTGAGTGACCTAAGGATATGTTTATTTCACTATACATCACTTTTCATACCTGTATAAAAATACTTTCCCTCACAAAACGGCATAATTTGATTATTTTTCTTTATTAACCCTTTCCCTCATAATTCTGCAGCAGACGACTTTGAACGTATTTTGTCAAAACATAGAAAATCTCCATAATTGAATGGATAACCTATGACAAAAAGTGGAAAACATTGTGGCAAAAGGAGAAATTGCACGTTTTGTGCAATTTCTTCTTTTGTCACTATGTTTCCAAAAAGCCATCTGCTGCAGAGGCGTCAGAAAGCGTCTATATGAGGAAAAGGGTTAACTTTATATGACATTTTTAGATCTGCTTAAAAAATTTCTGCCAAAAAAATGGAAGAATTGAAACATTTGGAAGTTAATTTTTGATACAGAGCAATTTCTTCCTTTGTCACAATGTTTTCAAAAGTTGTCTGCTGCTAATACGCCAATATATGTCAGTATGAGGGTTGTATAGAAAATTCAAAATAAAATATGTTTACATATTGTTATTTTTTTTTAACTACAGGTTAATTGCATTTGTTGTCTTGATAACCCTTTACCACATATAGGCGCTTTTGCAGCAAATAACTTTTAAAATTTTGTGACAAGTTGCTCAAAACAATTTTACGCCATTTCTCCTTATGTCACAATGCTTTCCACTTTTTTCAGTAATAAATACCTACATTTGTAGAGAATTTCTGAGCTATTGATAAAATAATTTCAAAGTCATCTTACTTTCAAATTTCTTGTATGTGAAAAAAGGGTTATACATATTATCCGACTCCAATAAACTTTGGAGCCCGATTCCGGTCAATTAATGATGTCCTTTCTGTACCAATTTTCCATATCTTACATTGTTTTTCTCATATGTTTACAAAACATGAATATTAAATATCAAATAAGGCATGTATATATTACAGTTAATTAAATAACTTCCATGCACCTCTTAAGTAACAAATCAAAGTACAACTAAGTAAACTTCAACTTCGGGATTCCAGCATTATGAGACGTCGCTGATGATTTAACCTTTTGCCACATGTCAACAATCTTTTGACACCTCTGCAGCAGAAAAATCTTTGAAAACATTGTGACTAAAGGAGAATTTGCTCAAAATGTTCAAAACAATCGCTCAAACTTCGCAACATTCGCCGTGTCTTCGTAAGCATTGGTAACAAATTCGGAACGTTCACAAGTCATTCCCCACCTCCTTACGAAGATCGGTCAATTTAGGAAGCGCTTCCTAAGACGGTCATTCGCCGTCGATTTTCGTAAGCATTGATAAGCCATTGGTAACGTTGGTAAGACATTCGTAACATTCGTAAGTGCATTCGTAACGTTTGTTAGCCCATTCGTAATCATTCGCAAGCATTCGTAACATTTGCATAATAGTGAAATAATGAAAGTCTTGAAATTCTTGATGAAATGACTGTGGTGTTGCTGGGTTCTTTCCAAAGTCAAACGAAAAATGAGCCAGAGGCAGATTCGCTCCGCTATTTATACCAATCGCGGCCGCATCATCAAATATTCGTAACATTCATAAGAAAATGGCAAGGCATTGGGAACGTTGGTTAGACATTCGTAACATTCGTAAGTGCATTCGTAACGTTTATAAGCCCATTCGTAAGCATTCACAAGCATTCACAAGGCATTCGCTGCATTTATTTGAAATTTTTCGTAAGCTCATTCGCAACGTTCGTTAGCTATTCGTAAGGCATTAGCAAGCATTGGCAAGCGTTGGTAAGCATTCGTAATATATTCGTAAGATATTGGTAAGGAGAGGTCGAGGGACGACAGAGGGGTGACCGAGATGAAAATATTCACTATCCAATCGCAATTTTTGTGCGAATTCACCGCGAAATTCAAATATTAATATTCGCCACAGTGTGAGAGCAGCATAATCAAACCTTCAGTTATAGAGATTATCCATACTTTTGTCTACATTTTTTCAAAGTCGTCGGCTGCAGTTTTGTTGTGTGTGGGAAAGGGACTAAACTAAGATATGAAACAAATAAAAGACACAAATTTTACCTTGCAAAATCCCTTTAAACACATGAATATTTCTAATCTAACTATTAATCCTTATGGTTTATACACATTGCCCATTTTCACTGTCATTGTCACAGCTCCACATGATATCTTATACTTTCCTAATCCCATATTAGTGTCAAGTCAGACCAAATGGGGTCTATATAGTTACAAATGTGAAGAATGAAAGACCCTGTGTGACAGTGTGAATTCAAACACAATCACGCCAGAATCTTTTACATTTCATTCACATGTTATACACACCTAGATATTACTATTGGCAAAAAACAAGAAGTGTAACCCTGTTGCAGGTTAAATTCACCAATATACTATTAATTAACTTGTTGATATATGCCAAAACGTAGATGCAACTAACACCCTTAATCGCCTGATGCGGTTCACATCCACTGTACATAGTAAACCGCACACTTTTATACACACCTGTACCCTTTGCTATTAATTATCCTTCCTTATCCTTTTATTGTCTGCATTATTTACCACCCTTTCCCACATACAATAAATCTGCAGCAGTCTTCAGGATTTTCAAAATGTCTGCGTAGAAATATGGTTGAAAACATGCATATAATGGCAAAAAGAGCATAATGTTCATTATGATGAGCAATTTATCCTTTTGCCACAATGTTTTAGAAAGTTTTCTGGAATAGTCTTTATTAACCCTTTCCCACCTGCAGACGCATTTGATGCTTTTGTGACAGAAAAGGAAAACATTGCTCAAATTAATTAGCACTACAATACACTTAATAATAATATTTTCCATAATTTTGCATTCGAATTACCTGGATTTTTCCAAGAAAATTTCAAATTAGTTTGCTAGTTTTATAGACTGTATGTGGGAAAGGGATATAAATTAAGTAATATTTGATAATGAGTTAATAACTCTTTCTGATCCTTTCATTGTTAGCATTTTGACCATTATTAATACATCTAACTTTGACAGGTGCTTTTTCACATAACACATTGTTATAACCTTTTCCTTCATAGAAACAACTTCTGATGACTCCACAAAGGAAAGTGAAAATCAGGGAGACTTAGAATGTGTCATTTACTCTTTTACACATACAAACACATTTGGATGCACTTTAATTAAATTACAGTAGAAAATGTGTTTACTCATTCCAGGTAGAAAAAGTATACATTATGAACAAGCACATAAATTTACAAAAAACATGACTATAACCCTTTCCCTCATACGGCAATTCTGCAGCAGACGACTTTGAACGTATTTTGTCAAAAAATAGAAAATCTCCATAATTGAATGGAATATTATAACCTATGACAAAAAGTGGAATTTAACATTGTGGCAAAAGGAGAAATTGCACGTTTTGTGCAATTTCTTCTTTTGTCACTACGTTTTCAAAAAGCCGTCTGCTGCAGAGGCGTCAGAAAGCGTCTATATGAGACAAAGGGTTAAAGACTTCCTTTTACTGTTACCCACATACAAGATTAATAAGTAGCAGACAACTTTGAATACACTTAGGAACAAATGTGGAAATCTAAAGAATGATTGATTTGATTGATTGGGGTTAAACGCCGGTTTTAATAATTTCTCAGTTATATCACGGCGGCCAGTTCACCTACTCATGCATTTCCTGGTTTTATCACACCTGAGTTACTCCACACAACAATCTTCCCAAGTAAGGAAATCTAAAGAAGTGAAAGTAGAAAAAATGTGACTGCATGCTTTTGTCTCAAGTTTTCTAAGTCTTCTGCTGCGGATCTTTAGAATGTGTCTGTATGTAGGAAAGGATAAGCTTAACTAGGTTACAATAAAAATGTTAGTCTCAATGACTGAAATAATCTACAAAAGGTTAAAATGACATTTTATCATATTATATTGCATTCCATTATTGCTTTCTCTCTCTATATCAACGTATTTATATATTCAGTCATCTGAAATAAAGGTACAATGTGACCTTGTCATGTATCAACAAGAAATTTCTAGTTTAACCCTTTCCCTTATATAGACGCTTTCTGACGCCTCTGCAGCAGACGGCTTTTTGAAAACATAGTGACAAAAGAAGAAATTGCACAAAACGTGCAATTTCTCCTTTTGCCACAATGTTTTCCACTTTTTGTCATAGGTTATCCATTCAATTATAGAGATTTTCCATTATTTGACAAAATATGTTCAAAGTTGTCTGCTGCAGAATTGTCGTATGAGGGAAAGGGTTAAGTCTAAAATATATTTGTGATCTCCGTTCTGCCAGATGACTTTGAAGGCAGAAATATTGATGGATTGATTGATTGATTGATTGTTTGGTGTTGTACACCACTTACAACAATTGTTTAGTTATATCACAACTTTTCCTGTGTAAGTTTACTAATATAAGTAACTACCTGTCCATTTATCCTGACACCAGCCAGTCAGTCATAATGCTAACCACGCAACTGAGAGTTGAGGCTGAGCGCCTGAAGGAGGGAAGCCATTAGTTTACTACCATTTATTAAGTCTAAGGCAAAATTATGGACACTAAATGCTACAAATGACAGCATAATTAATGGATCGAGTTGAAAACAGTTTGGCAAAATGAGAAATATCTCATAAAGAGCAAATTCTTCTTTTGTCACATTTTTCTTTCAAAGCTGTCTGCTGCATCAAAATGCATCTATATGTGGGAAAGGGTTAAATTAAAATCAGAATTACCTCAAATAACTGTACTGTGAGACAAATATTTATCGGATACTTATATATATTATAGTCACTGTGAGTTATTCCGGGTACTTCGTTATATATAGTGTTATTCCGAACCTCGAAAAGATGTTATCTATAATGAATATAGCTTTATAATATTACCACATTCCATCCCAGTATCTAACACTATCAATCATCTGTCAAAACATGGCTGTGGCTTAACCCTTTCCCACTTATTGACAAATTCTGACACATCTGCAGCAGCCCTTATTTGAAAACATCATGGCAAAGAGAGAAATTGCTCATCATGAGCAATTTCTTCATTCGGTGCAATGTTGTCAAATCAATTTTTAACTCTCATTTCAAATATGGAGATTTTTCAAATTTTAGCAAGGAAATTAATGTTTTCGATGTTTTCGATGTTGTTTGCTGCAGATTTGCGTTGTATGCGAGAAAGGGTTAAATCCCCTTAATAAAATGAAGTCTTAACCTTCCCTGATGCAGATGACTATAATACTTCCTCACAGCAGAGATTTTGAAAACATTGTTGAAAAAGAAAAGTCACAGCATGAACATAGGTTTATAATATTACCCCATTCTATCTCGAGTCACTTCTATCTCACGACTATCTCAAACTGTCAAAACATAGCTGTGACGTTACCCTTTTCATACCTGCAGACGTATCCATTGCAGAAAAAGTTTGAAAATATTGTCGCAAAAAGACAAATTGCTTATAATTTGTGAATTCTCCTTTTGTAATAATATTCAATATTTTTTCATTTTTATAGATTTACCATATTTTTGCATAATTGATTTCAAATTTGTCTGCTGCTGATTTGTTATAATATATGTGGGAAAGGGCAATCCCGTACTATGTATTTAAGTAGCCTATCCTCACAGCAACATAGTTTGAAAAGGAGAAATTGAGCTTTCAAAATATATCAAATTTGGGAAGCAATTAAGTTATTTTTACAACAATTTATAGTCTCTAAATCAGACCCGACAATTTTGACCATCATATTTTAATATGGGCTTAATTCATAAACCAATACATGATAAATATTTTTCCATGGCATGGCCATTCATAAAGGGTAAAGATAAATACAGTCTTAACCCTTTACCTCATATAGAGGCTTTTTGACGCCTCTGCAGCAGACAGTTTTTTGAAAACATAGTGACAAAAGAAGAAATTGTTCAAAACGAGTAATTTCTCCTTTTAAATTGGCACAATGTTTTCCACTTTTAGTCATAGGTTATCCATTCAATTATAGAGATAATGTCTACTTTTTGACAAAATATGTTCAAAGTCGTCTGCTGCAGAATTGTTGTATGAAGGAAAGGGTTAATGCAGTTCAAAAGTTTTGTTCAGTTTATAGCAAAGCTACAGTACATTGGTATCGTTATTATCCCTTCCCGTAATTGAAAGTATCTGCAGCACTATTAGTAACTTTGATTGCTCATTAGAAAAGTTGTTTGCAGCAAATGTATCTGAATTGATTTATGATGATTTTACACTGTTTTCAACATTATTTTTAGTAGGCCTTTTATTCCGGATTCCTCGACAAACAAACCATTTCTAGGCTATAATGTGCCTAATTAGATTGCCTAGGGCACTCTACCATGTCCATTGCAAGTGGGTTAATTACCAAGCGCAGGACATCCAGTTTCCATTTTAATTCCCAAAGCTTAACCCTTTCCTTCATACAACAATTCTGCAGCTGACAACTTTGAACGTATTTTGTCAAAACATAGAAAATCTTCATAATTGAAAGGATAACCTATGACAAAAAGTGGAAAACATTGTGGCAAAAGGAGAAATTGCACGTTTTGTGCAATTTCTTCTTTTGTCACTATGTTTTAAAAAAAGCCGTCTGCTGCAGTGGCGTCAGAAAGCGTCTATATGAGGGAAAGGGTTAATTAAATCACTCAGCCATGGCAGATTCCAGCACATGTGGGAAAGGGTTCATCTTGGGGAATATTACAAGTCAAGAATTCAGAAATATGGACATTATATCTGCCCATGAATCATTCTTGAAGCCTTGAACATAACAAGCCTTGCACTGTATACTGGTGTCACTGAGCTCTGGTGCCTCAGTAGGTAGCAATATGGGCTGTTAATCCAGATGTTGTGAGTTTGAACTCAAGCTTGGCTGAACATTCTCACGGAAGTTCCACAAAAGTCACTGTGACATTCATCTTTCACCAATGGGTTAACAGCTAGTGAGTCCCCATGTATAATGTATAACCATTACTGGATGAACAAGTGCATTATGGTTATGTGGAAATGCAGCAAGTTGCTTGGAAAGTCTGTTGTGTAGAGTACTTTTGTGGGAAAACCATAAAACACATAAGTAGGTGAACTCAGGCAGCCATAATATGAATAAAAAATTGTTGAAAACGGCATTAAACCCCAATCAATGTAGTAGACTGGTTTACATTGATCAGCAAGAGAAGAACGTAAATCAGGGGAACTATTTCAAGTTGAATCACTCTTCCAGGGAGAGTAATCTGATATACTGTACACTGACATCCACTGTGTCTCATGTCTACCTGGATTAACTCTCTTATTTTGCCATCTTTCTTCAAATACTCGAGTCACATACTCTAGTCAAATACTCTAGTCACATTAACCCTTTCCCTCATAAAACAAATCATCATCAAAGAATCTTGGAAACATCTAGGCACAAAAATGAAAACTCTTTGTAAATAATCATCAAATAGAGTTGAAAACATTGTGGCAAAAGGAGAAATTGCTTGTTTTGAGTAATTTCTCATTTTGTCACAAGGTTTTCACAAGGGCCAATGTGCTGCACTGGCATGTTTTATATTTTCAAGAGTTAATTTAGTTTAATTGGGTTTTTTACGCCATTTTAAATATCCTTTCAGTTATATCAGGCTACAGCTCACTTATTCATGATCCCTGGGGGGGGGGGGAAAATCTGCTTATGCAAGCAAATGTGTGCCTTGCCCAAGGACACTCTGTGATTTCAAGAGAGACAACTCTTAGTAAATTATTAGTCGCCAAAGGTTTACTCTGATCAATGCATTAAATATTAGATGTTGTCTAGGGCTCCAGTAAATGCATGCTGGGTAAGCGTAGGGTACCTGAACCTGCAGAAAACATGGAATCTTATCAGTTTTATGATTTACGAATGCAGATAATATTATCGGGAATCTTTTTCAGACATTAAACTTTAACAACTTTTTGATAACATAAGTTTGGGTGGGGGACCAAAAAGTTTGTTTGATTTGAATTAAAGAGGGGTAATATAATTTAAAAGTTTCTTCTAATTAAAAAGATAGTGAACTTCTACACTTGTTAACTTTCTAAGTGAGCTTTTACACTTGTTAACTTTATAAGTGAACTTTTACACTTGTTAACCTTTTCCCTCATATAGACGCTTTCTGACGCTTCTGCATCAGACGGCTTTTTGAAAACATAGTGACAAAAGAAGAAATTGCTGAAAACGAGCAATTTTTTCTTTTGCCACATTTGTTTTCCACTTTTAGTCATTATTATCCATCAATTATAGAGATTTTCTATTTGTTGAACAAATATGTCCAAAGTCATCTGCTGCAGAATTATCGTATGAGGGAAAGGGTTAACTTTCTAAGTGAACGTTTACGCTTGCTAACTTTCTCTAGTATTTTTGTCCTAGCTGTTCTTATATTAACACCAATTCTCCAGTCAATATTCTTACCATTCCCACATACAGAAGCCTTCTGACACTTCTGAAAACAATTGATGGCAAAAGGAGAAATTGCTCAAGATGAGCAATTTCTCCCTTTGCCACAATGTTTTCAACTTTATTCAATAATTGTTCTCTCATTTATAGAGAGTGAAATTCTATGTTTTTGTCTAGATAGTTATCAAATTCGTCTGCTGCAGATTTGTTTTATGTGGGAAAGAGTTAATATATACTTTTTTCACAGAACAAGACAATTTATTTCTCTGATATCTTGCTATAGTAGCATATATCTAATCTATTTCCACATACAACAAAATCTGCAGCAGAAGACTTCAAAAAATATCTTGGGAAAATATGAGCAATCTCTGTAAATCAAAGTAATTAACTTTAAAGTGAATACGTGTGTGAAATGTTATGAAAATCGGATAAGAAATGAAGTCGCTATAGAGCAATGACGTAGTTTGGACACATACAATGTTACGTATGTATGAGTGAGTAGCGAGGGGATAATAATTGGATGAAGATGAAATAATTGTGGCAAAAGGAGAAATTGCTCATCTTTGAGCATAATCCTCCTTGTTGCCACAATATATTTTCAAACATCATTTGTTGCAGAGTTGTCAGAAAGTGTCCAACAAGTGGGAAAGGTTTATTCTGTTCTGCCAAAGAGGACTGCTGAAACCTATACAACTGACAACTTCTTTAAACAAGAGCACCCCGTACGGCACAGACGCTCCACTGATAGAAAACAGAAAACAAGAGCACCCCGTACGGCACAGACGCTCCACTGATAGAAAACAGAAAACAAGAGCACCCCGTACGGCACAGACGCTCCACTGATAGAAAACAGAAAACAAGAGCACCCCGTACGGCACAGACGCTCCACTGATAGAAAACAGAAAACAAGAGCACCCTGTACGGCACAGACGCTCCACTGATAGAAAACAGAAAACAAGAGCACCCCGTACGGCACAGACGCTCCACTGATAGAAAACAGAAAACAAGAGCACCCCGTACGGCACAGACGCTCCTATGATAGAAAACAGAAAACAAGAGCACCCCGTACGGCACAGACGCTCCACTGATAGAAAACAGAAAACAAGAGCACCCTGTACGGCACAGACGCTCCACTGATAGAAAACAGAAAACAAGAGCACCCCGTACGGCACAGACGCTCCACTGATAGAAAACAGAAAACAAGAGCACCCCGTACGGCACAGACGCTCCACTGATAGAAAACAGAAAACAAGAGCACCCCGTACGGCACAGACGCTCAACTGATAGAAAACAGAAAACAAGAGCACCCCGTACGGCACAGACGCTCAACTGATAGAAAACAGAAAACAAGAGCACCCCGTACGGCACAGACGCTCCACTGATAGAAAACAGAAAACAAGAGCACCCCGTACGGCACAGACGCTCGACTGATAGAAAACAGAAAACAAGAGCACCCCATACGGCACAGACGCTCCACTGATAGAAAACAGAAAACAAGAGCACCCGGTACGGCACAGACGCTCCACTGATAGAAAACAGAAAACAAGAGCACCCTGTACGGCACAGACGCTCGACTGATAGAAAACAGAAAAAAAGCTGAGCTGAACAAAAAACCTTAACCGGACAAACACCGCCGCTGCCGACGACGCCAAGGTCATGACAATAGCTCTCGTTTTTTCAAAAGTGGAGCTTACAATGTGGGAAAAGGAGAAATGGCTGACGATATTATGAGTAACTTCTCCCATTAAAAAATATATTTTTAATTCAAAATAACTTTTCCTTCGACATGTTTAAAGCAAGAGACAAAAATATGATATGAGGGTTTTGATTCTACATGGACACCTGCATTAATTTTCATCACAGGGAGCCCTTTCCAACATACAACAAATCTGCAGCAGACGACTTTGAAAACATCTAGGCAATTATAAGAAAAATCTCTACAAATGAAAACATGATTATTAAAATGAAAATGAAATCATTTTGACAAAAGAAGAATTTGCTCATCCTTTTGCCACAATGCTTTCAAATGTCTTCTGCTGCAGAATTGTGTCAGAAATGGTCTGTATGTGGGATTAGGGCTAAACCGGTAATATTATGCAAAAGATATTCAATTCAGAGTCTCTATCAAGACTCGATCATAGTTCATGCAATCAATAAAGCTGCATGTCTTTATGCAAATGACCAATATGAAACTTCAGAAACTATAACTGCAGGTTACCATAGCATCCAAAATGGAAAATAACGTCTCAATTGCAGTCCAAATATAGAACATCAATATCTTTTATTTGCCCACAAAATATAAAACTTGCCTCGACGTTTAACCCTTTCCCATAAAAATTTAACGCACCTAAAGCAGACAGCTTTTGAAACAATGTAGCAAAAGTCAAGATGATTAAATTCTCCTTTTGTCACCATCGATGTTTTCCACACTATTCAATTATTAGACTTGCATTCAACCTTTTCCACATAAAACAAATCTTCTGCGGATGACTTTGAAACATCTACTCTATGAAAAATAAATATATAACTCAGTAAATGAAGTTGTATTTACTGAAAAGGAGTTATAAACATTGTGGCAAAAGAAGCAATTGCTCATTATGAGCAATTTCTCCTTTTGCCACTATGTTTTCAAAAATCATCTGATGCAGATGCAACAGAAAGCATCTACATGAGGGAAAGGGTTTAAGAGACATTTTCAACATTTTTGACCAGATGATGACATTAATTTTTAACCCTTTTCCTCATAAGACAATTCTGCAGCAGACAACTTTGAACATAATTGTCAAAAATTGGAAAATCTCTATAATTGAATGGATGTAACCTATGACTTTAAGTGGAAAACATTGTGGCAAAAGGAGAAATAATGCTCGTTTTGAGCAATTTCTTCTTTTGTCATAATGTTTTCAAAAAGCTGTCTGCTGCAGAGGCGTCAGAAAGCGTCCATTTGAGGGAAAGGGTTAAGCCTGTACGAAATAGTCTGGGCAGACTAGAACCAGATTCTGTACAGAATAAAATGCAGAAACTGTGCAGCAGTCTCTGTACAGAAAAAAATCTGGTTCATTGAGACATAGTTGAACCAGATTCTATAAATAGATTTTTCAAATGGAGACAAAGAGCAAAATCTGTACAGAATTTCGCGAAATATTTAAATTAGGCAGAAAAAAAATCGGTGTAGAAAAAATTCTGGGTGCAGAAAAATTCTGGCCAGAAAAAATTCTGGGTGCAGAAAAAGTCTGGCCAGAAAAAAATCTGTACAGAATTAATTCTGTATGGAGAAATGCTAAAAATGTGTAGTAATATTTCCTTTTCCACTTGAAGACACATTTGCACCAGAAAACCTGTGATAACATTGTTGAAAAAGGAGGGATTGTTTGAAACAAGCAATTTCTCCTTCTGCAACAATGTTTTTCAAAGATATTCAACTATTGGACATAATTGAAAACATTGTGACAAAAGGATAAATTAATCAATGAAAAATTCGCAAAAAAAATGGTGTAAGTAACATAATATTTTATTTAAGTTTAAACACAAACATTTTCAATATCAAACGAGATATTTTCTTTTAAACAACCTTTAGGATTATGCACATCTCCTCTTGGTATTCAATGTCATAAATGGTTTTAAATCATAAACTGTATCTTTTGTTTCTTAACGTCTTGTTTCTCTTTCCTTGCTTGCCCAGGAATTTCTTGCTTGATCCATTTTTCAACTGCATGCCAACAATAATGTGAGTAACAGCATCTGGAATTTAAAAAAAAGAAGTTTTTAAATTTTGCTATTATTTTACTCCTTTCCCATTTAAAATTTCATTTTTGACGACTTAAAATATTTTTGCATAGACATTTTCAAAGGCGTATGCTGCAGATTTGTTTTGTGTGGGAAAGTGTTAACTGAAAAAACACCTCAAATAAGTCCTACTGTAAAAATTTAGATTTTATCCTACACTATCCGAAAATGAGTGTGTCCGAATTCGACGCTAGTTATCAATGCAAGCTCTCAACATCTGGTTTCGAAAAACCTGTGAAAAAGGTGGAAATATCAAATATTAAGAACAGAATAACGTAAGATTATATTTGATAGGTATTTTTCAACAAATAATCATATCTATTAGAATTATAAACCAAAAACTACGATGAAGATTTAAATATTTCTCTCACGGATTTAACCCAGAAAAACAGATGTGTCGAAGATCATGAAAATATATCTTTTGAAGATTGAGAAAGTATAAATTTCATTAGAAAGATAATATGTATTGCAATAGTAATGTATTACTGTTTTAACACGCATTATTTTGAGGTATTTATTGAATTAATCGGGACTTTAAAACCGATTTGTCGCTGTGTTGACAAAGACATAAAATGGCGGCCAATCGCGTAGCGAACACGATTCGTACTAGAATTGCTATGCATTTGTCAATTTCAGGCCGATTTCCAGAATTTCTATATTAAAATAAAGCTCAGATTATAAGGTTTAATTTGATATTGATCAGAAAAAACATACCTGGTAGTAGAATATGAGGCGAACACCGCACGTTCATCGTCTTGAAATTGCAGTCATTCAAATTTCCGGTTCACCGTTATAAACACACGTTCGTAAGTGTGACCCAATAAAATCCGTCGTAACATTTGTAGCAAGTAAAACTCAAAAACTATTGAAATGAAAATGAAAAATGAGATATGAAAATAACAAAGATATTTTCTGGAAGTTTAAACATTGTTCTGTTCCAATGGATAACAATATTTTAATACGCTACACTCTTTGATAATATTTTATCCTTATGAATACTGTAATGTCATTCTATCAATATTTGGAACAAAATTAATAAAATACAGAAATCACAATCCCTCATTCCCTGTGTCTTTTAAACCAGGCATTATTCAAAACACAAACAAATTCTAGATGTTCAATGTATTTCTAACTTTAGTTGAAATGTTAAGCTTTCAGAATATGTATGGGTTTTTTATATACATGTGCCAAATGTGACTTCAAAGTTTAATTAATTGCTACAAAATGTGAAAATTTGGAAAATTTTATTTCTCCATGTCATATTTTAACCAGATAACAGGTGTACAGGTGGAGTTGCTTATCTACGTCCCTCAATATTTAAAAAAACCACGCATGATTTAAGAAATTTTCTAAGCTCAATTATTCTGGTTCACTTTTTGTCTAAGTCCATTTTTCTGGTTCGCTTTTTTTTCTAAGTGCGAAAAATCTGTCTGATACAATAATCTGTACAGACAAAAACCTGGTTCAGTAAGATTCTGTACAGAAAAAAACAAAAAGTCTGTACAGAATTTATATCAGATTCTGTGTCTGTGTTTATTCTGTACAGAAAACAGAAATTCTGTATGTATTCTGCCCAGAATTGGTACAGACTCTGTACAGAATTGGCTCAGAGTTTTCGTACAGGTGTCATCTGCTGCAGATTTGTTGTATGTGCATGGGAAAGGGTTAAACAGCAATTTGATGGGTTCAATATAATATTTCCCACTTTTTAACCTATTTTTCACATACGCCTTATCTGAAACAGACAATTTAACTTTGGAAAAACATCTAGGCAAAAATATGGAAAATTTCAAAAAGAGAAAGTACATATAATTATTGAAAAAAGCTATAAATATTGAGCAATTGCTCCCCTTGCCACAATGTTTTTTAACTCCTTGTAATCAATTTAATAAGACTACTTTTTAAGGAGATTTTTCACAATGATTTCAAAAGTGACCGGTCTGCTTCAAAAAGCTTCTGTTGGTGGTTTAACCCCAATTCCAACTTATAGACACATTCTGACGCATCTGCAGCAGACAACTTTTTAAAACATTGTGACAAAAGGAGAAATTGCTCGAAACAAGCAATTTCATCTTTTGCCACAATGTTTTCAATGTTTTTCAATATAGTTATACATGTATACTTTCATTTATAAAGATTTTCCATAAGAAGTTTTAGCATGATTTATTTCAATGTCATCTGCTGCATGTAACACACAACTTTATAGGCAACATTTTCTGATAAACATTTCAACAAAAAGTGGACAAAGATCAGCCTCGTTCCATATAGCACATTCTTGCAGTCTTATCATCAAAATTGCCAGCTATGCATTATTGTATCAGAAAAAATACTTCATAAATTTTGTTTAATAGCTTCCCAAACATGTTTTGATGCTGACTAAATTAGTGTACATCTGGTTCCCTGTTTATAATGTGGATGTGGATACCGGATGATATTTAGGGCGTGGAATGTAACTTTAATCAGTTTAATGTCACCCAAGGGAGAATGCAGGGTGCCAGGATGCAACCAAGTTGATTTCGCTGCATTCTTATGCAATAATGTAATGGTTATACCAGAGGAACATTGATTTTTGTTCTGTTTGGGATGTTATGAATCTATTGGGGGCTTGTTAAACTGTTACCCTTTCCAACAAATAACAAGGCTGCTGTAGATGACTTTGAAAACATCTGGGCAATATTATGAAAAATCTCTTAAACAAAAATATACTTTTTCACTAAATAAACGTTGAAAATATTGTGATAGAATGGACCCAATAATTTATTCCTTTGTCAATTAAATTTCCCAATAGATAGATCCATAGATCTACAACAACCGCCTTGGTGTACGGGTAGAGTGGCTGCCTCGGATGCGGGTTCAATCCGGTACGGGTAGAGTGGCTGCCTCGGGTGCGGGTTCAATCCCCAGTCAGGTCTTAACCCTTTCGCTCATACAACAAATCTTCAGCAGACGACTTTGAACATATTTTGTCAACAAATAGAAAGTCTCTATAATTAAATGGTTAACCTATGACTAAAAGTGGAAAACATTGTGTCAAAAGGAGAAATTGCTCGTTTAGAGCAATTTCTTCTTTTGTCACTATTTTTTCAAATAGCTGTCTGCTGCAGAGGCGTCAGAAAGCGTCTAAATAAGGGAAAGGGTTAACCAAAGACTTGTTAGTAATCAGTGAATGGACCAGTATTACTGAAACTTATACTTAGGAAGTTAATTTATGCAACTCTTAATGTGTCATCATCACTCAGTGATCATCAAGTTAAACCTTTCCCACCTGCAGACGCATTTTGAAGCGAGAGAAGCAGCCGACCTTTGAAAACCTTGTGGACAAAGGTGAAATTGCTCAATGTTTTCAACTTTATTTAACAATTAAGCTTTATTTCATGGAGATTTTTCAGGCTTTTGTCACTATGGTTATTTTTAAGTCTTCTGCAGCAGATTTGTTGTATGTGGGTAAGGGTCAATAATTAAAATTGACCAAATGACAATTTAATATGTGACCTGAAGTTCATAATAATACTATTACTCAATGATCTCTCTAGATTACAAAGTTTTATAGCAGATTAAACTGACTTCTTAATAAACATGTCACTTAACCCTTTGCCTCACTCAGATGCTTTCTGATGCCTCTTCAATAGACTGCTCTTGCTACAATGTTTTCAACTATTTTCCATAGTAATAATTATCATCATTTACAAAGATAAATCCACAATTTTATTTAACTGAGATGTGTGTTCAAAGTTGTCTGCTGCAGATTTCTTGTACGTGTTTATGGGAGACTCAGAGGGTTACTATCAGCTACAGTAAACCCTGGTAAACCAAATACCATCAGATCTATAATGGCATTCTTGTTCTTGAATCCTAAGTTGTATGGCGTTTAATCCTCAATTTCTTCTTTTCCAGCATTGTTCCAGACGTTTTAAGCCGTAGGTTGATTGATTTTGTTTCCAGGCGTTCTCACAGCAGTACTCCACACATCAGTCTTTCAAAGCAACTGGCTGATTTTCCACAGAGACTGTTAGCCCATTGCCGCCATTGCGTCAATCATCGACTTTTGTCAAAAGTCAAAAATAATGTGGGTCTTGCAAGCTAGGATTAAACTCAAGAATCCCTGTCGCTACAGAATTATCTACCAAGGGGCTCAGCTTTTAGGAGGAGGAGTGGCTATGTAATTCAAATGTTCAATTGCTAATTGAAACGCTTCATGTTTATAAGGCTAACTTGCTTAAAGAATAGTTAATAGCAATATTTATTGATATAGCAGATCTGTACAAGCTGCAGTAAAAAACTTGTCCTGATACGTAGTAAGCAAGAGGCCCATGAGGGCCGATGCTCTACTTGGATGGTTCTTTGGTCATTTTTAATCAAGAGCATGTATGTATGGTGAAGATCGGATAGTAATTGGAGGCTCTTTTGTGTTCACAAACTGTATTATAGCAATTTTGACAATTTCAAGGGCCATAATCCAGTCATGCTAGGGCACATCTGGCTGGTTTTCGAAAGGAACCGAGCTCTCATCAATATTTAACTACTATCTAAGTTTGGTGAAGATCAGATTATAAATGGAGCCTGAGACTATTGTGTTCACAAGCTATATTATAGCAATTTTGACAATTTCAAGGGCCATAATCCAGTCATGCAAGGGCACATCTGGCTGGTTTTCGAAAGGAACTGAGCTCTCATCAATATTTAACTACTATCTAAGTTTGGTGAAGATCGAATAGTAAATGGAGGCTCTATTGTGTTCACAAGCTGTATTATAGCAATTTTGACAATTCAAGGGCCATAATCCAGTCATGCAAGTGCACATCTGGCTGGTTTTCGAAAGGAACCAAGCTCTAATCAATATTTAACTACTGTCTAAGTTTGGTGAAGATCAGATAGTAAATGGAGCTTCTATTGTGTTCACAAGCTCTATTATAGCAATTTTGACAATTTCAAGGGCCATAATCCAGGTTTGCGAAAGGAACCAAGCTCTTATGGATATCTAACTTCTGTATTAGTTTGATTGAGATACGTTCACAAGCAATTGTTTACAGACGCATGGGCGCACGCACGCAAGGACGACGGACACCACGCCACGGCATAAGCTCTTCTAGCCTTTGGCCAGTAGAGCTAAAAACAATATACCCTTTCCCACATGGCAAGTCTGCAGCAGGACAACTTTGACTATATTTTGTTTATATGAACAATCTCTTCAAATAAAAGTTGTTGAATAGAGATGAAAACAATGTGTAGCAAAAGCAGAAAATGCTCAGTTTCTTCAGTGTTTTCATAAAAGTCGTTGCTGTAGATGCAAAAAAGGTGTCTGCATGAGGGAAAGGGGTAATAATGATCCTCTATGAGTTGGAAAGAAAACAAAGTAATATAATACCAACTTACCATAGAGAACTGGTTCCCATCAGGGTGTACAGCCAGTACCATTCCTTGATACATGGTTAATCCTTAATTAATCCCTAATTAATCCACTAAGTTAATCACTTTAATCCAGGTTAATCCCCAGTTATCACTTTAGTATGGTTTCTAGTACATCTACAAATTGATGGCAGATAACCAAATAAATCATGTTCATATCAAATTGTCTTTTCCATAATCCAGAATTAATACTTAAATATGACTAGATTAGATAATCCACAATATCCAAACAGTGTTAATTAATCCTTTTTCTCAACCTTCACTATTCGTTTCTATAAACATTTCCAATTATTACAATATACGTATACACATGGATGTAATCTATCAAATAGAAATTTAAATTTTAACCCTCTCCCACCTGATGAGGCTGCATCAGATGGCTTTTGAAAACATTGTGCTCAATTTCTCCTTCCACAATGTTTTTAACGAGTGTCGACACTCGACCATTCTTACTCGTCACTCGACCATTCTTACTCGACACTCAACCTTTCTTACTCAACCATTCTTACTCGACCATTCTTACTCGATACTCAACCATTCTTACTCGACACTCGACCTTTCTTACTCGACACTCGACAATTAGAAACCGTCGTTTTCAACACTCAGGCTTTTGGACAGTTGCTGGGATAAATATGACCAAAGAGAGAGTTATACATGTGAAATCATTAATTAAAATCAATAACAATTAATCTATTAATTGTTACAACTTATTGGCTAACTTGACAAAATGACATAGGATCAAGATCATCCTGGTCAAATATCAACACTGTTTGCACAAATGCTAATTGACAGGCTGATCTGTCAGGGCCAAATAATCCTTGCCATTAAGTTACCCTTTCTCATATATGATATAGAAATGCAGCATATAAGTTTCCTAATGAAGCCTGCATGATAAGCAATTTCTCGTTTCCCCCACAATGTGATAAAGTCTATCATATAATGTAGTAATAATATTTCCATTTATAGAAATATTCCGTACTTTTAAAGTGGGCTTTAAGCTGCTATCAATTTGTTGAATGTTTGGGGTAGGGTTGAAAGTCCTGCATCATTATTTACACAGATGTTCAATGCCTTAAAATCCGAAGCCATATCTACAACAGACTTTTAACCCTTTCCCACATACAACAAATCTGCAGCAGGCGACTTTATACACATATTGGCAAAAACGTAAAAAATCTCCGAAAATGAGAATTCAATAATTAAATAAAGTTGAAAACATTTTGGCAGAAGGAGAAATTGCTCATTTTGAGCAATTTCTATTTTTGCCAAAATGTTTTCAAAAGTAATCTGCTGCAGAGGCATTAGAAATCGTCTGTATGTGTGAAAGGGTTAACTAATAACTGTACATTCACATCGGATCACTACTCGTTTCATGTACAACAGGCTCAGCTGCTACAAAAAACATAACACTTCTTTTATCCCGCGAAAACTAACAATTCCCTTTTCTTAAAAAAATAATCTTACAGTTGCCATTGAACATCACTGGTGAAATGGTTCAAATATGAATCACAAGAAAATTAATGCATTCAAATCTCAAACTATTCAATTGTAAATTTCAAATTAATTTCAAAGTGAAAACATCTTGAATAAATAAGTATAATATCACATATGGTACTGGCATGTTTTAGTTCAAACGATCAATGTCACATACTATTCCGAGTCAGAAAACGCATTCTCTGTGCATTGAGGAACATCGTTGCCACAAAAATACCATTTGACAAGACATCCTGCCCCACATGTGTAGATTCTGACAGAGTTAACCATTACCCACATACAGACACTTTCTGACTCCTCGTAAGCGGACGTATTTTTAAAACATTATGGCAAAAGGAAAAATTCTCATGAGAAATTTCTTGATTTGTCACAATGTTTTGAACATTTTTCAGTGATTGTTCTTTCATTTATAGCGAGTTTCCATAGTTTTTACTAAATGTTTTCAAAGTCATCTGCTGCAGATTTGTTTTGGGTGGGAAAGGGTAAATCTATCAGCCTAAATGTTATATCTGCTTCCAGCATGCACAGTGACACATCGTAACATTCCAAATAAAACAATGCCTTCACAAAATGCATAGAGCACACCAATGACGGTAGGGTAACTGTTAAAATTCCTTTTTGTAAACATATCATATTTGTCTTTTAAACAATGAAAACACCAAGCTGACAATAAAACAATGCTTTTGTAACAGTCATGTTATAATTTCCTGCTTTTGTTACAGTCATGTTATAATTTCCTGTATATCCAAAAATAACCACAAAAAGTTTTCACCATGAAGTTATAACTCATACTAAATGACTAAGACAGTAATTCAGTCATATAAAGTTCCCTGAAGAGAAGATATAGTACAAGCAACATTGAATATATCTCCAAGAAAAATGGCTTAGAAAAATTTAGATCAATATATAATATTAAAACAATGTTACGTCTACTGTTTGTTCCAGAATCTCAATGATATTATTATTTTTCCTGTCAGCAATTAAATGTACTGACTGATGTGTTACAAAATGCCAAATTAACCCTTTCGAAACCTCATATAGATGCTTTCTGACGCCTCTGCAGCTTACAGATTTTGGAATACATAGTGACAAAAGAAGAAATTGCTCAAAGCGAGCAATTTCTCCTTTTGCCACAATGTTTTCCACTTTTAGTCATAGGTTATCCATTCAATTATAAATAGAGATTTTCTATTTTTTAACAAAATATGTTCAAAGTCATAATTGTCATATGAGGGAAAGGGTAAACCTTTTCTACTTACTGACACACATGTGCAGCAGATGTCTTTCGATAACATTGTGGCAAAAGGAGAATTTGATTTTAATGTTTTCAACTCTATTCAATTATCCCTGCTTATAAACTTCATGATCAGATCATAAACAAAAGTGCATGGATTGTCCATGACGATAAAATGTCTGTTCATGAACCACTGCGTTCTTGAACCAGTTCATGAACCAATCAATGTCTCCAGTTCTCCGAAGCTGGTTCATGAATTGTCAATCATGTACTAAATTGTTCATGAACTGTGCAAAGAATGATTTATAAATGCTGAGCAGCTGACAAATTCTAAAGGGGTTACGTATACTTTCATTTATAGAGACTTTCCATATTTATGCCAATATATGTATTCAAAGTTGTCTGCTGCAGTTTTGTAATATTAGTTGAGATAGGGTGAATGCTACAGAAAACTAATCCTTTTTCTTAGAGTAACTTTTCCTACAATGTTTTTCAATTCTGTCTTAAAAATTACAATTTTCAAGATGTTTAATTACTGTTAATAATTTTCCTCAAATGTTTTTTAAAGCAGATTATATAATAAAAATGCCAAATCTGATCCTTGCTTAAAACAAAATAACACAAAACGATATAATCCAATGAAAGTTTCAGTCACATGTAATATTATTTCAGAACACCACAACAATAAAGCTCCGTGATATTTATTTTCCCTGTCAATAATCACCGGACATTGTGCTTCAGTAAGGCCCGACTGTTGCAGTCTGTTTACACTCATTGACTGGTCCTATAATTCTAGTCTCAGGGGTTTATCTAATCAATAACTCAAATGTAGGGACCAGTCCATCTGCTCATATAAATATCATAAATATTCAACCAGATAATTGGCTTTCATTCTTTATCAATATTCATTAGATAATTTAAACAGCTTAGATATAGTCTTTTATTACAGAAAATATCTATAATTACAGAATTACAACTACTTTTATCCTTGTAGTATACCGACAATCCATAGCATATTTTCCAAGCAATTGAACCCTTTCCCTCATATAGACACTTTTTGATGACTATGCAGCAGACGGCTTTTTGAAAACACAGTGACAAAAGAAGTAATTGCTCAAAACGAGCAATTTCTTTTTTTTGTCATCATTATGTTTTCCACTTTCAGTCATAGGTTATCCATTCAATTATAGAGATTTTCTATTTTTTGACAAAATATGTTCAAAGTCGTTGGCTGCAGAATTGTTGTATAAGGGAAAGGGTTAATAAGCAGGTTAAAATAATTGGTTACACTAGCTTAAGTTTTCACCCTTTCTGTGATAAAACTTTTGATACCGTAACGGAGCAGGTATTTTGAAAACATTGTGGCAAAAGCAGAAATAGCACTAGCAAGCAATAATTCTATCATACTTAATCTTTTAACCCATATTTCTGACCAAAAGAATTCAAAATCCTTTGCTGTAAATTTGACTTGTTAGTGGGAAAGGGTTAGCCCTTTCCCTCATACGATAATTCTGCAGCAGACGACTTTAAACATATTTTGTCAAAAAATAGAAAATCTCTATAATGGAATGGATAACCTATGACTAAAAGCGGAAAACATTGTGGAAAAAGGAGAAATTGCTCGTTCTGAGCAATTTCTTCTTTTGTCACTATGTTTTCAAAAAGCCGTCTGCTGCAGAGGCGTCAGTTATGAGGGAAAGGGTTAAATCCCACAAAGAGAGTAGATAGATTGTTACAAAAGTAAGGCAGAACCATGTCATCTTGGCAACATCACCTCTACCTGAAATTCTTGGCAAGCCATTGAATCCTTAATAATGTCTTGACCTTGTTCCATTTGAAATGAATACATTTAAACAGCAGATGTTGTTATTGAAGCCACAACATACTAAAGACCATTTGCTTTAATTGGATGTTAAATATGCCATTTCCTACCATATTCCAGTTTCATTTCAAAGTTATAATGATAATCTATGGTCTATGGATGTCATACAAGTGTTTAGCTACTGTCACATAGACACATAGTAGAGAATAGAGCTAATTATGCCTTTGAGCTTCCTGATTTTTATCTTGAAACTTGGAAAAGTCCAAATAAGCTAAAATTCTCAGTCAAAGTATGTTTCTTAATAAACTTTGGCGCTTAATGCATGAGGAACAAAATGTTGAGCGTATAACTACGATCGATAGTAATAAAATAACAGCGCATGATTGTCCATCCAATGAATGCTGAATGCAAGCAACAAATTGTCAGAGAATGACCAATGAATTCATGGTCAACACAGGCATATATAGCACGCTGTGGCATTAAAACTTGTGGAATGCTGAGCTCTTCAGGTCAAAGAGGCTTTACCGGTCAAAAGTCAAAGATAGATAAAAACAAAGCCTAATCTAGTGTTACATAATCCCCTAGCTGTTCATTAACAACAAGTTTATGTACATAATGACCTGTTATCTAATCCGGATCCGATTTTATTATCTAATCAATATTGATTCACTATCAATTAACCTTTACCTCATAAAATACAGCTTGACTGATCCGATACGAATATAATTCTGCAAACCTTATAGCTGTTAAATCTCGATTTAAAATAAGAATTTGTCAGTGCTCAGATTTGGCAATTACTGTGCATATGCCAGACTATTTGGCACTTTCTGATTCAACAAGTACATTTGATTGCCATTGTGTAATGCTTTCAGTCATACAATGAAGCTGCAGCAGATGACTTTGAAATCATCAAAGTCATAGATGAGGAACATCTATTTGTATTATTAAATACAGTATGCCCTGCATTATGTGAGAACATCAGGCATATTGCGGCATCACATTGTCCGCTGTTAATGCCAAACATTATTCATCAAAATGGGTCTGCAAGTGGGAAAGGATTAAGAAATAGAATAGAGGCATAGAAAGTGTACTCATTAATGCCCCAGTCATAGTGTCACGTTTTGACGCCACATTTAGCTACGTTGGGAAAAGTTGCTACAACGTTATCAAATGTAGAACAACGTGATAAAATGTAGAACAACGTGATCAAATATAGAACAACGTGGCTAAAACGTGATCAAACATGACGTGGAAATTTTAATTTCGACAAAATTCGCTCACGTTTCCCCACAACGTACTTCAACGTGGCTAGAACGTGGTACAGTGTAGTATAACGAAGCAGAAACGTAGCAAAAACGTAAACATAGAGCGTACCGCCCGTTGATACGTTCTTTTGCGTTTGCTGACACGTTGAGCCGCGCTAGGCTAAGTTGTGGCCTCGTTGCTACCAGGTTCCTAGTGCTGCGTTATGCCATGTTGTGTCACGCTATGATATGCTGTTACATGTTGTTCTACGTCATGAGCTGTGTTATGCTACAGTGTTTTACGTTGTATGACATTGTGCAACGTTCCTGCTATGTTGTGGTACGCTATATATGATACGCGTCAATCGATTGTAATTATTTCGACAGTCTTGTTAGAGGGTCATCAATGCATGACGTCTTTTAACTGAACAAGGCGGTAGAGAGGAATAATGAAGCACAGCTAGGAACAATGTAGCGACAACGAGGTCAATACAGCGTGGCGGCAGCGAGACATAACCCAACTTTGACATTCGTTGTCACCTTTAAATTGTGTCATAACAGGAATACAGCCAGGCAACAGGATGGCTAGCATGTTGCTATGACGTGGCACATCATGGCATCTGGTTGAAATTTGCTAAATCAAGGTTGTCAGCAACGGGGCACAATGGCGAGACAAAAACGTGACACTATGACCAGGGGCATAAGAGACATCGATAAGGTCTTGTAAAACAATATCTCTCTTATTACTCTTTGCTGTGGGTACTCAATGAGACAATCCCTTCTGTTACCCACAGCATAGAGTTTGGAAGGCAAATACGGATTTAAGAACAAGAAATATACCCTATTCTGGAGCTCCGAGGTTACACATAATGTAATTAAACCATTGACCCAACATTACAGTGAAAGACAATCCAGTGTTTAATAACCCCAGTCATTATTTGGGTGGTAAACAAATCTTTTTATCTATCAAACATGAAATATATCACATTTCATGTTAAATTCTTCTATACAGTTTTATTGAGATTACCTTGCAATTATCCTAAGTGATTTAATTGTCTGTCAAAGGTAGAACCTAACTGGGCATGTGATTTAACCCTTTCCCCCGATATAACAAATCTGCAGCAGACAATTTTGAAAACACCTAGGTAGAAATTGAAATTCTCTAAAAAACAGTTATTGAACATAGTTGAAAACATTATTTCAAATGTAAATTATTCATAATGACCAATAGCTCCTTTGTCAGAATGTTTTCAAAATTCGTCTGCTGCAGAAATTTGAATATGTGTCTGCATGCGGAAAAAGGGTAAACCATTGTACATTGAATATTATATAAATATCTTTTGTCACTTCATCAGGGATATTATTAGTTGTCCAACCTCTATACCAATATTGAGTTAACCCTTTCCCTCATATAGACGTTTTCCGATGCAGACAACTTTTTGAAAACATTATAAGTGACAAAAGAAGAAATTGCTCAAAACAAGCAATTCCTCCTTTAGTCACAATATTTTAATTCAACTCTATTCAATAATTAAACATTCAATTATAGAGAATTTCCATATTTTTGACCGGATGAATTCCAAGTTGTCTGCTGCAAATTTGTTGTATGTGGGAAAGGGTCAACATTCATTTATAGAGGTTTTCGATATATTTTTGCAGAGATGTTTCAAAGTTGTCTATGCTGCAGAATTGATGTATGCGGGAAAGGGATGACCAGCTGATGTACTTTCCATCAGATGTGACACACTAGCTGTTTCTGACTCAGGTGTAAATTGCACACCTTGATGGAAACATGTGATACAATATCTCTCATCACTAAAAAATCAATACTGGAGATTAATATTAATGTCACTGGTTCTGAACTTCTCACTTACTTTCTTGAAACATGACAAGTTTTGTATGAATTACAGATCATGTATGTATATATGTATGAAATAAGCAATGGACACTCAATCAAGACCTGAATTTCATATCAAAAGCACAACTTTGTGACAATGCTGACGTTCTTAATGGCCCCCAATTTAGATACACAAACAGAAAAAAATACTCAAATTACCTTTTCATAACCATTTAACCAACATAATTATGCATATGAAAGGAAAGTTAACGTGGATCAATATTAATTTTGTAACTTGTAACTGCAAGTGGCTGTGTATTGTCTATTCCTTCATATTCAGTTGCTTGGAAACAGTCTGTTGTGTGGAGTTACCTCAGGTGTAAGAAAACCAGGAAATACAAGAGTAGATGAACTGGCTGCCGTGATATGACTGAACAATTGTAGAAAACGACATTAAACCCTAATCAATCAATCAATCCTTTATCACAAATTACACCATATATATATAGTAAAACAGATGACCACAAACATTACTTCATTATTTCCATCCAAATAAATGAAAAAAGGATTATAGTTGAACATTACGCTTTATTTGCATGAGTTGCTCTTTTGTGATTCAGGCGTTCATGGCACAAAGAACTGAGAGTGACACAATAAACAGCAAACCCTAAAGTTGTAAATTGTCAACGCATCACCTGGACCCAGCATCCAATTACTGTATTGGGTAAAATAAATATGACTCATTTTATTCGTAGTAAGAAATTATGATTTGTTCCGTACATTATAAATGCCTGCATGTTTGAAATTATTTTTTGTACTATTTTATATAAAAAGCTATATATTTACCCTTTCCCGACCTTTGAAAAATATTGTAGAAAAAGGAGACATAATTATTGCTCATCATTTGTTGTATGTTCTAAAGAATCGAAGAAATCTGAACAATTAGCCTGAGTATTAATAAATAACAATATATTTATATATATAAAATTCTGTTCATGAATGGAATTGTTTTATTGTATATTGAGGGATTATAATGCAATGTAGATAATATCCAAATACTGAAACTTAAATTCTGTATAGGATTCTTTCAAAGGTTACCTCATGGAGTTTTGACCATTTAACCCTTTCCCTCATATAGACGCTTTCTGATGCCTCTGCAGCAGAGAGCTTTTTAAAAACAAAGTGACCAAAGAAGAAATTGCACAAAACGTGCAATTTCTCCTTTTGCCACAATGTTTTCCACTTTTTATCATAGGTTATCCATTCAATTATGGAGATTTTCTATGTTTTGACAAAATTCGTTCAAAGACGTCTGCTGCAGTGAGAATTGTCATATGAGAGAAAGGTTTAAAATAAAGAAGTCTAATTTAGGAAAAGAAACTATCTCGCAGCAAATTGAGAACTATTATAAACCCTTTTCTACAATACCCGTGCAACCAATCCGCAGCAGACCACTTTGGAATGTCACAGTAAAAATATGGAATAATTGAATAGAGTTGTAAAAATTGTGGCAACTACTAAAATTTCTCCTTTTCTCGCAATGTTTTTAAAAGTCTGTTGATACAGATGACAGGATGCATGGCGATTTAATGGTACACATTGTAATAATTATCAGTTACTCAATAAGACCTGCAGGTTTCACAAACATGCCATCTGTAAGAGAATGGTTCCATTGAATTCTGTTTAGATGTTGACTTAAAACTGCCTGGGATCTACAGCAGACGTAAACATCAAGTCAATTACAGATAACATACTGCTCCTTTAACCCTTTCCCACTTGAAGAAACATTCGGACGCGTCTGCAGCAGATGACTTTCGAAAAACATAATTGTGGCAAAAGGAGAAAATGCTCATTAAGAGCAATTTCTCCCTTAACAACAATGCTTTCAACTGTATTCAATATTTATACTTCTATTTACAGAGATTATCCACATCATTGCTTAATTGTTTTCAAAGTCATCTGCGGACTTGCTATATGTGGGAAAGAGTTAACATAAACACAAAATGTCATTCGCACATAAAATCACCACAAACATTTCTCAAGATTCAGACAGATCTGTGCAAATGGACTTGACTACCTTTCAAACCAGGAATTAAAATGCCATTCCAAATGTCATCGCTAAATTGTTGTAATAAAATACCTGGTGGGCTTGCAATCAATTCACCAGTTAATTAAATCATTGATAACCAATACAAACTGTTGAATTTGCAGTATGTAGTATATTTATATTCGTTGATCTATATTTTTTGAAGTACAGTGTAACATGTGTATTATTAAAAGACCACCCACGGGAAGAGACCAATCTAGTCTTTGTTCACAGGTGGTCTTTAAATATAGGGTCATTTATGCAGAAAATGAGTAATTGAGAAATTAAAAGTTTTGGTTGCTATATACAGGGAATTGCTTAAAAAAGAATCTGATGGTCTTTAGCACAGGTTTGACACTGCAGACGTCCAGATAATGAGGGTATAAAGCTTTTTTCTCCATATTGTATCTCTTATTATCCAACCAAACCCTATGATGTGGGTACTTAAAATATTGTCTCATGCATCAAGTTGATTGGGTGGTTTTTGACGCCACTTTCAACAATTTTTCAGTTATATCACATCGTCTCCTGTTTAAGTTACCAGTAACTACTGGTCCATTTATCCTGACACCAGCAAATCAGTTGTAATGCTAACCCCGCAACCCTGAGCGCCAAGGAGGGCAGCCATTACTACCACTACCAAAGTCTTTGGTATGACCTGGCCGGGATCAAACCCTCCACCTCCCCAATCCGAGGTGGATGCTCTACCACTGCACCGATGAGGCATTTGAGTACCCACCACATAGGGTTAGTCTAAGGGTCAACTAAGGATTTTAAAACATGTAAAACGCCGCTCATTTGCATAATAATATCAGAAAAATATTATCATTAATTTGATAACATAACTGTTCAAGTATTAGTTTGGATTATTAAATATATTGATATATTTCTGAATCATTATGCATATTTTTTAGGTATAATACACTTAAATATTCATCAGCAGGTTCTACTTTCTCTGTCCAATGAAATTACTTGATACAACAATCACTTCACCATTATAACCGCTCTCTATCTTGTATATTTGTATGGGTTATCTCCCCTGTTGATATCTAATAATTTAAGAGGCGACATATTTATTTGCTGATGCATTTAGGTAAATCTGAAATAATCTAGCCAGTCATCAGATCATCAGCCCTTTAACTACTACAGCGAAGTTTAGCTCTTGTTTAAAAGAGATTGATTTTTGTTTGTTAATATATGCATGGTGTTTTACGCTACTTTTAACAATTCTTCAGTTATATCACGGCGTTTTCTGGGTCCATTTATCCTGACACCAGCGAGTCAGTCGAAATACTAACCCCACAATCATGAGCACCAAGGAGGGAAAGCGATTACATGTATTCTTAAAGTCTTTGGTATGATTCAACCCGGGACCTCCCGCAACAGAGGCAGACGCTCTACCACTTAGTACACCACTGAGGCGGTAAATGAGATTGATAATAGGCAAGCAGTTAATATTATGAATCTGAATTGATCAGCTATGTGTGTAAATCAACAAAATACTATTTCTTTATTTAAATTACAGAATTTACTAAAAACAACAACAATTGAACTCTTCATGATAAGCCACATGTATCTTTCACACCACTATTCTTAGTCATCTTACCCTTTCCCACATACAACAAATCTGCAGCAAGCAACTTTAAAAACATAAAATTAATGGTACAGATATTGAAAAATATCTATAAATGAAATTAAATGTATAAAAATATATATAATCATAATGATTAAGAGTGGAAAACATTGTTGCGAAAGGAGAAATTGCTCATAATAGAAATTGCTCATCATGAGCAATTTGTCCATTTATAATAATTTTTTCAAAATTCATCAGCTGTAGATGTGTTAAAATGTGCATGTTGAATTATGAAAGAGTTAAGAAATAGCATAATGTTGTTTAGAACAATTTTAAAGAATAAATAGAAGACTTGAAGGTTTAAGGAAATATTTAACTCAATGAGGATGTCTTATTTTCTTGTCAGGTTTTCAGATATAAATCCTGCTAAAGAGATGTGAAAATGATGTTTCTACTCTGCGGGACACATGTTATAAATCACATTTACAATAAACCACATGTAACTTTCACATCACAATTGTTTACTCCACTGTTACAATTACCACTTAGTGAGAGAGCACACATGAAAGATGTCAATAATTTTATTATACGAACATAATGAAATTACCCACTATGGAATGTCTTATTTTGATCGACAGCTTTTTAGAAACTTAAGAGTTTGCGAAAAGTTGTTTCTATGATAAATTTTATGCGGACACAACTGTTATAAATACCGAGCAATAAACCACATGTAACTTTCACATCACATTATTATATTTTACTCCACTATTACAACTACCACTTTCGTCAGAGAGCACACATGAAAGAAGCCAATAAAGAAGATTTAATTATACAAACACATGTTGAATGGAGCGTAGACTGTGGAGAGACTGAATATTGAATCCTGGTGTTTTGTTCTTTTATGAATCCCAATGTCTGAATCAGCATCCAGACCGATCAATACTATAACTATTGCATTTATTGTTGGAACCCTTCACTATCTTCATCCTGAATGAATGCCAACAACTTTGTTATTTGTGTTTACCAACCAATAATTTTATTCACATTTAACCCTTTCCCACCTGCAGACGCATTCTAACGCATCTGCAGCAGACGGCTTTTTGAAAACATAGTGACAAAAGAAGAAATTGCACAAAACGTGCAATTTCTCCTTTTGCCACAATGTTTTCCACTTTTTGTCATAGGTTAACCAGAATCAGTTATAGAGATTTTCCATTTGTTGACAAAATATGTTCAAAGTCGTCTGCTGCAGAATTGTCGTATGGGGGAAAGGGTTAAGAAACAATTGTTAGTTTGAGTGTATATGCTGTTTTACGCCGCTTTCAACATATTTTCAGTTATATCACGGTGTTTTCTGTGTAAGTTACCAGTACTACTCAGGTCGCTTTATCCTGACTGTAATGCTAACCCTGCAACCCTGAGCGCCAAGAAGGGCAGTCATTACTACCATTGTTACAGTCAGTTGGTATAACCTGGTCAGGGATCGAACCCATAACCTCCCGCACCCGAGGCGGATGCTCTACCACTATATATACACCACCAAGGCAGTTTTTAAGAAACAAATAATGGGCACTGAAGTAGACTAAGCTATGTCAGGTGAAACTGGTCCTGCTGTACATTTAACCCTTTCCCACATACAACAAATTTGCAGCACTGACAACTTAGAGAACATCTAAACAAAACAATTGAATGTCTATGTAAATGAATGTTATATTGCTGAAAAAAGTTGAAAACATTGTGGCAAAAGGAACAAGAGGCCCTTGAGGGCCTATGCTCTACTGGCATTGATCTGGCTTGTTTCAAAAGGAACCAATATGTCATCAATATTCAGGTTTTCGAAAGGAACCGAGCTCTCATAGATATCTAACTACTGTATAAGTTTGGTTGAGATACAATCAAAAGTGAAGACTGTATCGTGTTAACAAGAAATTGTTTACGGACGGACGGATGGACGGATGGACGGACGGACGCACGCACAGATGACGGACAAATCGCCACGACATAAGCCCTTCTGGCCTTTGGCCAGTAGAGCTAAAAATTGCTTATTTTGAGCAATCTCTTCTTCAGCCAGAATGTTTTCAAAAGTTGTCCACTGCAGATGCGTCAGAAAGCATCTACAAGTGGGAATGCGTTAATTAACACAGACAGAATCCTGAGCCTACATGTATGACCATGCCTTCCTCAATAACCCTTTCCCTCATATGACAATACTTTGAACATATTTTGTAAAACAAGAAACCGCTGAAGACGGTAAGGCCGGATTGTCGGCAATTTGACCTTGAAAATCAACAAACCAAGGTCAAGGTCAAAGTAACCATAGAAATCAATATAACTTGTTACTGGTTACCTTCAGGCAAAGTTTCAAGTTTGTAACCCTTTCCAGTGCTGAGATTTTGCCTCAACCTGAAACTTTAACCAAAATGTTGACGGACAGACAGACAGACAGACAGACAGACAGACGGACATCGCCAATCTATAGAATGGAATTGCTAGAATAATCTGGCCAAAAATAGAAAATCTCTACAATTGAATGGATAACCTATGACTAAAAGTGGAAAACATTGTGTCAAAAGGAGAAATTGCTTGTTTTGAGCAATTTCTTCTTTTGTCACTATGTTTTCAAAAAAGCCGTCTGCTGCAGAGGCGTCAGAAAGCGTCTATATGAGGGAAAGGGTTAAGTTACCCTATATCATGATAATTCTATAATTATGTAATTTTTGTCACAAATCTGAAAGTCCCATGCAGGCATGTACCTTAAATCGGCTGAGGCCAAATTAGAGATGCTAGACAGACATCTTTTTTTTACCCTTTCCCACAACAAATTTAGATGAAAACATTGATTATCAAAAAAGAAGAAATTGCTTAAATTGTGATCAATTTGTCCAATTTGTCCTTTTTCAACAATGCTTTCAAAAGCCATTCTGCTGCGGACACACCTTTAATGCAAATACAAGTAAGTAAGAAAATTCCCCATTTTCTAAAAAATTTAACAGTCTGCTGCTTCCGTCAGACACCTTGAGTAATTTGAATCTGGGAATTGGTTGACCCTTTCCCTTATATGGACGCTGCAGCTAGCAGACGACTTTTTGAAACATTGTGGCAAATGGGAAATTGCTCATTATGAGCAATTTCACCATTTGCCACAATGTTTTCAACTCAATTTAATAATTAAACTCACTTTCATCTAAATGGAGATTGTTCACATTATTGATAAGATGTTTTCAAAGTTGTCTGCTGCAGACTTATTGTATGTGGGAAAGGGTTAACAAGATGCAATCAACATCACTCAAGGTGCAGGAATATTGAAGCCGTTTTTAACCCAAAATTAAGTCATTAAAATGTAAGTATCTCATTAAAATGTCAATAGAATTACATGGAAACGTCCCTCCCGCAATTACAAACAATCTTCTGCAGACGACTTCGAAAACATACTGTGGCAAAAATATAAAAAATCTCTATAAATGAAAGTTATAATGATAATTTAATTAAGTTGAAAACAATGTGGCAATGGGAATAATTGATCATTATGAGCACTTTCTCCTTCTATCACGTTTTCAAAAGATATTTTCAAAAGTCGTCTCTTGCAGATGCAGTAAAAAGCAAAAAAGAGAAATTCTTAAGTGAATAATTATGATGAAACATAAAACTAAATAGGGAACAGGAATGTTGTGAGCTTTTTATATTATTTACATACAGAATCATACACACTATACACAACAAAACATCTTTTCTCTGTCAATCATTGTGGCATGTGAAGCACACATGCAGGCATACAGTGGACAAAGTTACAGCAAATATTGCTTGTAGATGTGTATAGTATTCTTTACTCATCTTCCAGTATTATGCTAGACAAGGAAGGGGAAAGAAGTTTGAAGAAAGGGTCAAAGGATCCCGTCCACACATTCCATGTTTTGCATGTCATAACTGACTTGGGTGGAATCATTTATAATTCAGGACAGATGTGAATTCTGATGGGAAAACTGACAAACCAAGAATTTACCAATCCAGTGCTCAAAAGTCCTTGACCTTAATTAACCCTTTCCCACGTACAACCTGTCTGCAGCATACATATATACATACAATTTTGAAAATAATATACGCAAAACAAGGGAAATTGTGGAAATTAACTGAATAAAGATGAAATCATTGTGGCAAAAAATAGCCTGTTAACCCTTTCCCTCATATAGACGCTTTCTGACGCCTCTGCAGCTACTGACAGCTTTTTGAAAACAGTGACAAAAGAAGAAATTGCTCAAAACAAGCAATTTCTCCTTTTGCCACAATGTTTTCCTCTTTTAGTCATAGGTTATCGATTCAATTAGAGATTTTCTATTTTTGGCCAAAATATGTTCTGCTGCAGAATTGTTGTATAGGGGAAAGGGTTAAGTATACACGACAGATTTGTCAAAATGCATCTGCATGTGGGAAAGGTTTATGAAATTGTGATATGAATAAGTCTTAATCCTTTCCCTCATATGACAAATCTGCAGCAGACGACTTTAAAATATTTTGTCAACAAATTGAAAATCTCTATAATTGAATGGATGACATATGACTAAAAGTGGAAAACATTGTGGCAAAAGAAGAATGAATGAATGTATATTGTTTTATGGCGCATCGACAGCTAAGGTCATTTAGCGCTCAATTAAATTTAATTATTCATGAACCCCTGGGTAAACAAACCAGTACTAGGCTAGAAAATGTGCCTTGCCCAAGGGCACTCCACCATGACCGTAGTGCCGCGACTTGGGATCGAACCCGGGACACCCGGTTTCGTTTCGAAATCCCCGACGCTAACCACTCGACCACAGCGATTCCTGGCAAAGAAGAAACTGCTTGTAATTACTTAAACCCTATACAGACGCTTTCTGACGACTCTGCAGCAGACGTCTTTTGAAAACATTATGGCAAAAGAAGAAATTGCTTGTAACTACTTAAACCCTATACAGACGCTTTCTGACGACTCTGCAGCAGACGTCTTTTGAAAACATTGTGGCAGAAGAAGAAATTGCTCAAAACAAGCAATATCTCCTTTTGCCACACTGTTTGCAGTTTCTTTCAGTATAATAAGCTGCTTTCATGTGTAGAGATATTCAATATTTTTGTCTAGATGATTTTAAAGTCATCGCTGCTACAGATTTGTTGTATGTGGGAAAGGGTTAAACAAAGGAGTGTTTGAAGGATCATTTATGCATCAGTTGTTATATGCTTTCTGATGCCTCTGCAGCAGACGACTTTTTGAAAACATAGTGACAAAAGAAGAAATTGCTCAAAACGAGTAATTTCTCCTTTTGCCACAATGTTTTCCACTTTTAGTCATATGTTATCCATTCAATTAAAGAGATTTTCCATTTTGTGACGAAATATGTTCAATATCGTCTGCTGCAGAATTGTCGTATCAGGGAAAGGGTTAAGGGAAGAAGCCATAATACTACGCACTAGTTTGAAAGTGTTCTGAAAGTGTTCGGTATGACACAACCTGGAATAAAACTGACACTGATCTCCCACCCCTGAGGCCAATGCTCTATATAACTAATTTACACATACTTTGGAAGAATAAACAAAATAACAAACAAGATGCTCCTCCAAGTAAGATCAATCTGTCTTCATTATTCACTCATCAATCACTTTATTCTAACCCGTTCCCACATACAAAAAATCTGCAGCAAACGACTTTGAAAGACATTTAGTAAAATCTTAGAATGGAAAACTCTATAAATGAAGGTAGTAATACTGAAAATAGTTGATAACATTGTGGCAAACGGAGAAATTGCTCGTTTTGAGCAATTTCTCCTTTTGCCACATTGTTTTCATAGTTGGGAAAGGGCTATACACCTATACAGAACAAAGAACACAGTATCATTACATCTTAATTGGTCTAATTGATTTAACCTTTTCCAACATACAACAAATCTGCAGCAGACAACTTTGAAAATATTTAGTCAACATATGAAAAATATCTATAAAATTTGAAAGTTTAATTATAGAATTGAGTTGAAGTTATTGTTGGGCAAAACGAGAAATCGCTTATAATGAGTATTTCAATTTCTCCTTTTAGCACAAATTTATCAAAAATCGTCTGCTGCAGTTAGGTTTGCATGTGGGAAAAGGCTCATTGAAACACTTCATTAACAATTTACATACATCTCAGAAAAAAGGCTTCTTCAGTTTAAAACACTTCCATTAGTGTTCAACTGATGCTTGGGTAGCTAATTTATTTTGCATTATGACTTTTTAAATTAATATCTAATTTAATAATTCTTTCAACAGTTCATCTGATTTGATGTTTTGTCACTTAAGCTATACCTCGTTTGAGAACATATGTGGATCAAAATAATGCACCAATCAAGAGTTAAAGTGCTCTTCTGTTAAAAGAATGTGGTAAAGAGAGATAGAGCTGACCTCATGAGCAATTTAGCCGAGCTCCTGTAGCCGAGACAGTTGGTAACAATGCGGGCTGTCAATCCAGGGGTTGAGAGTTTGAACCCCAGCTCGGCCAACATTCTGTACAATGTTTGACAAAATCAAGTCACTGTGACAAACGTCATTTGTCTTCCACCACATGACTAACACTCTATTTGGAAAAGCAGCCAGTAGCTTGGAAAAACTGTTGTGTGGAGTACTTGTGTGAAAAAGCAAGGAAACTCATGAGGTGAGCCAGGCCGCAGCGATATGACTGAAATATTGTTGAAAGAGGAGTTAAACCCCAATCATGATCAATTTCTCATTGTTTCATTATATTTTGAATAGTACGAATGTCTAAGGCAGCTGTATTAGAGTACTCGGTCAATCAATTTGTCATCACATTATCTCTTAATATATCAGATCTAATGGCCATTGTTTGCAATTCAATAACTGAACTTTTCTCTTCTCTTGCCAAACCTTTCAGGAATTTCTGTTCTACATCATAGAACTAGAAATTAAATGGACTCAGATTATTTAGGCTGTTGACAAACACTGTTATTGCGATGGTTTTATTTCTACTAAGTAATTCAAATTATACCTTACTGTAATTTAAATATTCTTTTTGGTAGAGGAAAGAAAGTAGACCCCGAAATCATTAATATATACTTGAAATAGTTGGTAAGTGACCAACAGATGACCCATTTTCAAGTGGACACTAAATAGGCAAATCACAGATCCTGTCATTTTCAAGTACATGCTTAGAAGGTACTTTCTACCCATGATAACAAAATTAGTGAATCATATCGAGTTAGAGGAACATTTGGTCCATGCTCAATAGGATACAAACCATTAGCGCATATGTGTATATGTGACCAGTGAATTTATTCTGATCAAGTTCTTTTCATTTGAGCAGCAAACACATTTTGCAAATTGATCAAACTGAGATATTCATGACACAAACATAACTTTCATGCCATTGACGGCATGGAGGGACATAATTCTGGTACTATATATATTGAGTGGAAATCCATACAGTACACAGAGGTCTAGATAAGGGGCATTTTTCCTGCTCTAAAGTCCTTATTTGACATTCAAACCCTATGTTGTGGGTACTCAAAAGAATCGTCTCAGTGAGACGATTCTTTTGAGTACCACAACAAAGGATTTGGTAAAAATAAATTCTGAATGCTGCAAACGTTTTAAGGGTATTTTGTGTAGATATGCCGTACATAAGGGTATCGAGTAGGCTCATTTAGATATTGTGAAATATACGCCAGAAGTCACCTGAGCTCATATAGACAAATTTTTTTTCCCCCTAGAATAGTGCATAGTCCACAAATCGACCCAGCTACGCGCCTGCATGTACAACTACATACATACTTACCCTAACACTAATATTCACAAACCGTTATATGGCTCTAGTCCACATATTGTTTACTTAGTGAAAAAAAATGAAACTTATTCTATTATCGAAAAAAAATAAGGTTATATAACCTTTTCCAACATACAAGTAATGAAGAGTTGAAATATTATCAAGCTTCGCTGCTTGTGGCAAACCACTTGGTAGACAATAAGCAACTCCACTTTGGTGCCTCAGCCTAGCTTTAAACCATCAGATTTGACTAGGGCGTAAACCCCTCTACTCTTAATGACCGACAGGGTAACGTGTCCATGTTTTCATGAAGATCAAAAGGGTCAAGCATGATATGCAATAGCACAACACCTTTTTCTACCAGTCATGATAAGAGACATGTCATGAGAAAACTTGTCACATTGAAGTTGATATGAGAGATGTCATAAGAAAACATGTCTTATTGTAGTTGATATGAGACATGTCATAATAAAACTTTTCTCATTGTAGTTGATATGAGAGATGTCATAATAACACTTTTCTCATTGTAGTTGATATGAGACAATATATGTCATAATAAAACTTTTCTCATTGTAGTTGATATGAGAGATGTCATAAGAAAACATGTATTATTGTAGTTGATATGAGACATGTCATAATAAAACTTTTCTCATTGTAGTTGATATGAGACAATAGATGTCATAATAAAACTTTTCTCATTATAGTTGATATGAGACATGTCATAACTAGAATGGAGTGCTCCGCGGAGCATGTGTGTCACCAGTGCACCCTGCTCATTGAAAGTGTGACGAAAAAGTGTGACAGACAGACAGACAGACGGCGGACAAAAAGAAAAGCAATCCCCTTAGTGCCTACCATGCTACGCAGGGTGACACAATAAAACTTTTCTCATTGTAGTTGATATGAGAATTGTATAATCATGAGACATCAATGTCATAAGAAAACTTGTTTCATTGAAGTTGAAATGAGATTGTCATAAGAAAAATTGTCTCATTGTAGTTGATATGAGACATGTCCTAAGAAAACATGTTTCATTGTAGTTTATATGAGATATGTCATAAGAAAACATGTCTCATTGTAGTTGTATATGAGATGTCGACGTCTTAAGAAAACTTGTTTCATTGAAGTTGATATCATGACATGTCATAAGAAAGTTTGTCTCATTCTAGTTGATATTACTATCATTATAGTCTTTACATATTTTTAGTGTTGACAATCAAGTGCAGTACATTTCTGCCAATACAGATACAAACACAATCAACACATCAAAACTTGACTTCATATGAAGTTTCTATGAAAAGGGTTGAGAAATTTGGAGGAGAATCCCATTTCCAACTTTGTTGAAGAACCATTCCGACGCATCTATGGCAGACGACCTTTGAAAACATTGAGGCAAAAGAAGAAATTGTTCATAATATGCAATTTCTCTTTCTGCCACATTATGTTTTCAACTCTATTAATTAAGGCAATAACATTTTCAGTTATAGAGATATTCATATTTTTGCCAAAGATGTTTCAAAGTTGACTGCTGTAGCTTTAATGTGAGTGGGATTGTGTTGCGCCGCTTTCAACAATTTTTCAGTTATATCACAGCCTTTCCTGGGTACTGTAAAATACCAGTACTACTGGTCCATTTATCCTGACACCAGTCAGTCAGTCGTAATGCTTAGATCCTGCAACCCTGAGCGTTAAGCAGGGCAGGCATTACTAGTAATTTACTACCATTTTAAAGTCTTATATGTGTGTGGGAAATGGTTAAACAGTAAAGCCTATACAGCATGTGATAGACAAATGCAAGGACCAAGGGCGTGGACTAAAAAGCTATAAATGATTGGCCATTTAACCCATTCCAACATACATTGTTACACATCTGCAGCAGACGACCTTGAAAACATATCTAGGCAAAAAGTGGGGAAATCTTTATAGTAGAATGGGTAACTTTTCAATAGGGATGAAAACATTGTGGCAAAAGGGAAATTGCTCATGATGAGCAGATTCTCCTTTTGCCAAAATGTTTTCAAAAGTCGTCTGCAGCAGATGCATCAAAAGCCAAGTTAATTAAGCATTATATATATAACATTTTTCTGAACTTTAAATGTTTCTTAAAGTTACTGATATTGATAATAATCTATAGCAACATAATTTTAGTTTTGATGGAGTAACATGTCTTTTAACACAACAAATCTGGATAATTCCACTAATCTATCTTATAAAATATGATCTGTTTACATAAAATCAGTCATGCCACAACTTCTGAAACAAGCCACAGGCAAAGATAAACCAGTAAAAAATCCCTAAAATGACGCAAAACATCTCCGGGAGATTCATCTAAAAATGGTCCTATAAATGTTCTGGATAATTTGAATAACAGTGTATTTTGCTGAATGTATAATTATGACATTTTGTTTTAAGCAGTGTTGAAAGTCCATGAAACTCAATCAGTATCTGGATGTATGTTACAAATTACAGATCTACCCAAACATAAATAATAAAACAGTGTACAATAGTTTTAGAACGTATTTTTCTAAGACAAAATCCTAATCAAATTCTCATAAATCAATTAAATTTCAAATGAGCTATTTCATCATGTTAATTGGTCATTTAACCCTTTACCTTATGTAGACAAATTTTAACACATATGATCATAACGCAAATGATTTTTTTCAAACTGCTTCAATTCTAAAATTGTACTTTCATCTATTATAAGTCTTAAATTCAATATTTTTGTCTAGATATTTCCAAAGGATGCAGCACATTATGTTGTAAGGGGGGAAGGGGTTAACCCTTTCCCACTTTTAGACGCTTTCTTATGCATGTGCAGCTGCGCAGACGACTTTTGAAAACATTGCGGCAAATCGAGAAATTGCTCAAAACAAGCAATTTCTCCTTTTGCCACAATGTTTTCAACTTCTTTCAGTAATATAACATCCATTTACAGAGACATTCCATTGTTTTGTTCAGATGTTCTCAAAGTCGTCTGCTACAGATTTGTTGTATGTGGGAAAGGGTTAAGTAACAACAACTAGAGATTGCTTTTTTGAAAAAGCGCTTGTCTCCCCATTTGTGTGGTCGTAGGGGAGGAAAATAAATGATGGATATGAATTTTTTAGTTTTGGACTGGAGATGAAGCAACAGTGACAATCCTCAGTTATTGAGCAGAAACCATTTTTCAGCTGAGGGTTGCCATGACCTTGGTCTTTGACCTAGTGACCTCAAAATCAATAGGGGTCATTTGCTGCTGGTGACCAACCTGCACACCAAGTATGAAGTTCCTGGGCCCAAACAATCTTCAGTTATTGAGCGGAAACCATTTTTCAGCCAAAGGTCACCACGACCTTGACCTTTGACCTACTGACATCAAAATCAATAGGGGTCATCTACAGGTTAGGACCAAGCTGCACACCAAGTATGAAGTTCCTTGGTATAAGCGTTCTTGAGTTATTGAGAGGAAACCATTTTTCAGCTGAAGGACCTTGACCTTTAAGCTAGTGACCTCAAAATCAATAGGGGTCATCTACTGGGTGACCAACCGGCACACCAAGTATTAACTTCCATGGCCAAAGCATTCTACAGTTATTAAGCAAAAACAATGTTTCAGCTCATTGTCACTGTGACCTTTCAGCTCAAGGTCACTGTGACCTTGACTTTGACCTCAAAATTAATAGGGTCTTCTACTGGGCATGGCCAACCTGCATACCAAGTATGGAGTTCCTCGGCCCAAGCGTTCTTCAGTTATTGAGCAGAAACCATTTTTTACCTCACAAGGTCACCATGACCTTGACCTTTGACCTTCTGACATCAAAATCAATAGGAGTCATCTACTGGTCATGACCAACCTGCATACCAAGTATGAAGATCCTATGCCCAAGCGTTCTTCAGTTATTGAGCGGAAAAAAGTGTGACGGATGTGACCTTGACCACTGTGACCTTGACCTTTGACGTAGTGACCTTAAAATTAATAGGGGTCATTTGCTGGTGGTGACCAACCTGCACATCAAGTATGAAGTTCCTAGGCCCAAGCAAAAACTATTTATCAGCTCATTGTCACTGTGACCTTTCAAGCTCATGGTCACTGTGACCTTGACTTTAGACGTACTGACCTCAAAATCAATAGGGGTCTTCTACTAGGCATGGCCAACCTGCATACCAAGTATGGAGTTCCTCAGCCAAAGCGTTCTTCAGTTATTGAGCGGAAACCATTTTTTACCTCACAAGGTCACCATGACCTTGACCTTTGACCTTCTGTTATCAAAATCAATAGGGGTCAGCTACTGGTCATGACCAACCTGCATACCAAGTATGAAGTTCCTACGCCCAAGCGTTCTTCAGTTATTGAGCGGAAACAAGTGTGACAGACGGAAGGACGGAAGGACGGACGGACGGAACGGGCAAACACAATATGTCACCCCCATGTAATGGGGGAGACATAATTATGATTGGTGAGTTATAATGAGAAACTTTTTTTTTGTAATATATCCAAAAGTAAAAATTGTAACATTAAAAACACAAAAACTTTTAGGTTCATGACTATGTATCTGTCAAGACACAAATACATTTTTTTTATAAGAAAATTAGAAAAATATAAATAAATTCCCATTAGTCAAAACATTAATACTTCACAAATCTATCTCTTTATAAAACTGAATATCGACAAATCAATTCTTTGCCACATTCCATTTTCACTTAGCGGTAAACAATCTGTTTACTTATAGAGATAGTTGATCACAAAACATCTCACTTCACACATTCTACTAAAATCTCCCAACAATAACACCATGTGTACATTCAAGCATGCCACCGGTACCTTAGTAATATCCCACTGATTTGCTTTCTGATTTCATAATTCTTGAGCAATATTTTCCCATGGAAGTTTAACATATGTTTCTCAGGAGGAACCACTACCTTTCTAATGTAAAACCGCTTTGCTCCACTCACATTAACCCTTTCCCACATGCAGAGGCATTTTGACGCATATGCAGCAGACGGACGCCTTTTTGAAAACATTGTGACAAAAGAAACAATTTCTCCTTTTGTCTCAAAGTTTTCAACTCTAGTCTGCAAATACAACTTGATTTATAGAAAGTTTCTATATTTTTGCTGAGATGTTCTCAAAGTGGTCTGCTGTAGATTGGTTGTATGTGGGAAAGGGTTAAACCCATCACCTGACATCAATGTCATTTCTACAGCATTTCATCACAAAAAGCATGTGAAGAAAAGACTATAGATATAGGGACAAATTAACTTCAAATTTTGACAACTTGAAGAAAGAGTAGGTTGGGTGGAATGTTAATTATAGCTTTTTCCTTTGCATGCAATGTTATGTGATGATGCAGATGCTCCAGGAATTAAAGTCTTTAAACAGAAAATAATTATAAAGCTAACCCTCCTACTAACCCATTCCCTCATACAACAAATCTGCAGCAGACGACTTTGAACATATTTTGACAAAAAATGGAATATCTCAATAATTGAATGGATTAGCTATGACTAAAAGTGGAAAACATTGTGGCAAAAGGAGAAATTGCTCGTTTTGAGCAATTTCTTCTTTTGTCACTATGTTTTCAAAAAGCTGTCTGCTGCAGAGGCGTCAGAAAGCGTTTATATGAGAGAAAGGTAATTTCTCCTTTTGGTGCAATGCTTTAAAAAAAAGCGATGTTTTTTTAGTCGTCTGCTGAAGATTTGTTGTATGTGGGAGAGGGTTTAATAATAATCTGAAGTATTGAAGAGGAGAAAGGGCTAAGAGATTTATTTGTCAGAATAAACAAGATCATTTACCCCAAACAAACAGTTACTTGTTCCAAGAATTTTTATATTCATGTGTCAGAGAAGATGCGATTATAAATTCCTGTAGTGATATATGAGCTGTTTCATCTGAAAAACAACATTGTGGACTCTGCGTAAAGTATCTGTCCGTGTCAGACTAAGCATGCCGCGCAGTCTAATCCTGGCAGACACTTTTCGCCCCCTGTGGATTTCCTGTTTCAGGAATCATTACTCTATACCTCTATCCCCCTGAGACGGATTGTGTCGGCCCGGATTAGCCTGCACAGACTGCGCAGGCTGATCTGGGTTGGCACATTTCGCAGATTCCATATTGTTGGTTTTCTCATGGAGCGGCTCATATATACACATAACCCTTATACCAAAGTGTTATCCCTTTCCCACATACAGACACTTTCTGACGCCTCTGTAGCAGATAACTTTTGAAAATATTGTGGCAAAAGGAGAAATTGCTCAAAATTGCCTCAATGATTTCAACTCTATTCACTAATTAAACTTTCATATATTGAGACTTACAATACTTGTTGCTACTTGTTCTAAAATCATTGTATGTGGGAAAGCAGAGACAACTTTGAAAACATCTACATACTAATATGGAAAAGCAGTTCAACCTTGAAATAGTCTGATCCGATCATCAGGCTCTTAGAATCTTGGGACCCCTAAATGTCCTGGAGGCGAACACTCTACTGCGTCAATACAAAAGCTAGCCAGTAAGTAAATATAGCAAATTAAGGCAGCATTTCACTAATACAAACACATAGCTACGAGTTGTCTACGTATCTATGATACCTAAGGACAGACGACTCTACTTCATTATACTGCCCCCACATGTGAAGATTTGTCCTCGAATCCTTCAATTAACAACAACAACTACTGCTTCTCAAATCTCTAATTTACAGTGAGCGCCAATGTACATGTAACCCAGCTGAAAGAGTCAGACCAGACCCAGGCTCGAAGTCAGGACCTCTAAATCAGTGACTACAATGTTGCTATAAAATCTAGCTCTATGGCAAGGCTGTATAAGTATCCCCTTATACAATCACATAGCTATTTAATTATTGTCTATCTATTTGGACAGACCACTCTACTATACAAAATGAAGTCAGGCACCATTATTCGTTGACGGAATCCCTTCAAACTCTTTACTCTATATTTTGGCCTCCGCCTTTCTCTGACAAAGTAAGACTTGCTGGTGCCTGAGAGTGACAGATGACTTAATAGTATTGTGGCAAAAGAAAGTAATCACAATGAAAACGATGGTTAATGAGCATTTTCTCCTTTTGCACCAATGTTTACGACTCTATTCAATAATCATACTTTTATTAAACCCTTTAGAAATACAACAATTTGGCAACACAAGACTTTGAAAACATTTTGTCAAAATTCAGAAAGCCTATGTATGTGTTTAGTATACAAATAATGGTGCCAGAGAAATGACGTAATTTTGTACAGATGTATTATATCCACTGTGACCTTGACCTTTGACCTAGGTTGGTAAAAGATGCACACATACAAGAGGCGATGCTAAGTGTGAACATCATGTGTTAGTCTCATAACATTCAATTTCTAATATTAGAAATGAAGACGCCAGATCGATGGCATTGTTGGAACACCAATTTAGAGTCCCTGTGAACCTCACCAACTCAGACAAGCTAGAGGCTATGTATGTGAACATCTGTGTTTATTTTCATCAACAAGCGGAAGTCGCTATAGCAATGACGTTTTTGGAACACGTAAGTACTTAATTACATACAGGCATCCCAATAAAATTAAACTAACATTTATAGAAGTTTTCTATAATTTCGCCTATATGTTTTCTAAGTCATCTGCTGTAGATTTGTTGTATGTGGAAAAGTGCTAAATCTTTTCCCCACAACAATTCTATTATTACAAAACCAAACCCAATGTTCAGAAGAAACATGTTACTCTTTGAGAGCATGAAATACGTTCCTTAAATTAATTACAGGAACATTTAGTTAATTTACATACATAGCATAGCTTTCTTCTGAACCATTTTCAGGTCATGGAACTTGGAACTTTTCATTTCATCCATTAAATCACTGGCGTTTGGATTAATTTGATATAATTACAGCTAATTATTTACACTGTTTCTTGTAGATTCCATGGACTGATCTGGGATATGCAACTCTTCCATCAGATTTTCACAATAATTAATAATGACATATATATATATATTAACTCTTTCCCACAATGAATCATACTACAGACCCAATATGATGCTTTGCAGCAGAAATTTGAGACTTTTGAATACTTCATGATGAGCCTTTTTTTCCTTTTTATCCGCAATGTTTTAAACTCTTTTCAATAATTTTACCTTCACTTATAAGGATTTTCTATATGATAATGATAACGCTTTTGTGTCATCTGCAGCAGTTTTGTGTCATCTGCAGCAGATTTGTTGTAACTATTGCGTAAAAGGATTAATGTAAATAAGCATGATGATTCATAATCATACACAATCAATTTGCGAAGAACAGTCTCAACCTGGCAGAAAACATTTAACATTTACAATCTTAAACCCTTTCCCAATTCTAAACGCTTCCCGACGCCTCTGCAGCAGACAACTTTTGAAAACATTATGACAAAAGAAGAATTTGCTCATGATGAGCAATTTCTCCATTTCCCACAATGATTTCAAAAGTTATTTGATGCAGATGAGTCAAAATGTAGCTGCAAGCAGGAAAGGGTGGTAAGAGAAGTTTTCTCAAGAAAACATGAGTATAAACTGGCTCCACAGTGTGTTTTTTCACAGGGTATTACTTATAGTACAGAATTAGGATGAATTAATATCTATTAGCTGAATCAAAGAGGAAAAGCCACTGAGTGTTTGATGATAACATTTGTTTTTCTCTTCCTTCTCACAGTGTTTTGAATTCATCCATAGTTTAATTTGTTCATGAATGTGTGTTAGTTAGTTAGGTGAACTTTGACAACATTATGAGGGAAAATGACGGCAAAACTGTATTCCGGTCAAATACCAGCAAATTAGGTGATTTAAAAATTAGAATTTAAAACATTATTTAGATTGAGTACAATTAATTCGCAACAAGAGCGCCATGGAGCAAACGCCAATGGGTGCCTGCTTTTTTAGAAGTCTAAAAAAGGGCATTACTGTATAATCATTAAAGCCAAAGTTATGTGACTTGGTATAGTCTAGGCATGTGTATTGTTCCTAAGGAACATGACTGTGTACCAAGTTTTATTTGAAAATGTTGAATGTTTTTTGAGTTATGAGGTAAGGTTAAAGTGTTGTGAAAACTGATGACGAGGCCAAAGGTATCATAATAGCCCGACTTTTTTTCTTCAAAAAACAGACTAGCTAAAAATGTTTGAAGAAACTCATGTGTTGCCTGCCATTTATAATGTAAGTAATTAAATGAAAGACAAACAAAAAGACAGACAGACAGTGACGATGGAAAATAATACATGTGTAGCCAGAAAAGAAGCTTTCTCGCTGTTAGACAAAAAACAGAATCTGATGAGCTTTAAAATTGCCAGTGCTTCAAACAATGTTACATGACTTGTAACAGCAATTATCAAATTTGGTAAACAAATATTAAAATTCCAAATTTAAGAATCAAAGAAAAATCTTACCTTAAATGGAAACATCATGGCTTCTAAGAAGTTGTGTATGGTTGCCATATCGACAAACTAGTTAGACTGTAGATTAATGATAGGGGAAGATAGAAACAAAGCCAGTGGAATTGTCTTCAGAAAATGGCAATTTTTTTAACCCCTCTTTCCCACATACAACAAATCTGACTAGCAGACAACTTTGAAAACATCTTTTCAAAAATGTGAAAAACCTCCATTAATGACAGTTTAATTATTAAATAGAGTTGAAAACATTGTAGCAAATAGTGAAATTGCTCATCATGAGAAATTTCACCTTTGCCACAGTGTTTTCAAAAATCGTCTGCTTGCTGCAGAGGCGTCTTAACCCTTTCCCTCATATAGACGCTTTCTGACACCTCTGCAGCAGACGGCTATTTGAAAACATAGTGACAAAAGAAGAAATTGCACAAAATGTGCAATTTCTCCTTTTGCCACAATGTTTTCCACTTTTTGTCATGGATTTTCTATGTTTTGACAAAATACGTTCAAAGTCGTCTGCTGCAGAATTGCCGTATGAGGGAAAGGGTTAAAGCGTCTATATGCTGGAAAAGGGTTAATGTTAGTCTGCCCACACATACAATTAACAGTCAAATGTCAAATTATTTTAACCTTCTCCAATAATTATGCTCATGAATTTTGATGCATCTGCAGCAGAAAACTTTGGAAAATATTGTGATCAATTTTGGCGAAATTGCTCTGATAATGTGCAGGTCTTTTAATGCCACAATGGTTTTTTTATGGTGCCCGGACAATTACCCCCCGGACAACTACCCCCCCGGATAATTACCCCCTGGACAATTACCCCCCGGACGATTACCCCCCTGGACAATAACCCCCCGGACAATTACCCCCCAGACGATTACCCCCTCGGACAATCACCCCCCTGGACAATTACCCCCCGGACAATTACCCCCGGACGATTACCCCCTCGGACAATTATCCCCCTGGACAATTACCCCCCCCCCCCCCCCCCCCGGACAATTACCCCCTCGGACAATTACCCCCCCTGGACAATTACCCCCCGGACGAGTGTAGTGTGCACAGTACAGTGCACTATAGAACTGCAATGCACAGTACATAGTGCAGTACTATATAACCGCACAGTACACAGTACTGTACAGTGTAGAGCACTGTAGTGCAGTGCACATGGTAAAGTGCTATGCACAGTGCAGCACTATTATAGAGCCGCAGTGTACAGTGCAGTACAGTGCACAGTACTATATAACAGTACAAATGTGCCACAGTGCATAGTACACTACACTACAGTACAGTGCACAGTACAGTATACAATACAGTACATTGTACTGTACTGTACTGTATTGTATACTGTACTGTACATATACACATACTTAAGTAGTGAACATATTCGCCCCGACCGGGAATTGAACCCGGGTCACTGCAACAGTATACTGTACTGTACAGTATACAATACAGTACAGTACAGTACTATGTTACTATACTGTACATTGTGCTGTATAGTAACATAATACTGTACTGTTTTATACACTGTACTGTGCACTGTACTGTGCACTGTACTGTACACTGTACTCTGTTACTGTACACTGTTACTGTACTGTACTGTTCTGAACACTGTACTGTTCATTACCAATTGAAGGTGTGACCAACTTACCTGTGACCAAATTACCGCATAACCAATTGAATGTGTGACCTGATGTGACCAACATCCGGGGTAATTGTCCGGGGGGTAATTGTCCAGGGGGGTAATTGTCCGAGGGGGTAATCGTCCGGGGGGTAATCGTCCGGGGGGTGATTGTCCAGGGGGTAATTATCCGTGGGGGTAGTTGTCCGGGAGGTAGTTGACCGGACACGTTTTTTATAACAGATTTTTCTACGTTTTTGCCTGGGTGTTTACAAAGCCGTCTGAAGAAGATTGGTTGTATGTGGGTAAGACTCTGCGAGTTTAAGCCAAATGCAGTGTCAGTAAAAGAAGCTCTGAATCAAAGGTCATAGTTGAGCCATTATCTAATAATAGTTTTTAACACAATTAATGCCTTTCAAATTAAATGGGAAAGTTAAGGAATGATTGAAAAGATTATCGATCATCATCAGATTTTTTTCCCTCTTTTTACCAAAAAGACATTGCTGCAAATATCTGTGTGTGTGATCATTTTGAAATATGGCCACTGGTTAACACTTTTGACTTCATTGTGGTAAATGAGTAATGGCTCATGATGAGCAATTTCTCATTTTGACAAAATGTTTAAACTAAATATGAATAATTATATTCTTTGAACAAATTTGGAAGAGGGCCACTAAAGAAACATTAATTTATTCATGAAATTTGGCCAGTCACAAACAAACAGGTAGAGAAGGAGTTTGAAGAATTTTCTATTTTAAGCTCTGGTGGCTAAATATCTTATGGATTGAACAATTTTCAAACATTTGTGTGGAATTATTTTGTCTTTGGACCTGTAATTAAGGGGAATCATTATTTCTGATTTTAGATTTGGTGGATCAAAAACCATTAGCGGAGAGTAATGTTGGTAAACGAAAGGTTTTTGCAGCTAAGGAACATTAATGTGAAATAAATTGAAATTTATAGGCTAGTGGTTTAAGAGGAGATACGTGTTTTAAAGATTTTTCTATTTTTTAGCTCTCAGCTGATGTCATCTCGTGCAACAATAGGAGAACCAGTTCAAGATTAATTTTGTTAACCCTTAATTCCCTCATATAGACGCTTTCTGACGCCTCTGCAGCAGACGGCTTTTTGAAAACATAGTGACAAAAGAAGAAATTGCACAAAACGTGCAATTTCTCCTTTTGCCACAATGTTTTCCACTTTTAGTCAGTAGGTTATATCCATTCAATTATAGAGATTTTCCATTGTTTGACAAAATATGTTCAATATTTCGTCTGCTGCAGAATTGTTGTATGTGGGAAAGGGTTAATGAGCCACTTAATTTACACACAATTGTGTGAAATTATTTTGTCGGTTTAATGGAAAGAAATGTTATTTAAAGGATTCTCTATTCTTTATAGACGGGTGGTAACATTTGAGCAATTTTGATAGAGAAACAATTATGTGAAAATGTATTGAATTTGGGAAAGAAATTTAGGTTGAAAGATTTTATATTTTTAGATCTAATAATTATGTCATCTTTTGCAGCAGAACAGAGCAGAACGTACAGATATGGCAGAGGACCACTTAAAGTCAATATCCTTGTGAAATTATTTTGAAATCGGACCAGTTAAGTTTTAGAGAGAAGAAGATCCGGTCCAATGATGGACAATGGACCATTATACAACGAATCGCTCATTGCAACCAAAGCAATTTCCCTTTCCCTCATACGACAATTATGCTGCAGACGACTTTGAACAATTTTAATTTTGTCAAAATATAGAAAATCTCTATAACTGAATGGATAACCTATGACTAAAAGTGGAAAACATTGTGTCAAAAGGAGAAATTGCTCGTTTTGAGCAATTTCTTCAATTTCTTTTTTTGTCACTAATAATAATGTTTTCAAAAAGCTGTCTGCTGCAGTCTAAGGTGTCAGAAAGCGTCTATATGAGGGAAAGGGTTAAAAGATGTAGGAATAACACTATCTATTTACACATTTTTTAAGACACTGTGGCAAAATGGAGAAATTGCTCATAATGAGAAATTTCTCCTTTTGCAACAATGTATTTTTATTGATAACAAAAAGTACATTTATTGAGATTTTCCATATTTTTTAGCAGATATTTTCTCATTTGTCTGCTGCAGTTCTTCTTGTATGCTGGAAAGGGTTAAGCAACTGGTAAGTGCTTATAATGGCTGCTGTATTGAAAATGGAGATGAAAATGGATGAAGAGAGATGATTATATATCTTCTGGTCAAAATACAAATAACATTTACAATACCAGGCAATATATAGATTAGACTGGAACCCGTCTCTAATGATAGAAATCACCACAATATAAGCAATGGTGCTGCTGATTTGTTGTATGTTAGAAACGGTAATATACAAGAGCTGTCCGTAAGACAGCGCACTCGACTATTCCACTGCTTAAACAAAATTTCAAATTCAAATAATAAAGGGCCATTTTTTGCATTATATGCAAGACAAAGTTATTTTGCATGCTTATTGATATATAGGTGTTGTATTGTAGAAAGTTTCAATGCAATACATCAAGAACTAACTAATTAAGCTATGATGAAATATATGTACTTGCTTGCTGAAACCGACATCAATATCAGGGTGCACCTTTACCCACTATAATAGGCGCTTTTTGACGCCAACGCCGATATCAGGATGCACCCTTACCCACTATAATAGACGCGCTTTTTGACGCCAACGCCGATATCAGGGTGCACCTTTACCCACTATAATATGCGCTTTTTGACGCCAACGCCGATATCAGGATGCACCCTTACCCACTATAATAGACGCGCTTTTTGACGCCAACGCCGATATCAGGGTGCATCCTTACCCACTATAAAAGATGCTTTTTGACGCCAACGCCAATATCAGGGTGCAACTTTACCCACTATAATAGATGCATGCTTTTTTTACGCTTTTCAGCAAACGACTTTAGAAAATATATTGGCAAAAGTAGAGATTACTCACTCATGTTCAGCAATTTCTCTTTTTGCCACAATGTTTTCAAATTTAATTATAATGAACTCTCATATACAGAGGTTTTTGACATTTTTGCTTTCAAAAAATGTTATCAAAGGCGTCTGCTGCAGATTTGTTGAATGTGGGAAAGAGTTAAAACCCAAGCCACTTTGACTAAACCTTCCTGCAGTAACAAAGCCCTCAAACAAAGAGCCATTTTACGGACAAAGGAGTAATTAATAAAGTCTCACTAAGTAATGGAATAACCCTGACACTTCAGTAACCCTACACTGGCCAGTCTGTTGGCCATCTTAGTCTTGACCACTGGTCAGTGTGATTGATAATGGTACCAATGTTAGAACAGACTAATTAATCTGGTTTGTTCTCATGGAACCCTCAGATGTATCAATTTACAAACTATAGGACAGGGGAAATGATAACATTCATCACTAACCCTTTCCAAAAAATTCACAGGAAACAAAACTTTGAAAACATCTTGGCAAAAACATGAAAAATCTCAATAAATTTAAGTCTAATTATTGAAAAGATTGTGGTAAAAGTAGCTTTCGGTCACAAAGAGCAATTTCTTCTTTCACCATAATGTTATTAACCCTTTCCCTCATATAGACGCTTTCTGACGCCTCTGCAGCAGACAGCTTTTTGAAAACATAGTGACAAAAGAAGAAATTGCTCAAAACAAGCACTTTCTCCTTTTGCCATAAGGTTTTCCACTTTTAGCCACAAGTTATAATAATAATCCATTCAATTGTAGAGATTTTCTATTTTTTGACAAAATATGTTCAGTCGTCTGCTGCAGAATTGTAGTATGAGGAAAAGGGTTAAAAGTCATCTGCAACAGGTGCATCAAATTGCATTTGCATGTGAAAAGGGTTAACTGAATTCTAATTAAGAGCTGACACAATTTAAATTAAAATTGCTAAAACAGTAAGGAAGTTGCAGAAGTTAAAAAAAGATAAGATGAAAATATCCTTTTCTAAAAAACAGAACAGCTAGGCTGTCCAGGATCATTCTGTCATTTTAGAAAGACATGCTTAGAGAAATGCCAAAGTATGACTTCTGAATATTATTTTTTTAAGAGTCTTGAATATTTCTGAAAGCAAAGTTGCTGACCATCACTTCTATCTTTCCTGATTATAATTTTATAATGTCATCTTGAAAAAAATCAAAAGTCTTATAATCTATCTCATTAGATCATTACGCCATTACATCACAGTGATGACTTTTCATTCTAAGATCATCAGACGAACAATTTCAACAATCTAGAAAACTGAAAGATTTATATTAAGATTTGAAAATATTGCAATCAGAGGTGAAATTGCTCGTTTTCAAAAGTCGTCTGCAATAGCAGGCGTCAAATGTTGTCTGTGCGAAGTAATGGGTTAAAATATATCTGTGTTATTGTTACCTTTCATCACTTGTAAACTCAGTGAGTTTTGAAGCATCTTAATTCAGCAGACAACTATTGAAAACAGTGGCAAATGAAGAAATTGCTCATAATTATATGAGCAATTTCTGCATATCTCACAATGTCTTCAACTCTAGCAAAATTTAGTATTTATTTTCATTTGAAGATATTTTCAAATTTCTCCCAGGTTGTTTTCAAAGACTTCTGCTGCAGATCTGTTGTTACTAGGAAACAGATATAAAAAGTTATTTTTCTCTCAAGCATTATATGTACAGACAGGAAGAACCAACAATTGTACAACAATATACCTCAAGAACTCGCCATGGAATGGGAGGTAACTCCTCAGCCATTAACCCTTTCCCTCATATAGACGCTTTCTGACGCCTCTGCAGCAGACGGCTTTTTGAAAACATAGTGACAAAAGAAGAAATTGCTCAGAACGAGCAATTTCTTCTTTTGCCACAATGTTTTCCACTTTTAGTCATAGGTTATCCATTCAATTATAGAGATTTTCAACTTTTTTACAAAATATGTTCAAAGTCGTCTGTTGCAAAATTGTCGTATGAGGGAAAGGGTTATAGAACTGGTATAATCTACCTCAGTTCTTCAATAGGTAATTTCCCTCAAATTCAATGAAGACCTATTATTCAGCCTTCTCATAATGAATACAGACAACAATTGCAATTTTGACTCATTAAAATTAAAAAATAAGTAATCAGACTGTTTGCTGACATCATCAGATCTCTATTGAATTTGTTAAACCCTTTCCCACATATAGACGCTTTCTGACACCTCTGCAGCAGACGGCTTTTTGAAAACATAGTGACAAAAGAAGAAATTGCACAAAACAAGCAATTTCTCCTTTTGTCACAATGTTTTCCACTTTTTGTCATAGGTTATCCATTCAATTATGGAGATTTTCTATGTTTTGACAAAATACGTTCAAAGTCGTCTGCTGCAGAATTGCCGTATGGGGAAAAGGGTTAAACCATACAAGATATCAAGAGAATATTCGAGATGAGAGAGACATCAGCTGTAACTTTTTAAGTGACAGCACCCTCCTGACAAAGCAAGTTTTCTGGAATTTTAGTTAGTACTGCTGTGATGTCCCACATAATTATACATGAAGATATTGATCCTATAGGAATTCGGGTGACAGATGGATGGGCCATTATCAATATTGAGTCTGTGGGTTGGAGCACTGCTTACCCCATATAGGATCACATGATTTATGTTTGTATGTTTTTCACTTTAGTGCTACCAAAATTTAAAACTTTTCATGGATACAGACTGTTTTATAGTAAAATGCTTTTTTCCTTGAATGATTTCAAAACCAAAAACTTTAAATATAACACTACAGATGAACAAACATAAACATCAGCAGCCATGAAAGGTCAGTGTTGTAATTATTAACCCTTTCCCTCGTACAACAATTCTGCAGCAGACGACTTTGAACATGTTTTGTCAAAAAATAGAAAATCTCAATAATTGAATAGATAACCTATGACTAAAAATGGACAACATTGTGTCAAAAGGAGAAATTGCTTGTTTTGAGCAATTTCTTTTATTGTCACTTTGTTTTCAAAACGCCGTCTGCTGCAGATCGAGGCATCAGAAAGCATCTATATGAGGGAAAGGGTTAATTGTTAGTTCATTACTATCCACATAGTTATGACGACAAATATTCCAAGAATGCATGCCATTTAAAGACACTGCGGATTGAACAACCAATAAAGTAATTAATAGTTGAATACCGAGCTCAAAGTTTTAGTCTTGACTTCTAACTTCCTAGCATTTAAACAACTAGTCCTTCTAAAATTCCTAACAGTCAGGCGCCATGCCTCAGCACTTTTCTTGGAAATGTTAAAACAAAATAGTTATAAGCCATTTAAACCCATTTAAACAATAAAGTCTCTCAAGAATACCCATTTTTGCTGCCTCTGAAGCAGACCATTTTGAAAACTTAATTGGTACATTTTAAACTAACTAGAGATTGCTTTTTTGAAAAAGCGCTTGTCTCCCCATTTGTGTGGTCGTAGGGGAGGAAAAGAAATGATGGAGATGAATTTTTTAGTTTTGGACGGGAGATGAAGCAACAGTGACAATCCTTAGTTATTGAGCGGAAACCATTTTTCAGCTGAGGGTTACCATGACCTTGGTCTTTGACCTAGTGACCTCAAAATCAATAGGGGTCATTTGCTGCTGGTGACCAACCTGCACACTAAGTATGAAGTTGTTCCTGGGCCCAAGCAATCTTCAGTTATTGAGCGGAAACCATTTTTCAGCCAAAGGTCACCGCGATCTTAACCTTTGACCTACTGACATCAAAATCAATAGGGGTCATCTACAGGTTAGGACCAAGCTGCACACCAAGTATGAAGTTCCTGGGTATAAGCGTTCTTGAGTTATTGAGTAAAACACATTTTTCAGCTGAAGGTTACCGTGACCTTCGACATTTGACCTTGTGACCTCAAAATCAAACAAATTCAATAAAGGTCATTTACTGGTTAGGACCAACCTGCACACCAGGTATGAAGTTCCTCAACATAAGCATTCTTTAGTTATTGAGAGGAAACCATTTTTCAGCTGAAGGTTACCATGACCTTGACCTTTAAGCTAATGACCTCAAAATCAATAGGGGTCATTTGCTGGTGGTGACCAACCTGCACACCAAGTATTAATTTCCATTGCCAAAGCATTCTACAGTTATTAAGCAAAAACAATGTTTCAGCTCATTGTCACTGTGACCTTTCAGCTCAAGGTCACTGTGACCTTGACTTTGACCTCAAAATTAATAGGGTCTTCTACTGGGCATGGCCAACCTGCATACCAAGTATGGAGTTCCTCTGCCCAAGCATTCTTCAGTTATTGAGCGGAAACCATTTTTTACCTCACAAGGTCACCATGACCTTGACCTTTGACCTTCTGACATCAAAATCAATAGGAGTCATCTACTGGTCATGACCAACCTGCATACCAAGTATAAAGATCCTATGCCCAAGCGTTCTTCAGTTATTGAGCGGAAACAAGTGTGACGGATGTGACCTTGACCACTGTGACCTTGATCTTTGACCTAGTGACCTTAAAATTAATAGGGGTCATTTGCTGGTGGTGACCAACCTGCACATCAAGTATGAAGTTCCTGGGCCCAAGTAAAAACTATTTATCAGCTCATTGTCACTGTGACCTTTCAAGCTCATAGTCACTGTGACGTTGACTTTAGACGTACTGACCTCAAAATCAATAGGGTTCTTCTACTAGGTATGGCCAACCTGCATACAAAGTATGGAGTTCCTCAGCCAAAGCGTTCTTCAGTTATTGAGCGGAAACCATTTTTTACCTCACAAGGTCACCATGACCTTGACCTTTGACCTTCTGTTATCAAAATCAATAGGGGTCAGCTACTGGTCATGACCAACCTGCATACCAAGTATGAAGTTCCTATGCCCAAGCATTCTTCAGTTATTGAGCGGAAACAAGTGTGACAGACGGAAGGACGGAAGGACGGACGGAACGGGCAAAAACAATAGGTCACCCCCATGTAATAGGGGAGACATAATTATACAACATAGACTTTAATGGAACATCTTTACAGTAACAAGCAATTATAGAACCATACTAGTCTTAATATGACTAATACAGTTTACAAATTTGTAACACACAATACAAGCATCAAACTTAATTGAGTATCTTTTAAATTGTACTTGTAGCAGAAAAAACACACAGTATAATGGCCAACCCTTTCCCTTATACAGATGCAATTTGAAATCTCTACAATTTCAGATGATGTTTGTCACATTGTTTTGTAACTCGATTCAATTATTTTACTTTCATTTAAAGAGATATGTTGTGTTTTTGCCAGGATGTTTTCATATGGGTCTGCTCAGCAGATTGTTGTATGTTACTTAAAGGACGCAGGGATAATACTATCAAAGAAAATGTTAACCCTTTCCCTCATACCGCAATTCTGCAACAGTCAACTTTTAACTTTTGTCAAAAAATGGAAAATCTGTATAATTGAATGGATAACCTATGACTAAAAGTGGAAAACATTGTGGTAAAAGGAGTAATTGCTCGTTTTGAACAATTTCTTCTTTTGTCACTATGTTTTCAAAAAGCTGTCTGCTGCAGACGGCATCAGAAAGCGTCTATATGAGGGAAAGGGTTAAGGATTGATGTGTCTGTAGTTTTAATTGCCAATATAAGAGAAATTGTCATTTGAAATTGTCTTTCTGAATAATATTTACATTTCTCAATGGTTTTATGAATCTTAATAACCTCAAATTATAGTGCATGAAAACTGTATGGTTTGAAACCAAGGTTGAAAATTTGAACGAAGTACCATAAACATTTAAATCCATCAACACTTTCTAGCGTTATAATCGTCCAAACACCGTAAAAACCAACAGACCAACCAACCAAGAGCATTCCTATATTAAATCCCCTAAACCAAACTTTTTTGTTTTTTTTGTTTGGTAATTCATAGATCGATATGCAAATGAGATGCAGTATTTAAGCCAATGAAAAAGGTATATTATGTTCTGTCCGGTACATTCAAATACCGAATGCGGTTTCTGCATCACAAACAAAAGCCATGTGATGCATGAGATCCAGGTAGTTTTTCAGGCTTACTTGTTTGTTTGTTTGTGATGCATAACAATGGGCGTGACTTAAAATACAATCTTGGATCTATGAATTAACACCGCCTTCAATAATTACATGTTCATGCAGTTATATAATGACGCTTCCTTGACTCCTTTTTTTCTGCATTTTGATATATTTGGGGGCATGCAATTTTAAGTGTAAATTGAGGGCTTTATGAAAAACAGTTGTAACTACATCCTGTTGAAGATGTAGTTACAACCGTTTTATATGAAATCATTGAAATGTTGATATGGTTAATTTGTAAGGCCGACCAAAATACAGAACAGGAAACAAATTGAGTTTTTGTATAAATTTTTAAAATCCTTTCCCACATACAACAAATCTTTAGCAGACGACTTAACCCTTTCCCACATAAAACAAATCTATAGCAGACTACTTTGAAAAGATCTAGGCAAAAAAACACAGGAAAATCTCTATAATTGAGGGAATTATAATTACAGGAAAAAAATATATAACAATATTGTGAAAAGGGATAAATTGCTTGCTTTAAGTAATTTCTACTTATTTCACAATAATTTCAAAAGTTGTTTGATTCGCACAGAGGCATCAATGTGGGAAAGATTAACCCTTTCCCTCATACAACAATTCTGCAGCAAAACGCCGTCTGCTGCAGTCAGGCCGTGTCTATATCTTTTCTTTTTGTCACAAGTTTGCAAAAGTCATCTGCTGAAGATGTGTCTTAATTTAGACACATTTTGACGCATCTACAGCAGAAGACTTTTGAAAACATTGTGGTAAAAGGAGAAATTGCTCATAAGGAGTAATTTCTCCTTTTGCTACATTGTTTTCAGTTCTATTTCATAATCAAACTTGAATTTATGGAGATTTTGTATGTTATAGCAAATATGTTTACAAAGTTGTCAGAGTGGTGCAGATTTGTTGTATGTGGGAAATGTTAAAGATATTCGTGTAATATGATCATACTGTGAGAATAAAATCAAAAGAAAAACATATCATGACAAGAGGCGATAATAAAACCAAAAGACGTTTTAACCCTTCGCACATATAGACACTTTCTGACGCCTCTGCAGCAGACGACTTTAGAAATCATTATGACAAAAAGTTTTCAACAGTGTTTACAGTAAATATACCATCATTTATAGAGATTGTCTCTATATTTTGGTGTAAAAGTTTTCAAAGTCGTCTGCTGCAGATTTGTTGTATGTCGGAATGGGGTAAAACCATTTCCCTAATAGTTACATACTTTCTGAGCCCTCTGCTTCGAAAATATATGAACAACAATGCAATATCTTGACAACTATTAGAGCATAATAAACAGAAAAAGAATAAAGCAAGATTAAGCGAAATTGCTTATAAAATTTGAGTAATATTTCATTTTCCCAAAACGTATTCAAACATCATCTGCTGTAGTTATAAGGCATCTGCTTCAGTGAAAGGGTTAAATAACTGCAATCACAAAACATATTTGAATAAGAACTCGAACATGCATTTAACCCTTTCCCTCATATAGACGCTTTCTGACGCCTCTGCAGCAGACAGCTTTTTGAAAAATAGTGACAAAAGAAGAAATTGATTAAAACAAGCAATTTCTCCTTTTGACACAATGTTTTCCACTTTTGGTCATTATAAGGCAAAATAATCCATTCAATTATAGAGATTTTCTATTTTTTGACAAAATATGTTCAAAGTCGTCTGCTGCAGAATTGTCGTATGAGGGAAAGGGTTAAGAACCATAACATGCTTTTAACTGTCATATATAATGTACCTTAATTTAACTGCCCATTTCCACCCATTCCCTTACATCTTACAGATATTTCTCAGACTCTTTGAAAAAACCTTCCAAAGTAACAATTAAACAAGATGTGTTTGTGAAACACTGATGCCCCCGAATGGCAAGGTCGCCAAGTCAAAAATGTTGGTACTGACAGAAAGGTCATGTCACAAGGAATACACATGTGAAATATGGTAGCCGTACCTGTTATGGTTCAAAAGTAGTGGTCAAAGTTAAAGTTTTTTTCGAGAATGGCAACATCTAGGTCAAAGGTCAAGGTCGCAAGGTCAAAAATGTTGGTACTGACAGAAAGGTCATGTCACAAGGAATACACATGTGAAATATGGTAGCCGTACCTGTTATGGTTCAAAAGTAGTGGTCAAAGTTAAAGTTTTTTTCGAGAATGGCAACATCTAGGTCAAAGGTCAAGGTCGCAGGTAAAAATTGTTGGTACTGACAGAAAGGTCAAGTCACAAGGTATACGCATGTGAAATATGGTAGCCGTACCTGTTATGGTTCAAAAGTAGTGGTCAAGGTTAAAGTTTTTTTGAGAATGGCAACATCTAGGTCAAAGGTCAAGGTCACAAGGTCAAAAATGTTGGTACTGACAGAAAGGTCATGTCACAAGGAATACACATGTGAAATATGGTAGCCGTACCTGTTATGGTTCAAAAGTAATGGCCAAGGTTAAAGTTTTTTTCGAGAATGGCAACATCTAGGTCAAAGGTCAAGGTCGCAAGGTAAAAATTGTTGGTACTGACAGAAAGGTCATGTCACAAGGATTACACATGAGAAATATGGTAGCCGTACCTGTTATGGTTCAAAAGTAGTGGTCAAAGTTAAAGTTTTTTTCCGAGAATGGCAACATCTAGGTCAAAGGTCAAGGTCGCAAGGTCAAAAATGTTGGTACTGACAGAAAGGTCATGTCACAAGGAATACACATGTGAAATATGGTAGCCGTACCTGTTATGGTTCAAAAGTAATGGCCAAGGTTAAAGTTTTTTTCGAGAATGGCAACATCTAGGTCAAAGGTCAAGGTCGCAAGGTCAAACATTTTGGTACTGACAGAAAGGTAATGTCACAAGGAATACACATGTGAAATATGGTAGCCGTACCTGTTATGGTTCAAAAGTAGTGGTCAAGGTTAAAGTTTTTTTCGTGCAGACAGGCCAAAAACTACATCTAGGTCAAAGGTCAAGGTCGCAGGGTCAAAAATTTTGGTACTGACAGAAAGGTCATGTCACAAGGAATACACATGTGAAATATGGTAGCCGTACCTGTTATGGTTCAAAAGTAGTGGTCAAGGTTAAAGGTTTTTTTGTGCAGACAGACAGACAGACAGGCCAAAAACTATATGCCCCCCGAATCGGAGATTCCGTGGGGGCATAAAAACATGCTTCATGTGGGAAAAGGGTTAAAAAAAGAAAAAAAATTACTGGAGGTAGGAAATATTGTGGCAAAGACTTAACCCTTTCCCTCATACAAATCTGCAGCAGACGACTTTGAACATATTTTGTCAAAAAATGGAAAATTGTTAACCCTTTCCCTCATACGACAATTCTGCAGCAGACGACTTAGAACATATTTTACCAAAAAATAGAAAATCTCTATAATTGAATTGATAACCTATGACTAAAAGTGGAAAACAGTGTGGCAAAAGGAGAAATTGCTCGTTTTGTGCAATTACTTCTTTTGTCATTATGTTTTCAAAAAGCCGTCTGCTACAGAGGCATCAAAAAGCGTCTATATGAGGGAAAGGGTTAACTGAATGGATAACCTATGACTAAAAGTGTAAAACATTGTGGCAAATGGAGAAATTGCTTGGTTTGAGCAATTTCTTCTTTTGTCACTATGTTTTCAGAGGTGTCAGAAAGCGTCTATATGAGGGAAAGGGTTAAATTTGTTTTCTTGCCCAATCTGATGGAAGAAGTAAAAAAAAAAAAGACTCTATGAGAAATCAAGATTAGTAATAAAGAGAGGCCAAGTTATTCTTGCAATTCTGGAAGTTAAAAGACACATGAAATGAAAGTTTTCATGCATGTCAATTTGTTGAGTCACACTTATCTCATCCCATTGTTAATTTTCTTAAAACAATGATAAACCAGGTCTTATTGTATGCCTTCTAATTGGCATGAAATATAGGGGTATAAAATGGCATGTTTCAAACAAAAAGGTGCTGCACATCCTTAATTTTCTTTGTCATACGGGAAGTAAAGGTTCTGGCTAGACTTCATATATATGCAAAGGCCCTCTTTAGTCTTGACTCAACCGTTCACAGATGTAGTAACTTTAGACACCTATTTACAATCTGCAACAGTCGACTTTGAAAACATCCAGCCAGAAGTATGGAAAATCTCTTTAAAGGATAGTACATTATAATTGTATAATTATTGAATAGATCAAGTTAAAGAAATTGCAGCAACAGGTGCAATGGCTCTGTAAGAGCAGTTTCTCCTTTTGCCACAACATTCTTTCTGACGTCTGATAAAAGTCAATGCGACAAGTGACATTATCGCCTTCCACCAATGGACTAACAGTCTATGTTGAAAAAAAGCAGCCAGTTGCCTTGAAAGACGGTTGTGTGCATATATAGTGCTGGTAAGAAAAAGCCAGGAAAAACATGGGTAGTAAATTATAACTGGCAGCCATGATATGACTGATATTAAGAAAACAGCGTTAAAACCCCAATCTATCAATCATTTTGTCACATTGTTTACAAAAGATGACTGCTGTGTAGATACATGGAAATGGAAATGCAAGATGGTTACAGGGATGACAGTTGAAGTATGCATTTGAATGTGCAGGAGCTTATAAAACTGCCAAAGCTGTATTATGAGGGTTTCGACAACTTCTATATATTCTTCCCTTATTAATTGGTTGACTGCCTTTAACATTGAGATTAGATAATACAAGTATATTATTATCTAAAATGCATAAAACCTAAACAAAATATCTAGTCCTTAAATTATTTTCTAAATCAAATAGAAATAGTTTTCACCTTTATCTCGGACTCTTTCAAACACAGTCATACTTGTTATTCAACTTATTATTAATTCAATAGACGCTTTCTGACGCCTCTGCAGCAGACGGCTTTTTGAAAACATAGTGACAAAAGAAGAAATTGCACAAAACGTGCAATTTCTCCTTTTGCCACAATGTTTTCCACTTTTTGTCATCCATTTAATTATGGAGATTTTCTATGTTTTGACAAAATACGTTCAAAGTCGTCTGCTGCAGAATTGTTGTATCAGGGAAAGGGTTAAGACAGACCACATTTACCCCCTTTCCAATATTTCAGCAAGTGATCTGTGACAGACAGACAAACACAGGCACTGGAGAGATAATGCCTTATAATGTCAGTCTCTTTGCCATGGTAGACGACCCAATAATTGTTTACCATTTACCACATACAACAAACCTGCATCAGACAACTTGGGCAAAAATATCAATACAGAGTTGAAAACTCATGATGAGCACTTTCTGCTTTTGCCGCACTGTTTTCTCAATTTGTCTGCTGCAGAAGCATCGAAATGAATGTGGTAAAAGGAGAAATGTGCCGATACAATTTAGGCTTAACAATGACGCCTCAGATGCATGCATTGTAGTTGTCAATAACTGGATACCAACTTACCACAATCTCTATAAATTTGAAGGAATTCTCTTTGAAGAAGGCATAACTCTTTACCTCTTCTTCACCATTAGTGTACATGACCCACTCTGGCGCATAATGCTCAGTATATAAGAACATTGACTTTAGGTTGTTGTTCACAGACCACAATAGCTTGATATTCATTTAAAAATTAAAATCTGACCAGAGCACTAAGACAAGGATGAGTGAGTAAACTGATCTTTACAAACCAATATCTCTCTTATTACTCAACCAAATCCTATGTTGTCATACTCAAAAGAATCATCCGACTGAGACAATTATTTTGAGTACCAACAACATAGGGTATGATTGTCAAATAAGGAATTTGGCATGTGTAAAAAGCTCACCTTTATAATCTAGATCTCCGATTTGACTTTTTTACAAGTGATGAAGGTTACTAAGAAGGTGGAGCTAAAATTCCATGTAGCATGAATATCTTCTTGTATATAAGCCTGAGTTTAGCAGGTCAATTAAAGCTTTGATCATTTATTAATCAAATGTAAAGAAATCCAAATCAAAAATAGTGGTTGGAAACATTTAACCCTTTCCCACATATAGACGCTTTCTGACGCCTCTGCAGCAGACGACTTTTGAAAACATTGTGACAAACGGAAAAATTGCTCAAAACCAGCAATTTCTCCTTTGGTCACAATATTTTCAACTTTATTCAATAATTGCTCTTTACTTTATAGAGAGTTACCATATTTTTGACGAAATGTCTTCAAAGTCGTCTGCTGCAGATTTGTTGTATGACTGGGAAACATTTAAGTTAAGTCAGTAATTTCCTGTGAGTCAATAATTGATAGACTGCTTTCACCTATAATCCTTTCCCCCTTAACCCTTTAAATTTCTGACACCTCTGCAGCAGATGGCTTTTTGAAAACATAGTGACAAAAGAAGAAATTGTCCAGTTTTTCTATTTTTTGACAAAATATGTTCAATGTCGTCTGCTGCAGAATTGTTTTTCATCTGTATTTTTGAGAAGAGGTCGTTTTTAAGTCATCAGTCATCTGCAGATTTGTTGAATGTGGGAAAGGGGGGTTAAACCATGTATCTTATAGTTAGAGGTCACAGGTTCAAAACCAAACAGATGGATTTTAACGCAACTGCAGCTGACAACTTTTGAAAAACATTGGGGCAAGATTATGAGCAATTATTCGTTTGCCTCAATGTTATCAAAAATTATCTGCTAAAGGCGATATAGGAAACATCTCTATGAGGGAAAGGGTTAAACTAAATTAAATACAATTGTGGCATGCACTCAAGTAGCAAATTTATTTGAAGGAGCATATTACTATTTGTTATGTGTTGCTGTTACTGTTTACAATAATCAATACTTAAATCAACATCAAAATGTGATAGACAGACAGATGATGGAAAAGTGACCCCTAAGTGATCATCCTTACTACTCAAAAGGCCAGTCCAAAAATATGGAGTCAGCCTGCAAGGAAAAGTATTAACCCTTTCCAATATGCTAATACAATCATGTTGATGCATCTTTAGGAATCCGCTGTGGTCGAGTGGTTAGCGTCGGGGATTTTGAAACCGGGTGTCCCGGGTTCGATCCCCAGTCGCGGAAATTCGGTCATGGTGGAGTGCTCTTGGGCAAGGCACATTTTCTAGCCTAGTACTGGTTTGTTCACCCAGGGATCATGAATAAATAAATTTAAATGCTTGCTAAATGACCTTAGCTGTTGATGCGCCGTTAAACAATATACATTCATTGATGCATCTTTAACTGATGACTTTTGAAAACATTGTGGCAAAACAAGAGATTGCTTAAGATGAGCATTTTTTCTTTTTTCCACAATGCTTTCAACTCTATCCAATGATAAATAATTGATTTATAGAGATTTTTAATGTCATCTTGTTTGTTTGTAGGAAAGTGTTAATTCACACAGTAACCTTTAAAGAGAGAAAAGCGGATATAAACCTTTTTCACGTACATCAAATCTGTAGCAGATGACTTTGAAAACATCTAGGCAAAAATATGGAAAATTAAATGAAAGCATAATTAAGTATTGAGTAGAGCTGAAAACATTGTGACAAATAGAGAAATTGCTCAATACATGAGCTCATTTTGCCTCATATTCAAAAGTTGTCTGCTGCATTATGCCTTAAATATTTGCTTGGGAAGATTGTTGTGTGGAGTACTGGTGTGAGAAAACCAGGAAATGCATGAGTAGGTGAACTGGCCGCCGTGATATAACTGAGAAATTGTTGAAAACGGCGTTAAACCCCAATCAATCAATCAATCAACCTTAAATATGCGTCTGCAAGTAGGGAAGTCAGTTAAGAGAAAGTTGAGCTTTGACATATAGCAAATTATCTGTTTATTGATCTCTTTGTTACCACTGATAACTTAAGACATTTATTGTTTCTTTACACCAATGAAGAAAATCTTATCCAAGAAAGTCTCCTTATACAATCAGCATGCAATGCAGGTCTCAATCTCATATTCATTGGAGTGCCGGCTTCATAAAAACTGTGGGATTATTGACATTTAACCTGACATTGTATTTTACAATTGTTTTGCGTCTGCTTAAACGCATCTGCAGCAGTACTTTCAATCATAGGTATAATTAATTCATCTTTGTTCCTGCATGTTTTCAAAGTTGTCTGCTGCAGAATCGTTGTATGTGGGAATCCTTTAACCCTTTCCCTCATATAGATGCTTTCTGACGGCTCTGCAGCAGACAGCTTTTTAAAACTATAGTGACAAAAGAAGAAATTGCTCAAAACGAGCAATTTCTCCTTTTGCTTCAATGTTTTCCACTTTTAGTTATCCATTCAATTATAGAGATTTTCTATTTTTTGATATGTTCAAAGTCATCTGCTGCAGGTTACAAACATCTAAAGAAATTAAGGTTGTTTATATCTGAAAAATTCAATGTATGATTTTGATGCAATGTTGAAGAAAATATTGTGGAACAAGAGTGTTCAAAGAAACACAAGTGTTGCCTGACAATGTCAGTAAGAGACAGACAATGGAGAAGTGATACCTAAGTGTCTTCATGCCAATTGGCAGGTGACACCAAAAGGAGATATTGCTTAAGTGTTGAGCAATTTCTCCGGCTTCTATAACCTTGGAATTGAAGTGGTAGAGTTTTATTGGGTTAGCATCATTTCAGTTATATCATGGCGACAGTTCGGCTATTCATGATTCCTGGATAACCAAACCAGTACTTTACTAAGGCTAGGAAACAGGCAACTGTTGAAAGCCACCACTGGGGATTGAACCCCTGAGGCGCCCGATTCCTAATACCAGACTTTAAGCACTCCGAGATGAAGGAGGTCACTGTTTAAGTTCAATCCCCCACTGGCAGAATACCAAATATTTCAAAATGGTAGTAATGCTTTCCATTGCGCTCAGGATTGTGGGCCAGAGGTTAGCATTGTGACTGACTGACACTAGTGTCATGATAAATGGAACATTTAAGTACTTGTAATTAACTTACCCAGGAAAAGTCATGATATAACTGAACATTTAGAGGCCAAGTTTCTTTGAAATCCTATGATACATGGTTGAAATGTGGGCCGGACAGGGTACAGTCCTATCAAATAGTACTCATTTTAACCTTTGACATCTAAGTGTGACTTTGACATTTGATGTACAGGCCTGGGTCTAGAGAATGACACAACACCTCATCATGGTGATCATTTGTGCCAAGTTTCTTGGAAATCCTATGAAGCATGGTTGAGATGCGAGCCAGACAAGTTAACCCTATCAAACAGTACTCATTTTGACCATTGACTTCTATGTGTGACCTTGACATTTGAGGTACAGGCCTGGGTTTTGTACGTGACACGCCACCTCATCATGGTGAACAAGTTTCTCTTAAATCCTAATGTATTGTTAAGATGGGGACAGCCTCAGGACAAGGTTAGGTGGGACTGACTGACAGACAGACAGACGGACCCATATAGTGTATTTGTGGGGTTATTTCTTTTGTTTTGAACTTGTGGGTTGCAACCCACAAGTATGCTTTTCATTCCGTTTTTCATTCCGTAATTAACCCCCTTTTACGGAATGAATAACATTAATATGCAAATGAGAAACCCGTTATAAAAAATAAAAAAAAACTATTTATCCAAGTGTCTTTATAAGGATGGTGGATGGGCTTTAGGAGAACACCACACCCCACAAGTACTCGGTCACCAGGACGGACGGATGGATGGATGGATGGAATCGACCAAACCTATAGTCCCCCTACCAGTCGAGGACTAATAATGCATTGTAATCCTTAACAACTTGCAGACGAATCAGCAGAAGAAACCTTTTGAAAACATGATGAGCAATTTCTCCTTTTGCCTCACTGTTTTCAACTCAATCTTATCAATAATCATAATATATTCATTTATAAAGGGTTTCCAAACATTTGCCTACATGTTTTCAGAGTTGTCTGCTGCAGATTTGTTTGCATGTAGGTAGGAATTAACCCTTTCCCACATCTACAGGAGACAACTTTGAACACATCTTAACAAAAACACGACAAATCTCTATATATGAAGGTTTACTTACTGGCATCAGTTGAAAACATTGTGGCAAAAGAAAAAATTGCTTGCTTTGAGCAATTTCAATGTTTGTCACAATGTTTTCAAAAGTGGTATCTGCTGCAAAGGTCTCAGAAAGCATCTATATATGGGAAAGAGTTTAAATAAGTTGGCTGTTGAAAGACATTTACGCAGTTACATCACACTTACCTCAGTGAGTTGTTCAGAGACCTGTTTGGTTTTTTTGATCCGCATAATTGGCCAGAAGGAATGACAGCAACACCAGGACAATAAACCCTTAGTGGCCTTACTGTTGTCTGGGGAATCCGGGGAATCCTTTATCACACTGACAGATGAAAAGATCCCTTCATCTGTCAGATACACTAATTGTGGGAGCCCTATCCTCGCCTGCGTCCCCACTGACGCCATCAGTCTGCCCTCTACATGGGCATCGAATTTGAACTGTCTACTAAAGTAACAGAACTCGTTAAAAAAAAGCAACAGATTTTCCTATTTAAACCACATATATTCCTAGTTTAGATAGTAGGAAAGGTTAACCCCGGGTTTTACTGTACAATCACTTGATATATTGTTGCACAAAGACTTGTCAATAATTGGTTTCCATTTTAGTTCACTAATACAGCTCCTGTATGATGATCAATTCTATTTATACTGAAATTGGAGTTCTTGGTTCACTTTGCTATCAACTTGTAACAGAATGATTGCATCTGTATTGCCTTTGTATCAATTATTTAACACTTGATACAATTGTCATTTGTTTAACCTTTATCTGATTATTGTCACTTTTGTCAATACTAGGCTAGCTTGCAAAAAACAAGACATATTGCTTTTAAATAACATGCACCTTTTGTATATTCCTTACGTTTTTCCAAAAACTTACCGGAATCAGATGACTTTATATGTCTTCAATTGCTTTATTAATAACTTCTACAGTCTTTTTTCCATAATATTTGTTTCATCTGTTTAAAGATTGCAAATGTGTTGTTTGAGGGGAGGGTTTACTTAACCCTTTCCCACATAAAGCTTTCTGACGCCACATTATACTGCAGAAGATGTCTTTTGAGAACATTGTGGCAATAGGAAAAATTTCTCAAAGTGATAAATTTCTTCTCAAATTGCAACTATGTTTTCAACTTTACCTTATAATTGTTCCTTCATTTGTAGAGTTCCCATATTTTTAACTTCATGTTTTCGAAGTTATCTGTTGCAGATCTGTCGCATGTGGGAAAGGTTAAAGACATCTTTATGATTATATAATATGAATTTACTATTTTTACCATTGAATTAAATGATCAGAGCTTCAGATAAGGGGTTTTCTGCATGTTTTAAAATCCTTATTTGACCCTCTAACCCTATATTGTCGGGTACTAGCTCAAAAGTATCATCTCAATGACGACGATACTTTTGAGTGCCTGCATTATTGGGTTTGGCTGTATCGTAGGGGAAGGAACTGTATACCTCTCCTTATCTGGACCTCTTGTCACTATTTTTCTCCTTTGTAATTTAAATCTTTCATTATTAATACAATTCCTACAATGCAAGGAACACACTATAATAGTATAATTACTTATTTAACATTAAAAAACTATATCCAAGTGAAATCTAGTTTCCTGATTTGAGTTATGAACATCCTAAAATTACCAATCCAACAATAGTTCCATATTTAGCATACAGACAAGACTTTAAATAAACCATTTTGTAAGTAACAATCATGTACATGTGTGACAGTCACTGAATGAAAACAATAATACTATGTCAGGCAGAACAGTATAACCCTGTTCACAAATATAACCCTTTCCCACATACAACAAATCTGCCGCAGACAACTTAGAAAACATATTGACAAAATATGAAATATCTCTTCAAAATTTAATGAGAGTTTAATTATTAAATAGAGTTGAAAACATTGTGACAAATGGGGAAATTGCTCATAATGAGCAATTTCTCCTAATTTTGCGACTGTGTTTTCAAAAGACGTCTGCTGCAAAGGCGTCAGAAAGTGTCTGCTATGGGAAAGGGATAAACTAGATAAGGAAGGTTAATCACAATGTTTAACTCCCCCTTACCCACATACAACTATTCGGCTGAAGACAACATTGAAAATATGACGGCAAAAACATGAAAAATTCTCCATAAATGGGAGTCTAATTATTATACAAGAGTTGAAAGCATTGTGGAAAAAGGAGTAATTGCTCAACTGCTGCAGTACGTGGTAAGAATGTGTCTGTCTGTGGGGAGGGGTTTAAAATCCTTTTCCCACATAGGATAAATCTGCAGCAAATGACATCGTAAACATCTAGGTAAAATAGCGGATATCTACATAAATGAAAGTTGGTTAGAGTTGAAAACATTGTGACAAAGTGAGAAATTTATCCTTTTTGTGACAATGTTTTCAAGTGTCATCTGCTGTAGAATGATAAAGATGCGTATGCATGTGGGACAGGGTTTATTCTATAAATATCAATGATCATGTAAAATCCTTAACCCTTTGGCACACTGTACAACAAATCTGCAGCAGGAATTTGAAAATATAGAAAATTTCTATAAATGATAGTATTATTATTGAATAAGATTTGAAATCATTGTGGCAAATGGAGAATTTGCTCATCATGAGCAATTTCTCCTTTTGTCAAAATGATTTAAAAAGTTGTATGCTGCAGAGGCGTCAAAAGGCGTCAGGGTTCAACACTTCTGCATGATTCAGAAACCCTACAATAGCACAACCTGCCTATACAGTGATCCAGACAGAGATTAGCTTTGGGACACCTTTAAGCTTAGTTGACCTAAAAATGGTGTCTGCTTTAAAAATATCAGTGGAAGCAAGTCTGTTAATCAGTCCATTTCAATTTCTTGTTTTCATACATATTTTCTGTACCAAAGCCAAAGGTATTACATCAGAATTGTCCCCATCATATAATTAACCCTTAATCACATACAGATGCTTCCTGATGCCTCTGCAGCAAGATGACTTTAGCCACAATGCTTTCAATATTTTTTCATGTGGGAAAGGATTAACACAAGTGTTCTTGTTCTTCTCAAATTATCTGTATCTTTTCTCTTACTTTTAAAACACTTTTAATCTCATTTGGCTAATTAAACTTTGCTTTAACCCTTTCCCACCTGAAGATGCAAAGCAGCAGACGACTTTTAAAAACATTGTGGACCAAACAAATTCACATGATGAGCAAATTTTTCCTTTTGGCCACAATGTTTTCAACTTGACCTAACAATGAAGCTACCTTTTATGTAGATTTTTCAGGTTTTTGTTAATGGTTAAAAGAATAAGCTGACTTAAAAGGCACAGACTATACTGTTTAACATTACTACTGAAAGTCAATGAACCATGTAAATGCCATCAATCAATAATTAATCATTGATCACCAATCAAGCAATACTGACTAACAGTAAAATCCTCATGTCAATCAGACTGTTACAAAATCACACCTATCTGTCCAGTGAATCAAATGTTAGTGTTAACCCTTTCCCACATAGGCACATACATTAAAACTGCAAGAGACGACTTTGAAATAATCAAATCACAAAAAATATAGAAAATCTATAATTAAATTATTGTATGTTTATTGAAGAGTTGTAAATTATCATGGCAAAAGGTGAAAATTCTCATTTTTAGCTGTTTTATCTCTTGTCATAATGTTTTCAATAATCATCTGCTGCAGAGGCATCAGTCTCAAAGCGCCTGTATGTGGAAAAGTGTTAACTGTACCAATCTATTAGACCAGAGTTTCACATCGGTTACTGTAACACAATAGCTTAGGATTGTCACCACTCACCATAGTCATGTAACCTTTCCTACAATTAATTTAACCCTTTCCCTCATACGACAATTCTGCAGCAGACGACTTTGAACATATTTTGTCAAAAACTAGAAAATCTCATTAATTGAATGGATGACCTATGACTAAAAGTGGAAAACATTGTGGCAAAAGCACGTTTTGTGCCATTTCTTCTTTTGTCACTATGTTTTCAAAAAGCCATCTGCTGCAGAGGCGTCAGAAAGCGTCTATATGAGGGAAAGGGTTAATAGCCCTCTACCGCATACAGCTTTTCAGCAGCAGACGACTTTGAAAACATCTAGGCAAAACTATAGAAAAATCTCAACAAATTTAAGATCATTTATTAAATAGAGTTAAAAACATTGCACCAAAAGGAGAATTAAAATTTGCTCACCATAAGCAATTTCTTCTTTTGCCAGAATATTTTCATAAGTAGTATGATAAAAATACGACAAAATGCTTCTGCAATTGGCAAAGGGTGGTAAAGCTTCACCATAATTCTATGAATAATTCACAAGTAACTTCAGTGCAATTTCATCATGACATCAGCGCAAATCAGTCATAATGCTATCCCTGAAATACTGGGAACAATTAAACGCTTTCCCTCATATAGACGCTTTCTGACGCCTCTGCAGCAGACGCCTTTTTGAAAACATAGACACAAAAGAAGAAATTGCTCAAAACGAGCAATTTCTCCTTTTGCCACAATGTTTTCCACTTTTAATCATAGGTTATCCATTCAATTATAGAGATTTTCTATTTTTTGAAGACATCTAAAAGAAAATTTATCAAAGAAAGAACATTTGTTTGATAAAGTTGAAGACAATGTGGAAAAAGGAGGAATTGCCATTTGCATCAATGTTTTCAAAAGTCTTCTGCTGCAGAGTGTTAGAAAGCGTCTACCAACGGGAAAGGGTTAAGAAGGAAAGCTTCTTAATCTGCTGTTTCTCTTGCCAGTATGATCTGTACAATAGTGTTAACCAAAATTCTGCCTAGCAAAGACTTTTCAACAGATAGAGTAGTTTTCATTTTGAGCATACTGAAGGCATTCTAAATATTTTCTGAGAAATTGCTAAAAGCAAATTAATTTGATCCCCTTTCCTATGACATTTTTTCTACTCTGAGTGTATCATAATTTATATTCAAAATTACACAATTAATTCCTACTTGTAGATGCATTTGCAGCAGACCTTATTTTGTAAACATTTTGGCTCATGCAGAAATTGCTCCTTATTAGCAATTAAACATTTTGCAAATTTACATGTTTTCAACTCCAGACAATAATTATACTTTCCCTTGCAGAGATTTTCCATAGTTTTGCCTGTATACAAAAGTTGTCTGCAGCAGATGCCTAAAAATGCACCTATACAGTGTTGGATAGGGTTAAACAGTAAATGAAACAGATGGTTCAAAGGTACACTACTTCTGGAGGATAACACTCAAGGAATTTAATGAACCAATTAGTATCTCCATTCATGGCAATAAACCTCATTTACAGTAGCTGTCAATCAAGGTGTAATCTATGTCACTGTGACCTATTATAACTATACACCTGTCACACCCCGCCATCTAGTCAACTTGTGCTGCAATAGGCCAATGTCTACCATTGTTGTTATAGACTTCTAGAATTACAAAATATCAAATGTTAAACTGATGTTTGATGCTGACATTGATTTTATTAACCTTTCTTAATTGCAGGTGCATTTTGATGACTTTTTTTAAAAACATAGGATAAAATGAACAATTTCACCTTTTTGTTGCAAATGCTTTTATCTCTATTCATTTATTATACTTTCATCTATTTTCCTAGATACTTTCAGTCATTTGTTTCAGATTTGTTGTATGAGGGAAAGGGGGTTAAGACCAGACAGTGCAACCTAATTTTACCCTGTACAATTGTATATGGATATATCCGATTCTTCATCCCAGATCAGAAGTTGCCTTTGTCAGGTGAAGGGTTTTGTAGTTCAAACATTTATCAGTGGATTATGAAGACCAAATCATCCTTGATGCTTTATGAATCTACTTTAAAGCAAAAGGTTGCAAAAGTGTTGCCTACAAATAACCATCAATAAAATCATTAAAAAAACATGACTGAAAGAAGGACAGACAGTCACAGAGAAGATTACAGAACTAGAATGGAGTGCTCCGCAGAACACGTGTGTCACCTGCACCTGCTCATTGAAAGTGTGATGAAAAAGTGTGACAGACAGACAGACGGAGAAAAAAAAGTAATCCCTTAGTGCCTACCATGCTATGCAGGGTGACACAAAAAGGATACCCAAGACTTAGTGTCAACCTTCCAGAGCAATGGCATCAGAGAAAAAGCAAAGGATACCAACTAATAAAATCAAAAACTGGCCATATAGACATTAAATAAATGTGATCCCTATCCTAAATTGAATTATGAACAACATAAGTAAATGGAAAAGAAATTCTGAAAACTGCCATAGATGATTTTTTGTCTCTTGTTACAATGTCTTCACGTATATCATAGATTTCATGCTGAAGACATTTAGATTTTTAGAACCACTAATTACTCCATGTGGCATAACAAATACAAGTATGTATATCCCCACTCGTTCTATTCCACTGCTTTATTTAAAAGTTTGACAAAAAAACACCATCAAATAAAGGAAAAACACCAACAAATTCAAAGCCCACTGGTTAGAATACCTCAGCTCTGTTGTCAAACAAATCAATAGAGGATGCCGATATAGCAATACATTACTTCTCCATTAATACTCAAGGCTTACACAGAGAAACACAACACCAGCAACAGATGGAGCTGTATAACTGCTGTGAAGGGGAAAACATAATCTTTTTATGTCACAATAATGCTTATTTTTCTTAAAACAGTTCTTCTTTAATCCATGAACATTTACAAAGTCTAAACATGGTGCGTAAATCTGCGTCCTGCTCCAAAAGCCCAGTTAACGAGTCATGAGCGAGCTTTACTATCTTTGACACCTCTTTGGAAAACATTAAGCATGAACAATGTGTCCCTTTTCTTGAATGTTTTTCAATGTAAGAATTATACTTATATTTGACTAGGTATAATTTAGTTTTGTTCATAACATCTCAGTTTGGAAGATACAACTAATGGCATATCAGTCAATGGGTTAAATAAGTAACAGCTGGTAGAGTTATCCTTTTAACCCTTTCCCACTTGCAGGCGCATTTTGATGCATCTATGGCAGAAAACATTTGAAAACATTATGGCAAAAGGAGAAATTGCTCCACATTTTCAACTCCATGTTATAATCAAGTTGTTATTTAGAGGTTTTTCTTTACTTTTGCAAAGAGGTTTTCAAAGTCGTATGCTGCCTATTTGTTGTATGTGGGAAAGGGTTAGCTGTGTAAGTATAGATCTGTTTTACCATGCTAGTAGTTCAAATCACATCACAGTTAATAAGTCAATCCAAGAAAACGTTTTACAAACCAGGCTGTTTCTTTATTTTGTTGATCAATATAATGATATATTAACCCTTTCCCTCAGGCAACTTTGAAAGTATCTCGGCAAAAACACGGAAAAGCTCTATTAATGTATGTAAACTTACTGAAAATAGTTGAAAACAATGTGGCGGGAGAAATTGCTTGTTTTGAGAAATTTCTACTTTTGTCACAATATTTTTCATAAGTCGACTGCTGCCAAGGTGTCAGAGAGGGTCTTATATTTGGAAAGCAAACAGACTTTCTGAAGGCTCAGCAATTGACAACTTTTTAAAACAATGTGACAAAAGTAAAAATTGCTCAAAAAAGGCAATTTCTCCTAATGCTACAATACAATGTTTTCAACTCTATTTAATAATAATTAAACTCATATTTATGCCAATATGTTTCAATGGCATCTCTTGAAAATTTGTTTTATGTAGGAAAGGGTTCAGTAGCCCGAGGACGATTCATACAGAATTTTACAGAAGAGACTTCATTTTCAGCCTAGCAGCATGAAAACTGAAATAAGTTCTGTCTAATATCTATTCTACACGGCATATTATCATTTATTCAGATGAATTCATTCTTTCCTCAAATTTAGCACACAAGTTACCTTTCTTCCAAATACAGGTGCATTTTGACAAATCTGCAGCAGACAACTTCTAAACAAGAGGCCCAAGAGGGCCAGTATCGCTCCACGGCCATAAGGCAAAAATTAAATCTCCAAACAGCCCTGCCCCCTGGTGGCCATGTTTTTTACCAACCACCATGGCTTAAAGGAATCGTGTAGAGTGTCACCCAAGGAATGTTTCTTCAAAATTATTTGAAAATTGGCCCAACACTTTCGGAGGAGAGGATATTTTAAGTTTTCACTAAAGCCATATAAGGCAAAATAGCCCCACCCCCTGGTAGCCATATTTTTCAACAAATCAATATGGCTTGAAGGAATCTGATAGAGGGTCAGCCTAGGAACATTTCTACAAAAATTATTTGAATATCAGCCAGACACTTTCGGAGAAGAAGATTTTTTAAGTTTTCTCTTTAGCCATATAAGGCAAAATAGCCCCGCCCTCTTGCGGCCATGTTTTTATTACCAATCAACATGGCTTGAAGGAATCTGATAGAGGGTCAGCCAAGGAATATCTCTGATCGGCTGAACACTTTCGGAGAAGAAGATTTTTTAAGTTTTCACTATAGCTATATAAGGCAAAATAGCCCCGCCCCCTAGCAGCCATGTTTTTCAACCAATCAACATTTCTTGAAGGAATCTAATAGAGGGTCACCCAATGAACATTTCTACAAAATTATTTGAAAATCGGCTGAACACTTTCGGAGAAGATTTTTTAAGTTTTAACTATAGCTATATAAGGCAAAATAGCCCCGCCCCCTGACGGCCATGTTTTTCTCCCAATCAACATTTCTTGAAGGAATCTAATAAAAGGTCACCCAAGAAACATTTCTAATAAATTATTTTGAAGATTTTTAAGTTTTCACTAAATAAATTTTTTCTTTTGGATGCCATGGAAACCAGAATTATGGATGGATCAAAAAGATGAATTTAAAGGAGGACATTGAGAGGATGCTTCCTATGAAGTTTCAACCAAATTGGCCAAGTGGTTAGTGAGAAGAAGTCGTTTAAAGGAAAAAGTTAACGCACACACAGACGCACGCACGATGGACAATTCGCCATGACATAAGCCAGTGGAGCTAAATAATTAACGCAAAAAGGGAAATTGCTCATACAGAGTAATTTATCCTTTTACCCTTTCCAACGTATTACATATCTACAGCAGACAACTTTTAATATGCTTATTGAAAAATTTATGAAACTCTATAATTGAAAACGTAATTATTGAATAGAATAGAAATCATACTAGAACAAGAGATGTCGTAGGACAATATAGCTCACCTATCAGGGCCATCGTCTATCAGGGCCTACTTCAGAACAGTTATACTAAGCATTGGTAAAAGTCTATAACTATAACCCATCATCCCTAGTCTTGCACACAAAGTTTTGACCAAAAGGGGCACAATTCAGTCAAAATCCATTCGAGAGTTATGGGACTTGACATACAAGGTCATCTCATGACCCTGAATAAGTTTGTGAAATTTCAAAGCAACAGCATAAACAGTGTCTGAGAATAAGCCTTGCACGCAAAGGTTTGACCAAAATTCTAAGTACAAAAAAGGAGCACAATTCAGTCAAAATCCATTCCTGAGTTATGAGACTTGACTTACAAGGTCATACAATGACCCTGAATAATTGTGTGAAGTTTCAAAGCAACAGCATACACAATGTCTGAGAAAAGGCTTTGCACGCAAAGGTTTGACCAAAACTCTAAGTCCAAAAAGGGGCACAATTCAGTCAAAATCCATTCCAGAGTTAAGGGACTTGACTTACAAGGTCATCTAATGACCCTGAATAAGTGTGTGATGTTTCAAAGCAACAGCATACACAGTGGCTGAGAAAAGGCCTTGCATGCAAAGGTTTGACCAAGCTGGCAACGTGTATGCCAACGCCAACGTGATTACATAAGCTCCCCTATTTCTTCGAATAGGCGAGCTAAAAAGGAGAATTTGCTTGATATTGGTATTTTCACCTTTAATTTACAATGTTTTCAAAATACGTTTGCATGTAGGAAACACTTAACAAAATGAGACAGAAAATCAAACTGGGATGTCATCAATTATGCAGAGCTCTAGTGCTTGCAGTGTCTACAGGAAATAAATTATTCAACCAATGTTTATCCTACATTATCTCAGATTCACATCTTAAATGCTTGATAAATCTGAACAATTCCCTATGATGAGTACATATTACATTTGCTAAAGAACACCTCGGAAGAGTAATTCCCTGTCTACAGCGACCATGTTTAGTTTCCCAATAACTCAATTTCTGCATAAATATCCCTAAAAAAATAGACCACCTGTGAACAAAGACCAGATTGATGTCTTCCCATGGGTGTACTTTATACACAGATTCCACTGTATATTCATAAATTTATAGAGATATAAAAACCTGTTCTGTGAAAAAGGTGGGTTCCAGTGAATTTATCGCACTTATAAAGTTATTCCTGTCCTTGGACAGAATATTGTTTTCATACCTTTCATTTTCAATAATTGCTAAATTTCAAGAACAACATAGTCCTTGCATAATTAATTTATACAGTACTATTTCCAGACTAACCTGTTTTTAATCTGGGTACCGTTTGACTTTGCAAGAGTATATATGGGGAAAGAAACCTGGTATATCATTGTCTTATATTTAAATTTTTAAACCTTCTGAAATAAAAAATAAAAAGCTGCCAATATGAGCAAGTTCAATTTAAATTTCTAGAAACATCAGACAATCATGAATGTATTCAAAGATGTCTTTATCATAGAAAGTATTGAGGGGCTATAGAGCATTGACTTACCTTCAGTTATGGTCATATTATGAGGACAGCTCCTGTAAACCAGTTGAAATTCAGATTAGTCAAACGTTCCAGAACTGAAAAATATTGACATTTACATGATCATTAATTTAAGTATAATTTAAGTATAACATTTTAACAAATCTATGAAAATAATAACACAAAAAAAGGAAATCGTATATACTGTACAGAGAAATTTCTCCTTTTACCCTTTTCAACATACATGTACTACAAATCTACAGCAGACAACTTTGAATATGCTTATAGAAAATGCTATAAAACTCTATAATTGAAAGCATAATTATTGAATATAACTATTATATTATTATATTATATTATACTTAAGTTATTTAAGTATAACTTTCAACTTCAAAACGTCACAGGAAAAAAATTGTGCAGATTCTGATTGAACAGAACACATTATATGAATGGGGAAAAACTTTTTTTCCTTTCAAATCGTTTTAGCTACAGATGCACTAAATGTTGGTTGTATTTAGTAAACCATTTTCTTTATCCTAGATCTCGATTTTCATTGAAAAATATTTATCAGAATATCAGATTGTTTTAAACCTTGCTAACCTTTTCCCATATACACCAAATCTGCAGCAGATAACTTTGGAAACATTTACCGATAGGCAGAAGTGTGGAAACCTCTAAAAATCAAATAATTTCACCTTTGGTCACAGAGTTTTCAAAAGTTGTCTGTTGCAAATGCCAAAAATGCATCTGCAAGTCTGGAAATTTGAAAGGGTAACAAATGCAAAGCTTCATAAATTTTAGTGATAATGGATATACGATCAGTGGAGCATCTTGCTCGACCATAAATCAAGATCTACATGTACACAATATGGTCGAAAAACAGGGTAGATATGTCAATCCGCCCCAGCTGTAACTTCTGACATAAAAACTTTAAATGTTTCCTTCATGGTTTTAACTTAAGCGCAACATTAAAGAGGTGCAGCAAGCCATCCCCCACCCCAATAACCTGAAACGAATCTTATGTTTTAAGTGGTTATCAACTTAATTATAGGCAATTTCAAAATTGGTGCCATCAGATTCAGATGAAATGAAAGTCAAATGAGTAAATAAAATTGAAGATCTGAACTGTGAACACGAATCTGATCATGAAAGTAGAAAATAGGATCAAATATTATTAATTCTCTCCCACAAACGTCAGTTCAGCTGCAGAAAACATCCAGGAAAAAATATGGAAAACCTTTTCAAACAAAAGTAAAACTTTTTAACAAAGTTGAAAACTTAGTGGCAAAGAGTAAATTGCTCATTATGAGCAATTTCTTCTTTCGGCACAAAGTTTTCAAAAGGCATCTTCTGCAAAGGGGTCAAAATGCACCTGTATGTAGGAAAGGGTTAAGGCCTGGGTGAAATATTTGTTGATTTATTTTACTGCTTAGCCTTATGTCCAAATTTAACTTTTAAGCTGTTCACCTATTAAGATGGCTCAATGTTTTTCTAAGAATTAAAGTCTTGTCTCGACTTGAATAAAAAAAAATTACAGCTACAGATTTAATATTCTACTGCTTTGACTGATAAGCCTCGCTTGTATTTTAAAACTGTCTATTTGGTAACATTACTTGATAACAAATAAACATTTGGTTTACTTTCCCCACCCACCATGTTGTTGTTATTCTGAAATCAATTTCAAAAATTAAATCATTGCTAAATGTGTGATGCGATTTTCTTTCATGTGCAACGCGTGTTACTACAACACGATTGCGTTTTTTTAAACGAACTTAACTTGATGATTATCAACTTACACTACTTGACACAAACTTTCAAGAGTTTCACAAGTGTCAACTTCCTGTTTTTGTACAAATGGCGACAATTCAAACAAGGGAGCTAATCATATTTACTATAAATTTTCATTGTCTTTGTTATTTCCCTTTTTATATAGTCCATACAGTTTGAGGCTGTACTTTGGATTAGGTCAATCAGAGACATATATATATATATATATATATATATATATATTCTACTTATGTCTGACTCTCTCGTACACTGTGTAATTTCTGTACAGTGAGGGTTCAGATCAGCATGCATGTACAACAGCTCAGTCTAATCAGAATATACAAGGATCTGACAGATGCTTCCTAATTATAACTTGATGAAAGCAATATTGTAACAGTGTAGACCTGGGTGAGAATATGCTGGTCTGGATTTAATTGTATACTGTTCATATAAAACAATTTAATGTACCTTTTCTCTCGCATGGGCTCAATCTTTATTTATTTTAGACAGATTCAGAAGAAAATGTGTGGCGAAATTGTCTTCAGTGAAGAATAAACGCATCTCCTTTACTGTGTAGTGTTGCAATACTTGATTTAAACAGTATCGGGTCAACAAGGCCAATTCCTAAAAAGGCATGAGTCCAAAAAAGGCCCACGTTTAATCCCCAATACAAGACTATGTTTGTGTCGTAGAAAAATATGTATTTCAACAGAGATGAAGAAGCGAGTTTCTGGTGACCCATGTACGTTTTGACAATCAGCGCCATTTCGTATTTGCTACAGATAAACAGCTGCAACTCCTTTATAAAAATGGGAATTAAAAGTGGGCCTTTTTTGACCTGGTCATTTTTTTACCAATTTAAAGTTACCTTGACAAAATAACAAAAAACAACACAAAGGATAAAGCTAGTATAAAACACAAAATAGATTTTTATGTTCTTTATAATCAAATTAGTTTCACCCTTTCAGGTTCGACAACACATTTGTGGATGGGTTCTTGCAACTTCTTTTCTCAAAACATTGAACTAGACTAATGTTCTCGCCTATTTCAGGTCATTATGTGTGGAGGTAGGAGATTTTTCCGACGATACGACCAAAATGATCCCGAGCATGGTTCTAATGCTCATTATGGACGTAGGGATAGACGGGACCTTGTAGCGGTAGGCTCTTCAACCCACACATGTTTGCCCGTTCTCTAATATAGTCGCATTTTCGGTAGCCTGCTCTTCAACCCGCAATAGTGTTTACCCGTTTTCTTATATATACGAATTTTCAGTAGCCTACATACGAAAACACCTTTGGAAAAGGAATAATTGCACAAACCGAATATGTTATCATTTTCACACAATGTTTTCTACTCTGTTTGAAAATATATTTTCAAACTGTTCAGATACTAAATCGTTTTCAGCTTTCAGCCGACTTTTGGCGCATCCGCAACCGTTGAATTGTGAAAGCATTTGATAAAAAGATAAATTGCTCAAAACGAGCACTTTCACTGTCACTTTCACTTCACACAATATTTTTAACTTAACATCAAATCTATATCCAAGATGTTGAATTATTTTCCAGATAATTTGTAATGTGTGTACGACTCCAAAAATGTCATATCAGATAAACGTTTCAAATTGATATGTTATATATAAAAAAACATGTATGGTTCATAACAACCACAAGCACTTTTCTGAACAGCTTTATCTATTCGTATACACTACAGGAATGGGAATCAAAACAACATGGAATGGGAAGATCCTACCATTATGTGTGGAACGAAATTGCGTTCAATGACATCAACCCGGCAACTACTGATTCACTTATAGGTATGACAGAAATAACACTAAAACTAAAATGTATATTTGCCGAACAGTTTAAAGACTCAATACATTTCAAATAAGTGGACAGTCGACTCTATTATATGGCCATTACCTCGCCAAACGCGACTTTAATCAAAGCACTGGAGTGCTGACGACCTGGGGGTCGCAGGAAGGTTGGAGTAGCAGGAAATAACAATTGCAGCTTATGTTTATGTTTATGTATTTATTGTTAAGAAGTTGAAAGATCTTATCAAAAAAAGTAAATATTATGAAACTGCCAATTTGAAAACAGTAGGACATTGTTGGCACTATATCGCTCACCTGAGTGCAAGAGCTCACAAGTATACACATTTAAGACATGAAGAATCAAAGGAATATTTGACAGCAGGTTTAGGCATAATATTTTGAAGTTTCTGAGAACTTGAGAAATATTGAGAAATATGTCAATGTTAAATCACATTCCATCAAGTAGAAATAATTCTCTAAACCATGTACTGGACTGGGAGAAAGTGTTTGAACAATCCAAAACTCATCAAAACAATTATTCTGACAAAGATTTAAAATGCAACGTCCAGTCAAGATTTTTCTGCGTATACCCGATTAGACCTATATTATAACATGGACTATATATCATCAATACAAACATTCTGACAAAGTTTCAAGCCGCTGAAACCAAAAAAATGACCTAATTTGTATTTAACCCGGCATGATACATATTCGAACATGGCCTAGATATAACAAGACGAATTTTGATGCAGAGCATCAAAGGACGCCGCGCATGATTTTGAAGCATGACTTAAAGGAAGCAGATGTAGTTCAGTACATTTAAATAACGTGTGAAAACAGACAGGATGTAAATATTTCGAACAAGAAGGCCAAATGTCCCTTTATCATAACCAAAAAGGCCAAGATGTGCCTATATTGCTCACCTGGCTACCATAGCCTATAATAAAAGGTTACCATACAACATGAAGTTTCTTAATTGTTTACCAATACACGGTTTCAAATCTGCTCTAACTAGATCAATTAGATAAAAAAAAACATCACATAGGTGCTTAAATATTAACATGTAATGTCTCTAGTTATAAATTAAGTGTGACACAAGCTTTGGAAGGAGAGGGTGAAGTATATTCTCCTTCGTGTTTATCAGAAGTATGATAACAACAAGAGGCCCAAGAGGGCCAGTATCGCTCCACTGCCAATTAAATCTTCAAACAGCCCCGCGCCCTGGTTGCCATGTTTTTTACCAATCAACATGGCTTGAAGGAATCTGATAGAGGGTCATATATATATATATAAAATATTTTTTAAGTTTTCACTATAACCATATTATAAGGCAAAAATAGATCTGCCCTCTGGCGGCCATAGTTTTCGACCAATCAACTTGGCTCGAAAAAATCTGAAAGAAGGTCACCCAAGCAACATTTCTACACAATTATTTGAAAATTGGCCTGATACCTACGGAGGAGAAGAAGATTTTTTAAGTCTTCACTACTACACAATTATTTGAAAATCGGCCTGATACCTACGGAGGAGAAGAAGATTTTTTAAGTCTTCATTGTTTTTTCTTTCGGAAACCAGAATTTTGCATGGATCCCAAACAGTTTGAGGAACTAAGGAGAGATCATTGAGAGGATACTTCCTATGAAGTTTCATCCTAATTGGTCCAGTGGTTAGGTAGGAGAAACAGTTTGAAGCAAAACGTTTACGGACGGACGGACGCATGCATGCACGCACGTACGTCCAAAAGGCGTTTGTTGGGTGTTTTTCCTTTGATGTTCTCTTGTTGGGTATACCCAACAAGCACATGGTTTATTCCGTAATTATCCCCCCTTTACGGAATAAATAGCAATAATATGTTAATTAGATACCCATAACACAATTGTATAAAAAAAAACACTTATCAAAGTGTCTTATAAGGGTGGTGGCTGGGGTTTACGAAAAAACACTATCCAACAAGATTACTCTCGTAAGTACGCACTCACGCACGGACGCATTCACGCACGCACGAACGCAGGACGGACGATTCCCCATGACATAAGCTCGACTGGCTTTCAGCCAGTGGAGTTAAAAACGGAAGTATATAAACAAAAAATACGATATCGCAAATTTCTGAGATAACGAGAAAAAAAAATATCAAAAAAAAATAATCGAGAAATCGAAATGTTCGAACATATTGATATCTTTTTTTTTTTTTTTCGATATCTCGAACTTTCCGATATCTCGAACTTACCAATTTTTTTTCCATATTTTTTTCCATATCTCGAACTTTCCGATATCTCGAAATTTTCGGTATCTCGAACTTGTCGATATCTCGTACTTGTCGATATCTCGAACTTTCCGATAAAGTTCGAGATATCGAGATTTTTTTTTTTAAAGATATCGAAAAGTTATTGGAAAGTTCGAGATATCGAGAAGAAAAAAAAAAAAAAAAAAAAAAATCGAGATATCGGAAAGTTCGAGATATCGAAAGTTCGAGATATTGGAAAGTTCGAGATATAAGTTTCGAGATATCGATATGTTCGATTTGTCAATAAATGTTCAAGTTAAAAACATTCGTTTTATCAATGTATTCGAGATATCGATGTGTTCGAGTCATCGGTATGTTCGAGATATCGATATGTTCGAGTTATCAATATGTTCAAGTTATTTGACCAATAAGACATTCGTTTTTTGCGTGTACAATGACCTCAGACAAATTTCGTACCTAAACCTCTTAATTTGCGAATGTCTAATCGAATGTCTAATGTCTAACTGATCAATTAGACATTCGTTTTTTTAATGTACATTGATCTCTGATGAATTTGGTACATAAATCTCTTAATTTGCGAATGTCTAATCGAATGTCTAATGTCTAATTGACCAATTAGACATTCGTTTTTTTAATGTACATTGATCTCTGATTAATTTGGTACCTAAATCTCTTAATTTGCGAATGTCTAATCGAATGTCTAATGTCTAACTGATCAATTAGACATTCGTTTTTTGCATGTATAATGACCTCCGACGAATTTGGTACCTAAATCCCTTAATTTGCGAATGTCTAATCGAATGTCTAATGTCTAACTGACCAATTAGACATTCGTTTTTTTAATGTGCAATGACCTCCGACGAATTTGGGTTATAGATCTTGTAATTTGCGAATGTCTAATCGAATGTCTAATGTCTAACTGACCAATTAGACATTCGTTGTTTTAATGTACATTGATCTCTGACGAATTTGGTACCTAAATCTCTTAATTTGCGAATGTCTAATCGAATGTCTAATGTCTAACTGACCAATTAGACATTCGCTTTTTGCATGTATAATGACCTCCGACGAATTTGGTACCTAAATCCCTTACTTTGCGAATGTCTAATCGAATGTCTAACTGACCAATTAGACATTCGTTTTTTTAATGTGCAATGACCTCCGACGAATTTGGGTTATATATCTTGTAATTTGCGAATGTCTAATCGAATGTCTAATGTCTAATTGACCAATTAGACATTCGTTTTTTGCATGTACAATGACCTCCGACGAATTTGGTACCTAAATCCCTTAATTTGCGAATGTCTAATCGAATGTCTAATGTCTAACTGACCAATTAGACATTCGTTTTTTGAATGTACAATGACCTCCGACGAATTTGGGTTATAGATCTTGTAATTTGCGAATGTCTAATTGAATGTCTAATGTCGAATTAGACATTCGATATTTAACATTTGCGATTTTTCTGAATGTCTAATTGAATGTCTAATGTCTAATTAGACATTCGATAATCAAAATTAGCGAATGTCTAATCGAATGTCTAACGTCTAATTAGACATTCGAATAAAAAATTTGAATGTCTAATGTCTAACGTCTAATGCTCTGCCAACTTCACACACTTTTAAAAATAGGCAAAAACATCCGGCGAATTTTGGGCCCGTAAACTAAACAATTAAAAACGCGTAGCCTAGAAAGTTTGGGAAAAGTGAACTTTTTCTCTGAGCTTTGATGAATTGGGTCAGGGCCGTAAACCAAACAATCAAAAACAGCGTAGCCTAGACAGTTGGGGAAAAGTTATTAAATACAAATTAAATGTGTATAAAGTTTTGTAATAACGGTAGAAGACAAACGTATTTTGTATCTTGTTGTTTCTTAAATCAGTTAATACAATTTATTGATTCATAAAGGTTGTTTTTTTCAATCAAACAACAGAGGTTTTTTTAACAATAATAACATTGGTTTCTCCCTTTTCGATTACGTCACCCCATGGTACAAAATTAAAACCTATCCCATACTGACGCCGCGCTCCCACGCGGCGTCAATAAAGATAATCATTCTGACCAACTTTCAAATATTGTGGCTTCTATAGTGTTGACAAGATTTTCCTTCAATGTGTCCTAGCGACCTAGTTCTTGAACCGACATGACCAATATTAAAACTTGGCCTACATATTATCAAGACAAACATTCTGATACAGTGTCAACATGCTCGGACTTAAAACCTCATTGCAAACTGATCGCACATTAATCGAGTGATGCCTGCCTGAAATGTGTGATGCCCGGCCAGATATCGGCCTGGCATCAACCGATTAATGTGCGATCAGTTTGCGATGAGGTTTTAAATCCGTGTTTATTGTAACTCGATGCCCGCGCGAGGAGTCTCGAAGGGTTCCGGCCGAAAATGCATAGAAATCTGCCGCAAACTACTCGCAAGGTAATTATGACTGTGTTTTTTTTATACTGGGTAGGCTACATTTTTAATTCATAAATATGCTTTTGAAAATAATATAAATTTGGAGCAGAAGAATTGTTGAAAACATTAATGTTGATATCCATATCTCTATGTGCAGAGATAAGGTACATTCCTGTATGCATTTTCTTCGCCATTGCTGATCTTCAGTCGGACTTCACGAGGTCAATAGTTGAAATTATTTCTACGAACTCGCATCTTGTAACCAAAACTGTGAACGCTATCCGACGATTTGTGTGGAAATTCGGATCGATTGACTTCCTTAATCAAGTCGTCAATGGTTGATTGGTCAGTAAGATAAGGGTGATACACCACCCTATTTATTCCTCCACTTGAGCGTATCGTCCAATGGCAGGTCATCGGGGCTGTTGTTATGGCGTGTCTGTCCGCTACATAAACTGGTATATCAGGTACTTTACCAACGGATTCACCAATAGCCGCAGCTTGCTGTTTCAGTTCGGAGTGTCGGGGGGGGGGGGGGGAGGGGGAGGGGGGGGGGGGGTCCGGGGCACGGGGTCTACGGGCCCCCGCTAAATCTGCAATTGCGTATATGGGGTGACGTAATCGAAAAGGGAGCAACCAACATTATTATTGTTAAGAAAAACTCTGTTATACAAAATACGTATATCTTCTACCGGTATTACAATTTTTAGACACATTTAATGGGTATTTAATAACTTTCACCCAACTTCCTAGGCTACGCGTTTTTTTTTTATAGTTTGGTTTACGACCCGATTCATCAAAGCTCAGAAAAAAGTTTCTGGCGATGTTTTTGTCTATTTACAATATTGAGATTTTTAAATAAATTGGTAATCTTTAAAAAAATCAATGATGATTCATTTTGATTACTACATATTACAGTATAATTCTAGAAATTGTAAAAACAACGTTAACCCAACTATGCAATAGGCAGGACCATAACGTGACCCATTCTATTATTTAATAGACGACAAGGTGTCATCGTTCCCCATAGAGTAATTAAGTTGTCTCTGCCTCCTTCTGTTATGAATACTTCGCTGTTTCACGATTTCATCCGATTCCTGAAATTTATTGGATTTCATGTTTCATTCGAGATGAACGATTCGTACCAACTGGTTTTCGCTCTTTGCTCTTGTGGAACTGACTTGACCATTTTTTTTTTTTTTTTCAGTTTTCTACTGGCATGTTCTTCAAAACGATTAAAGTAACATTACAAAAAGACAAAACAGACTTAATAATTCTTGCTATATGTTGACTATACATGTGAACTTTCATAATGCTCAATCTTGATCATAAATATCTTTAATCTTTTTTTAAATTACTTCGTAATTTTTGTTTATATACTCCCGTTTTTGCTATCATTCATCTGCTAAACTGGAAGGAGAATATACTTCCCCCTCTCCTTCCAAAGCTTGTGTCACACTTAACTTATAACTAGAGACAATACACCTTAATTTCAACCATGTTTTATAGGAATGTTACCTTCGGGCTCCTCTTTCAAAACTGTTCGCATAGCACCACTCAAAAACAAACATTTTAATAACACCCAAGAGATGGCCCACACAATGATAAGGACTCCATTAAATGCATTACTATTCTCACTTAAACCAGACCTTGCCTTAGGTGAAGTAGCAAACCTTCATAAGTGGTTTGGTCAGATGTCATACTATTCTCAATAAAACCAGACATAAGCTTCGCTTCAGTAGTAAAAGGTAATATAGGCACTGAGAAGTGGTTGGGTCAGATGTCATACTATTCTCAATAAAAACCAAACATAAGCTTCGCTTCAATAGTAAAAGTTCATATAGGCACAGCGAAGTGGTTTGGTCTGATTTCATTTTGCATTGTTATCGATCTTCTCTGATCGAACACATCGATATTCGGTATGTTTATTTGAAAACAATTCCCCTGTGTCTCTTTATGTTGATTTTTTAAAATACTTCCAGTTGGACCTTTCTTTTTTAAATATATATCTTTGTTGTCTTTACGGGGTGTGGTATCTAAGCCTCACCGACCCTCCTCCTTTCTCATCCGGGCTTGGGACCGGCAATGGCGGAGTTAAGACTAAGATCAATGCGTTAGACCAGATACATATAAATACATATGTCTGTGTATGTATATGTCTCTGATTAGACCTTCAAGTAAAAGAGAACTAGATCAAATTGAAAAGCTCAGAATTTATTCCAGTATGAAACAGTTTCTCTACAGAGAATACAGTAAACAGTCTATCACACTGAGCCGCCACCCCGATGTTTGAAGAAACATTCAAGAGTTTGACCTTCAATGTGATAGTCGCAACGCTTTGTTCTATCACACTGGGCCTCCACCCCGATGAATCATGAATGAGCTTGACATTCAATGTGATATTACGTTGTAAGCTGAAAATAAATAGAATAATCTATCACATTGGGCTTCCACCCAGTTGTAGGAGCTTGACCTCGGTGTGATAGTTGCAGCTACAACTTTAGATACAAAATAAAACAACATAACATATAACAGAATTAACATTAGAAAAAATGCGACGTTGCAAGTGACGTCATGGCATTACCATGACGTCGCGAGCGTAAACAATAAGCCGTCTTCATGTACTTGCTTCTTTTCGAAGATTCCATTACGTAGATTTTCATTTTCTCTGAATACACTCCGAGCATTGAATTAAGACTTTCTTCTCTGTGCCGACTTGCTTCTCTATTGAGACTGGCTTCTCGCAACAGACTTACTTCTCTTTTGATAATGATTCCTCTGCACTTGAGATTTATTTTCTTATAGCATTCTTTGCTTTAAAGAAATGCTTTTCTTGCAGACTTGCTTCTCTGCTTCTCTGCATTTTTCCCTTGTATATTTTATAATTGTAGATTCTTTTTTCTTATAGATGCTTCTCTGTCTATACTTACCTCTCTTTGTAGACTGGCTTCTCTTTGAAGACTTGCTTCCTTATAAAGATTCAAATACCTGTGTAGACTTCTTCGCTTTGAAGACATATTTTCTTAGAGTGGTTTCTCTTTGGGTACATGCTTCGCATTGATATTTCGAAGACATGCATCGCTTCTTAGACTAGCTTCACATTGAAGACATGCTCCTCAGACTTGCTTCTATTTGCAGATTTGCTTCTCTTTGCTTCCTGTTGGAGACATGCTTCACATTGAAGACATGCATCTCTTCTTAGATTTGCTAATCTGTACATATTTGCGTCTCTTTGATTTCCTGTTGGAGACATCCTTCGAATTGAAGACATCCATCTCTTCTTAGACATACTTCGCATTGGAGACATGCATCTCTTCTTAGACATGCTTCGCATTGGAGACATGCATCTCTTCTCAGACATGCTTCGCATTGTAGACATGCATCTCTTCTTAGACATGCTTCGCATTGGAGACATGCATCTCTTCTTAGACATGCTTCGCATTGAAGACATGCATCTCTTCTCAGACATGTATTTTTTTACAGACTTGCTTCCTGTTGCAGACATGCTTCGCATTGAAGACATGCATCTCTTCTTAGACTTGCTTCGCATTAAAGACATGCATATCTTCGTAGAACTTTAGACTTGCTTCGCATTGAAGAAATACATCTCTCCTCAGACTTGCTTCCCTCTGGAGACATGTTTCGTATTGAAAGACGTGCCTCTTCTGTGAAGCGATTATGCCTCGGACGTAGCGTTTTGGCCTTTATATACCGGCTGGGTATAGTGCGGACCTGGGGGAAAGCACTTATGACGTCACATTGACAAAATGACTTCCGGTTTGATATAAATTGTGTTTGTTTGTGTGTGTTTTTTTCCGGTTTTGTCAAGGAAATAACGTAAGAAATGTTTCAAATTTTTGTCTAGTTGTCCGTCTTACAAATATGTCTGTTTCTCTCAAAGAAAGTCTGCACTTATTGTGTATACATACAAGTTGTCCACTGTAGTGCATACTATAGTTTACATATTTCGTCAAATATAGCCCGTTAACGTCGCGAATGTTGATAATAGATCGAAGCCCAAAATTATTTCCCGTCTTCGTTGTTGTCATTTTATTGCCAAGCTTACTCTCTGTATTGCATTCAGATACCTAGTATACATTAGCCAGTGATAGCGAATTACAGCTTCTGTTATTTATTCGCTACCGTAATTTCTGATTTGTTTTAAATTGAACGCATTGCTAATCTATGGCCTCAACTTTAAACACATAAAAAAGTAAAAAACATTTTTAGAATAGAAATAGGTTTGGGAAAGAGCATAAAACGTCTTGAAATTGGAAAAAATTGCTCATTACAATGCCCAAGTTATCATTTGCCTAAATTTATTTTTACGTTTTGAAATGGCATCATATGTGTTAAGCTCATTTGTATTAGATATATAACATGACCCTTTTTTTTCAGATGTTATCAATCTTTCATAAAAATGATGTAATGGCTATGTCATAATTGAATAATTAATGATTGTTTGAAATAAATATGTACTTCAGTTCTATTCAATGGAAATTTATGATCGCGTTTTGGTAAAATGGTAAATAGTGACTAAGATGAAAAATGCCGGCATTGTGTTCCAAATGTTCTCGGTACAAATGAGCAAGCGAAGTCGAGGTCTGGTTTTAATGAGATCCGAAAATGGTAGTTAAAGATAAAATAAAGTCGATTGATTTCAGCACTTTTTGTGACCCTTCTTCCTACAAAAGGTGTGATGAAGACGAAAAAATAAAAATAATAAGTTACAAATGAGCTATATCTATATCATGAGAAGGCGTACAGTGAGATCTGGATCTTCTCTGGTCATAAAGTTCCAAATGACAAGTTGTCTGTGACGTGGCTTATAATGATACAAATACATTTAGTTAATCGTAATCTATATCAGAATATATCACCAGAGAAAACGCATTCAATTACTTACAAGAAGAATTTTGATGCAAAGCATCAAAGACGCCGCGCATTATTTTGAAGCATGACTTTAAGGAAGCAGATACAGTTCAGTACATTTAAATAACCTGTGCAAGCAGACAGGATGTAAATATTTCGAACAAGAAGGCCAAATGTCCCTTTATTTTAAACAAGAAGGCCAAGATGTGCCTATATTGCTCACCTGGCTACCATAGCTACCATAGCCTATATGAAAAAAGGTTACCAAGAGCAGAGTTTAGTCGTGAAATGTTAAGTTTAGTCTTAAACCATTTGGTTTACAGTTTGCTTAACATTCACTGCAACTGTAATGTGTCATACAAACTGAAGTTGTAAATCCTCTAACTAGATCCATTAGATAAAAATAACCACCATAGGTGCTTAAATATTAACATTTATTTAGGTTTATTGCCTCTCGTTATAAGTTAAGTGTGACACACGCTTTGGAAGGAGAGGGGAAAGTCTATTCTCCTTCCAGTTTAGCAGAAGTATGATACCAAAAACGGGAGTATATAAACAAAAGATACGAAGTAATTATTATTATTTTGTTTATTTTTGATCAAGATTGAGCATTATGAAAGTTCACATGTATAGTCAACATATACCAAGAATTATTAAGTCTGTTTTGTTTGTTTGTAATGTCACTTTAATCGTTTTGAACATGCCAGTAGAAAACTGAAAAATAAACAGAAGAAAATGGTCAAGTCAGTTCCCCAAGAGCAAAGAGCGAAAACCAGTTGGTACGAATCGTTAATCTCGAACGAAACATGAACAACCGGGTACGAATCCAATGCATTTTAGAATCGGATGAAATCGTGAAAGTATTCATAACGGAAGGAAGCAGAGACAACTTGTCGTCTATTAAATAAGAATGACCAAAATCGCCAAGCGATGACATGCTGCATTTACAATTTAATAGAACGGGTCACGTTACCGCCAATGGCTTTTGCATAGTTGGGTTAACCGTTGCTTTTACAGTTTCTAGAATTATACTATAATATGTAGTAAATAAAATGAATCATCATTGCTTTTTTAAAGATTACACATTTATTTAAAAATCTCAATGTTGTAAATAGGCAAAAGCATCGCCAGAAACTTTTTTCTGAGCTTTGATGAATCGGGTCGTAAACCAAACTATAAAAAAAGGCGTAGCCTAGAAAGTTAGGGGAAAGTTATTAAATACCCTTTACATGTGTCTAAAGTTTTGTAATAACGGTAGAAGACATACGTATTTTATATCTAGCTGTTTCTTAAATCATTTTATACAATTTATTTATTCATAAAGGTGGGTTTTTTTAACAATAATAATACTGGTTGCTCCCTTTTCGATTACGTCACCCCATGGTACACAATTAAAACATATCCCATACTGACGCCGCGCTTCCACGCGGCGTCAATGAGTGGGCATGACGAGCTATTTTATGATTTGCCATTTATCGCCATTTTTAGCTCGTCTGCTTTCGAAAGGAAAACGTTTCGGTATTGTGATCCCTTGGCGTCGTCGTCGTCGTATGCGGCGTCTGCATCGTCACACAACTTTAACTTTATCTGATAACTCAAAAATCGTTCAACATTTTCAAATGAAACTTGGTACACATGTTTCTGAGAGTAGTACGCGTGTCTCTACCTAATCACATAACTCTAGCTTTAATACTTATTCAGAGATGCCGCTTATTCGACTTTTTCGAGCGTTGGCGTTCGCTTGCGGCGCTCTTGTTTATGCCTTTATTCAAATGAAATACTCGATTCATTCGCTAACAGGTTTATTTGAGTACAGTCACATGAATTACGAGTTTGAAAGAAATGACCCGAATCACGAGGTAGCTGGAGAACCATCTGTAGCTGAAATGACAAAAAAGGCAATTCAAATACTCAGCAAAAATCCCAAAGGATTCTTTCTTCTCGTAGAAGGTTTGTATCATGTCCTTTGTTGTTTTTAAGTTATAATCATTCATATATTTTTTAAGAAACTGACACTGCTATTTAATGGAAAAGTCGTCAATTATTGACCTAGTTAACCCCCATTTCCAACATAAAACATATCAGCAGCAGGCGACTTCAAAAACATGCAGGCGAAACTATGGAAACCCTTTAAACATGGTATAAACATCCATTAAAATTGAAAACCGTGGGGCGATGGGTGACATTGCTAAATATTACGATTTTCTCCTTTTGTCACCATGTTTTCAAAGTTGTGTGTTGCAGACACGTCTGCATGTTAGAAAATGTTGAAGACAGTGGTTAAAGTAAACGTAAATAATCTACAGATCCAAGAGTTTATAACTACATGTATATTGAACTTCAATCAAAGGGTATAGCTAAATGCGTTTAAGAAGTTACAAGGGAAGTTGCTAAACTGTATACATTTCTATGTCACGCTTCTTTCTGCATTACAGGAGGAATCAAAGCACTGCAGTGCTGACGGCCTGGGGACTGCTGGAAGGTTGGAGCAGTAGGGGAAATGTGAAAGAAAATAATAATTGCAGCTTATGTTTTGAAATATGCGAAACTCATTGAAACAATTATTCTGACAAAGATTCAAAATGCAACATCCAGTGTGTTATCAAGATGTTCCTTCATTTGGCCTAGTGACCTATTTTTGTTTACCCGATATGACCCGTATTCGAACATGGACTAGATATAATTAAGATAAATATTTTGACCAAATTTTAAAAAACGTGGCCTCTACAGTGTTGACAAGATTTTCCTTCAATTTGACCGAGTGAACTAGATTTTTAACAGACATGACCAATATTCAAACTTGGCTTACATATCATCAAGACAAACATTCTGATACAGTTTCAACATGCTCATGTTACAAATGCAGCCTCTATTATGTTAACAAGATTTCCCTTCAATTTGGCCTAGTGAATTAGTTTCTGACCCAATATGACCCATATTCGAACTTGACTTAGATATCATTAAGACAAGCATTCTAACGAAAATGCCGTTGATACATCCACAACACTTGCGGGCACCTGCACAGCACGATTGAGGGAGACGTTTTCGTTTGCACGCTACCTCTACAACTTAGTTATTGGTGCATTGGTGGCTGAAGAGGAGGTCTCATTCCCTTTACTGCCACTCTCCCTCGCTTGTGGGTACTTCAGCCTTCAGTCCTCCCTTCTTTTATAGAGCATCTTGTAGTACTGTTACTCTGACACTTTTGTGATAAACTGTGTGTTAAATGGCTACCTTCTGTGAAGAGCGCGACTGGAATCCGATTAATGATGCGATGACCTGGCTTTTATAACCTGTGAGACACATTGGATGGTCGGCCAGACGCCGCCTTTCACAGGTCAATGTCTGCCCGATGTCCGGCCGGGCTCTGAGCGGTGAATTTGGCCCGACGCTCGCCAGATATGTATGATGCCTGACCGGGTCAGGGTGTCGTGGGATAGGGGGGGGGGGGGGGGGGGGGGAGTCGGGCACGGGCCTTATGGGCCCCCGCTAAATACGCCACTACATTTGCTACGCTTTTTCTTTGTTTACCATTAATTTGGCACCACCTTTCGTGATCACTCAACATATTCATTTTTATAGTTATTGGTAATATCAATATTAATCAATTTGTATCTTTCTTCAAACTGTAATATCCACATTACACAAAAACCGACCTTCAAGGTTTTGCGACAAGTAAGATGACGATAAGCATGCTAACCCGCACAGTCTGATCATCATAATGAAAGCCAGTCACGGCGAATTTAACGGCGTGCGTGCGTGCGTGCCTCAACCTTTTGATTCAAAATGCGTTCTCCTCCCTAACCACTTGGCCAATTGGGATGAAACATCATAGGAAGTATCCTCTCAATGTCTTCTCCTACATTCTCTTCAATTTGTTTGGATCCATGCACAATTTCCATGGCAACCGAAAGAAAAAACTTAAAAAAAGCTTTAAAATTCTTCTTCTCCTAAACTGGTTAGCCGATTTTTAAATAATTTTGTAGAAATGTTCCTTTTCCTTGGATGACCCTCTTTCAGATTCCTTCAAGCAATGTTGATTGGTCGAAAAACATGGCCGCCAGGGGGCGGGGCTATTTTGCCGTATATGGCTTAAGTGAAAACTTAAAAAATATTTTCCTCCGAAAATGTCAGGCCGATTTTAAAATAATTGTGTAGAAATGTTCCTTGGGTGACCCTCTATCAGATTCCTTCAAGCCATGTTGATTGGTTGAAAAAAATGGCCATCAGAAATGTAGAAATGTTCCTTGAGTGACTCTCTATCAGATTCCACCAATCCATGTTGATGTTAGCCTTATATTGGCTTTAGTGAAAACTTAAAAATCTTCTCCTCCCAAACTATTTGGCCGATTTTCAAATAAATTGCAGAAATGTTCCTTGGGTGACACTCTACGAGATTGCTACAAGCCATGGTGATTGGTCAAAGAATATGGCTACCAGGGGGTGGGGCTGTTTGGAGATTTAATTTTTGCCTAATGGCAGTGGAGCGATACTGGCCCACCTGGCTTTATCACTCAAGTACTCCACATTTTTCAAGCAGCTTTCTCATTTTCCACGTACACTGTACGCCCATTAAATAGAAGAAGAATGACGCTTATCGCATTGACTTTTGTCAAACGTCGGAATGGATGTTGTCCTAGCTGGGGTTCGAACTCACAAACCCTGGATTTACAACCCCCTTCTCTAGCGACTGAGCTACCAGCTGTAAATCCTTGTGCATTTAACTGTCGCATGTTGAGTACGTAAATAAATGTATTTCTCATTACTCTGCTCTCACAGGCTCTGTACCAATACGAATTCTTTATCGAACTGGACCATTTAGATATTTTATCTGGAGCACCTTTAAAATTAAAAACAATATGAAAAAGCTTGTTTGATTGCATGGAAGTGTTCTTTTAGTGCCTCTATACATATTTTTCAAGCCATTATAATTGGTTGAAAATATAGCATCCTGGTGACATCAGAAAATGGATAGAAATAACGTTAAGCTTCAATTGGCATCTCCTCCTTATCCACTCGACCAATTTAAACCAAACTAAATAGGAATGTTCATGTGGTGTTATTCTTTCAATATTGTTCAAAAGTATATATTCTATAAAGAACTTTGGTGGCTGCGGCATCAGAAATGGAGAAAAACGCAATAATTTAAATGTTTCTCCTCTGATTCTGCCTGTACGATTCCAGGATAATGTTGTAGACATTTTCCTTGAGTAACTCTCTACAAAAATTGTTCAAGCCATAATGATTGATTGAAAAAGATGGCATAACGATGGCATCACAAAGGGTGCAAGATAACATTCTTATTAAATTTGCTGCGGCATTAGATTAGGAGAAAAACTCCATAACATTAAAAGGTTATCTTCTGACCGTTAGTCTGATTTCACGATACTTTAGCAGAATGTTTACTTAAGTTTACCTTCTACATAATTTGTTCAAGCCATATTGGTTGGTTGGAAATAAAAGCGGCATCAGAAAAGAGGTAAATGAACTTTAAACGTCAAAGACATCTCCTCCTAAACTAAAGTACCGATAACAACCGAAATTCCTAGGAATTGCCGGTTGGGGTTCCTCTTTCAAATTAGTCAAAGATTAAATACCTTTTTACAAATGTCCTTTACTTATAAGTTTCCATCTCTTTGTCAAATGTTCCCCTTTATAAGCAGTAGCCTTTGCTACTATACTATTACTCAGTTAACGATTTTGGGCCGTCTTGACCCTCTTGTTTATATCATCATTACTTGATTTTATAAGCCGGATTTCTACCTCTTCGCATTGATGTATTTTCATAAAATCACCATATTTCCTCAATGTCAGTATAAACGATCGCCGGACAAAACATGAGCCATTCCACGAAAAACCAACATTATGGACTCGGCTTAATGTATCGACCCTTCCGGGCCGACACATTCCGTATCAGGGTTAAAGAGGTATAGAGTAATGATGCCTGAAACAGCAAATCCACAAGAGGCGAAAATTGTCTGCCGGGTTAGCCTGCGCGGCATGCTTAGGCGGACCCGGTTCACAATGCAGAGTCCACAATGTTGGTTTTTCTCGCGGGATGGTTCATATCATCTTTGTAGGAAAATTATAGCCTTCTAGTCATTTCAAATATATGATAATGTTGATTATGTTCTGAACTAACTGTTTATCATTTTCCATAAATGACAAATCTGCAACAAACGACTATAAAAAGGTTTCAGCAAAACTAAGAGAAAATGGCAAAAGGAAAACTTGCTCTTATGAGCTATTTCTAATTTTGTCGCAATGCTTTCAAACGTAACCTTTTTTTTGAAAAAGGGTTAATGTCACTTTATGTATACGTGTTGCTATTCTAGTTCATGGGTGGCTGTAGGAAATATGTACTCTGATATTACATACAATTCTTCATAAAGTAATCGTACTTACTGCGTTTAATTTAAACTGTTACCTCAAAGAAACAGAAGGACATAGCTTCAATGATATTACGAAAATTCAAAAGGATATATAGTCGGCCGTACCAATGCCAACGGAGACTCATGGCGGTGATAACGTCGGTATATGGTCACGTGGTCCTATGTCACACCTACTGTCAGGAGTTCATGAGCAAAATGACATTGCACACGTAATGGCTTATGCCTCATGTGTTGGTGATTATACGAAATAATGCACTTCTCAATTGGTATCTGGTTAATTGATTTGCATTGTTGTTGTGTAAAAGGAATTTAACTAAAAGTTGGGTGTTGTTAGTTTAGTTATTTTTTATATCGTATTCGAAGCAATGCCTACAGCATTGACCCTTTCCCACACACAGAAGCTTTCTTACGCCTCTGAAGCAGACACATTTGAAACAATTGTATCACAAGTAGAAACTGTTCATAACGAGTAAGTTTTCCTTTTGCCACACAGTTTTCAATTCTATAATTATACTTTCCCTAACCGACATTTTTCATATTTTTGTTTATATATTTTGAAAGTTATCAGCTGCAGATATGTTGTATGTGGGAAATGGTTAAATGCGTTCGACAGGTGTGTCTTTCATGGAGACATAGCCAGTACTCTGGACAACCATTTATTTATAATATGATGCACAACGCTAGGGAAAATGGCCATTAAGGGTCGTTATGTCATTTCGAGAAAATAAACAAAACTTTACGTCATAATATTTGTCTTTTGAAAAATTTCTCCCTTTCCTCACAATATTTTCAAATAAAAAGTTGTCTATATCAGGTTAAGGTTCAACACCATGAACCCTTGGAGAACGATGGCGACTATTCTTTTGCTGACATGAGATGGTGGAAACCTTAACCACACGATAGATAACACTGAGAAGCTTTCCAAATCCAAAACAAACAAATTCTCGAAGATAAATAGTAACGATTAATTGGCACGGGTCTGTGTAATTATATCGAAAACAAACTAATTTCTAAATAAATACCCTTTTCTCACAGTTATGTCGTTTAAGTGCAAAGTTAAGTAATGTGAATGGTATTACTATACTGTAATGTTTCTTGAAGTAGAACCAATCTGTAATTATTCTTATTGTAGGACCAAGCTTTAATGTTTCTTAAAGTAGAACCAAGCTGTAATTATTCTTATTGTAGAACCACGCAGTAATATTTCTTATAGTAGTACTATGCTGTAATGTTTTTTTTTAAAGTAGAACCAAGCTGTAATTATTCTTATTGTGGAACCAAGCTGTAATGTTTATTATAGTAGTACTATGTTGTAATGTGTTATTTTTTTTTTATAGTAGAACCAAGCCGTAATGTTTCTTATAGGAGTACTATGCTGTAATGTTTGTTTGTTTTTATAGTAGTACTATGCTGTAATGTAAATTTGGCAAATATTGTTTTCTATGTATAGGGAATATTATGTTGCAGTAGCGGCACCGAGTTTGGTAATGTATCCTAGCATTTAAATATTACATGGTCTCTTGATAATCCAACGTCTAATTATCTAATAATCTCTGGATAAATAGTAAAATCATTTACTTATTGCAAATTTTGTAATTAACTTAACATTATTTTTTTAATATTAATAAAACGATATAAGATAAATAGCATTAGCAATCAGACCTGCTGCTAAACAGTTTGCCAAAGACATAATCACTCCAGGAAATGATTTGAGTTACACTCTATAAATAAGCCATTGCATGTTCGATTTATCTGTTACAGAGAACTAAATTAGAAGAGTTAAACGGGCTTTCTTGTACAATATATCCCTGATAGTTCAATTTAGCTTTTCTCACATTAAGACACTTTTTGTAAAAAATATTTAATAAAGGAGAACCTTCTCATAATGAATTTAGGTCTCGTTTTAATGAGATTAACAGTAAACGGAACAGTTACCCTCAAAGATAAATCCAGGACATAGGATATAGAACACACCAATACTGAACTTTAACGATTTTAATTTAACAACAAACATATATATACATACTACTGAAAAGGCACAGTATTTAACACTCCCATACACACACCATAATAACATTTATATACATTAAGGTTTTAACACGATAATTCTTCTTAATAATTCACTTATTGCTGGAACACTAAAAATGTGTCAAATACTGGATACATAATATAAATGTTATGACCCTTTACTTAAACACCTACACAGACCAGATGTTGTTGATGAATAATACATTTTCTGCTGAAAATAGTTTTTAATCATCAATTCTGCTAACATTAAATAACATATATATGTTAATCAAATTTTATTCATTTAAAAGATAATTAAATGAAGTAAATATTGTCGTAAGAATTACGTGTATTTAATTAATTCTAATATTCTATCAGTATTCATATTGTAAAGGCCAACGATTGGCTGCCAAAATGAATGGTCAAGCTTGGCTCCTGAGGTTTCATCAAGCATGATTCTGTGTCGAGATAAAACCTTCATAAAACACGTGGATTGAAATCCAGCCAAACAGGAGCCTATCTTTAAAAGCAGGATATATTCACTGTTTTGTCTGAAACCTAAATATATATTGAATAAATCTTAATTGCACCCATGATCAATGAATAAAGAAATCCCCCATGCAGATGACACATAACAGAACGACAAAATTACTTTTATTGTAATGATTGAAAGCGTTATGTTAAAAATATACACCCAAGATAAATGAATACAGAAACCCCCATATCAGAACGGCATCATTCAATTTTATATATTGATTGATGGCCATATTTTAAAAATATACACCCAAGATAAATAAAAACAGAAACCCCAATACAGATGACACATATTAGAACGGCATCATTCAATTTTATATATTGATTGGTGGCATTATGTTAACCCTTTCCAACATGCAGGAAATCTTTACCAACCGACTTTGAAATCATCTAGGCAAAAATATGGGAACTATCTACAAATGATAATGCAGTTATTGAAAAGAGTTGAAAACATTGTGGCAAATGGAGAAATTGCTCATTATGAGCAATTTCTCAATTTGCCACATTGTTTTCAAAAGTCGTCTGCTGTAGATGCGTCGAAATGCGTCTGCAGGTGGGAAAGTGTTAAATGTAAATAATTATAAGAAAGTTTAAATTAAAATAAACAGTTAAAAGATGAAATAAAAATACAATTACAAGAAGCAACTTTGGCACATTTAATCAGTAGTGGTTTCATGCAGTGAGGACACACAACACATGGTATGTTCAATACACATAATTATAGACAATTTTAATTAGAATAAACAGTTGGTTTAATATTTGAAAGACTGGATAACAAAAAGACAAAACAAGAACAAGAACAGATAACGTTTGTAAAAATGATTTGCATGTGTGCTTATAAAATAAAAAAGATAAACATAATCCAAATTATTAAGATGAAATTACTATAAATTACAAGAAGCATCTTTGAGCCTAATCTGTAGTGGGGTTATGCAGTGAAAACATACAACACAACTGTGCTATACATAAAACACAACTGTAATATACATACAGCACAACTATAATATACATACCATGCAACACAACTGTAATATACATACACCACAACTGTAATATACATGCAACACAACTGTAATACACATACAGCACAACTGTAATATACATACCATACAACACAACTGTAATATACATACACCACAACTGTAATATACATGTAACACAACTGTAATATACATACAACACAACTGTAATATATATACAACATAACTGTACTATACATACAGCACAACTGTAATATACATACAACACAACTGTAATATACATACATCATAACTGTACTACAAATACACCATAACTGTAATATACATACAGCACAACTGTACTATACATACACCACCACAACTGTACTATACATACAACACAACTGTAATATACACACACACCACAACTGTAATATACACACAGCACAATTGTAATATACATACAGCACAACTGTAATATACATACAACACACCTGTAATATACATACAGCACAACTGTAATATACATACAACACAACTGTAATATACATACATCATAACTGTACTACAAATACACCATAACTGTAATATACATACAGTACAACTGTACTATACATACAACAACACAACTGTACTATACATAAATCACAACTGTAATATACATACACCACAACTGTAATATACACACAGCACAATTGTAATATACATACAGCACAACTATAATATACATATACAACACAACTGTAATATACACACAGCACAACTGTTATATACATACAGCACAACTGTAATATATATATACACCATAACTGTAATATACATACATAAACAATATTGGGAAACAATTAATTTAACAATTTTCCCGATATAGGCACCTGTTGACATTGCTGCAGTAGAACATTTTTGAAAACATAGACAATTTAGAAATTTGCTTGCAATGTGAAAACATACAAAAAAGCTTTAAAAAAACCAAAAAGAAAATGTCTCTTCTTGTGAAGGGGCCAAAGGTTATATACATCAAAACAATGTGATTGACATTTAAATATGCAGACATGTAAATTTTGTCAATCATATTTTATTTTATCTGAGTCTCATCCATTTTCTTATAATGTTATATACAAAAATAATTTATTAAATATTGTACAAACAAGGCAAAACAAGTATTATACATGAGCTCACATCCATTGCATTATTCTACTATTTGCACCATACAGTCAAGAATAGCTTGCTAATTTACTTTTAAAATAGAAAAACAAAACAAAAAAAGGGTACTTTATAAGACCCAGTGCAAATATAAGGCTACTGAAAAAAGAAAAATGAGATCATACGAAAAAGAGAATGATCAATCACAGATATGGCGAGTATTAATGAGTGACACATATCATTGTGAAGGTAGGATTTCAAAACTTACAATCATTCAACGTGAACACCAGTTTTCAATTAAACATTGTCCACATCGGATGATAATATATTTATTGCATATCTGTTTATAAAATATCTGAGTATACAAGTGTTAGCTATGGATTTAATGGAGTTACGTTTGGTATGCAATTGAAAATATTATGCAAAGAGGAGAAATTGCTTGTTTTGAGCAATTTCTCCATTTTCTTACGATATTTTCAAATCAAAAGGTGTCAATCAGATTTTTACACCAAACAGAACTGGATACAGCCTCTAGTAATTTATAACGGTCCCCCATTAACAGTCTATGTTGAAAAGCAGTCAAATCACATACCCATGTGTTTCTTAGCTTTCTCATACCGGTACTCCACACAGCATATTTTCCCAGCAATTCGCTGCTTTTCACCAGAGACTGTTAGCCCATTGGTGGAAGACGAATGGCGATTGTCACATTGACTTTTGTCAAACGTCGGAAATAATGTTGGCCGAACTGGGATTCAAATTCTCAAACCCATGGCTTAACAGCCCTCGTCGCTGCCGACTGAGCTGCCGGGGCTTGGTTGTAATAGATGAAAGTATAATAATTGTAGAAAGTTGAAATATTGTGGTTAAATGAGAGTTTGATCATTTTGAGCAATCTCTCCTTTTGCCATAATGTTTTCAAAAGTCATCTGCTGCAACAGTATAACAAAATCCTGAAGTTGGATTTACTCATCCATAGCTTATTTTGTTAATTAAAATGACTGAAAATATTATATTTAAATGTCCCAGTTTAAAACAAAAGTATACACAAGCCATGTCTAGCGATTTGGGGTATTATTGCCTCTTGAGTTTGGCGTCATTTAAACGTATATTTGGCGTCATTCAAACGTATATTGGCGTCATTCAAACGTATATTGGCGTCATTCAAACGTATATTGGCGTCATTCAAACATATATTGGCGTTGGACTGGTGGGAATAGGCCACCAGTATTTTGACAGTAGATGTATTTATGTCATAACCTATAAACATAGATGATATTTGATATGAGAGGATGGACATCTTGGCCTAACCCATTTCCCATAAGACAAAAAAAAAAATGCATTAGACAACGTTTAAATCACCCTGGTTAAATCATTAAAAATCTCTAGCAATGAACGAAAAATGTTTATAACATGATCGAAAAATTACACTTCAAGTTGAGCTTAATTTTGAATATTATTCTTATTCACTTATTAAAGACGTACACTGAAGCCTCTTGTGAGAATGAGTGAAAGCACAGACTTGCTTCAGTCTTAACACAACTATTTCTTATTTGTAACACTGGCATGGTAAAACCATTTTGAAAAGTTTAAAATTCCAAAAGAAACACCCCAAAATGAAAAAATCTCATAACAATAGCCCTTTTCTTTTAAAAAACCCCATAAGGTTAAAGTTACAATTACTTTTTTAAGAAGCTATAAATGTGCATTGTAAGGCTTCATGTAGCATATCGGTAGCCCGTGCATACGCACTGTATTGATCACAACATACTATACTCTACAGGTCTCTGGTGCCCTTCTAACCAAACTAGACCAAACGCCACACTAATTCTACTGCCATGTACATTTATCAGATGCCACCAATGCCCACTTTCACCTGAAATGGCTTCAATACATTTGTTCACTGATTGGATACTAACATTTTAACATTATTCAATAAAATAAATATATAACACTTTCAGCAAATTTATAAATATCAAACAAGGAAACATGAAAATCCATACACGTACAAATACGACAAGCGTTCCACTCTTTCTCTCATACATTTGCATCTACAGCAGACACTTGTTAAAGCATTTGTTAAAAAGAGAGATAACGTCATACTCATCTTCAAACTGTGTTTAAGGATCTTGGTACAGCTTGTATATCAATGGATAAATGGATATACCAATACAGGGTTTAACCTTTTCCCAAATACGTACGCTTTCTGACGCCTCTGCAGCAGACGACTTTTTAAAACACTGTGACCAAATCAGAAATAGCTTATAATGAGACGTTTCTTCTCTGATCACAATATTTCAACATTATTCAGTAATTGTTCTTCCGACTTCCAATATTTTTATATAAATCTGACATAATCCTTAATTGTATCTGTTTCGACATTTGGGACGCTAATAATTCGTCATATTAATACTGCTAGTTTATCTGAGACAGCTCTGATACTAAAATAGTCCTTAATTTAGTCTGTTGTGATTTGTGTGACCCCTTTTAATTCGTCCTTTTGCACCAGTCTGTACTCGTTCATATTGGGTCTCGTTATCCATTGGCCCTTCGTAAGATGTTGCTTTTCCTGGCTCATACATTGACCTGCCATACCTCTGTTCAGTTCTCTCAAAATTACGTTGCATAATAGCCTGTCTTGCTCTCTTCCGTGGAGGAAATTCTTCAGGATTTGTAACACAGCCATATTTCTCATAGTCAGATATGAGACATTTCCACACCTCGTCACAAGCTAGAAGGTTTCTGTTGCCTACAAAGATAAAATAAATTAAAACTATTGTCTAATAATATTTCTTTAAATGGTAAAGAGAAATAAGTAATTACTACTAAATATAGACAACTGCACTTTAACTTAAATCAATATCACAAGGTCTAATTGTGTTCAGCTGTAGTGTGACTTTCTAATATAGTAAATTATTATTATTTTAGATCAATATTGTGAATTATTATTTTCTCCAACTGTAGAGTGACTTTCTATCAATATTGTAATTTGCAATTGTATTCAACTGTAGAGCGACTTTCTATCAATATTGCAAACTTATAGTTTAATCCAATTTCATTGGAACTTTCTATCAGTATTGTAAATTATAATTTATGTAATTTGCAGTGTCATCTTTTATCAATAGGGTAAACTTTATTGGAGTTACTATTTATCTATTATTATTGTTAATAATAATTTATTTGAATTGAAGTATATTTTCTTTATACATGCATGTCAATTGATTGATAGTGTATACTCTGCTTCTAGTCCATATCATTATGACATTCTATTAGTATTGATTCCTTTACAATACATATTTAAGAGACTGTTTGTAATTTCTTAACTAAGTTCATTGTAATATGTCATTTCAATATTGCAAATAATATTTCTAGCCAATGACAGTCTGACTTTCTATCAATATTGTATCTTATTTAAGTCAACTGCAGTGTGACCTACCCTCAATGATGTAAAGTAGTGAATTGTTCCACCTTTCTTTTATTCTACATTGTTCTGATTTGTATCCTTGGCAGTGTTGCATTCTATCAATAGTGCAAATTTTAATTGTAGACATTGGCAGTGTACATTCATACACAATTGTAAACTCTGGTTTATGTTCACTGCAGTGTGAGCTCCTATTAATTTCTGCACCCAGATGTAAATCAAAGGCAGTGTGACCTGCTAGCAATAATTGAAGAACAAAGTATTGTGACCTTTCAATACTGTAAAGTCTTTTTGTAAGTCCATGTCAACTTGACCTCATATCAATATTGTAAACTCTAATTTAAGTCTATTGCGATGCGACCTTCTACCAATATTGTTTACTCTCATTTGTTGTATATAATAGTGTAACCTTCTTTCAATAATGTATATCTTATTTTAGTACATGTCAGTGTGACTTATCAATATTGTAAACTATAATTTCAGTCCATGGCAGTATGACCTTAAATAAATAGTGTAAACTCAAATTTGAATTCATGACAGTGATCTATTAATATTGTAAACCCTAAATTTAGTCCATGGCAGTTGGATATTTTATCAATATTGTAAACTCTAATTTGAATTCATGACAGTGTGATCTATTTATAGTTAAAACCCTAAATTTAGTCCATGTTTGATATTTTATCAATATTGTAAACTCTAATATAAAACCATGGAAGTGTGACCTTCTATCAATAGTTTACAATGTTTACGTTCACTACAGGTTGGTTACTAATTCGTATCAAAATTGAATTGTATTTCTAATTCATACCTGTTCGTAACTACTTTACAGTGTTGAGTCAATGAAACTACTTACCGATAATTATAATTCCTTTTCTGGCTCGTGTTAGTGCCACATTTATCTGATTTTTATCTGTTATAAATCCCAGATTTTGCTTTGCCCAACCTATTGTTGGGCTGTCCTCAATTTTGTACTTTGGTATAGATCTTACTGTGCTGAATATTACATAGTCCCATTCTCCACCTTGAAATAAAAAATCAATGTATGTTTGTACGTATTGAAACCATTTCATAGAACAAGAAACAATATACGATAATTAAGGAGTAAATGTCTCGAATGTTTGTAATTTCTTCAAAAAATCATTTTCTGCCGAAGTCGTCATGTATCTGGGAAGAATTAGTTTCTTGGGTGAATTCAGATTTACCCAAGAGAATGGTGTTAGGATGTAGTTAACCGTATGCACCATAAACTATCGTTTTTAAATAACACAGACCCGAGTGCTCAGTAGGTAAATCTCAATACATCCTTAGTCTTTGGCAATATCGACCTAAAATCAGATATACTCTTTCATGTTCGAACTGTGCTAGGAAATGAGCAACACTATTGCTCAATAAAAACTATGACATGAACTGTACTATTAACATTATTATTAATTTTTCTCATGCATATCTAAAGGAGAGATGCATTTAAAGACGTTTTAGTGAGGGAAAGGGTTAACTAACATTTTAATACAACTAACTCGTCCAAGTTCCCCTGAGTTCCCTTTGTATGACGTATGATGGAATACCGCTCGCAGTCGAAGGTAATGAATTCATTTCGTACAGATATTAAAACAATTGTGAACCTAACCGTGACATTCTAAACATTAATAACAAGGATGGACTAACGAAAATATTTACCTTGACTTGACACTACCGTGCTGACTTTACTATTCTGAAAATGTTCAGCTTCAAGCCGTCTTTTTATCTCTGACACCTGGGCGTTGTACTGCGACATCACATTGATCTGTCCTGTACCTAACCCATGCTCTTCTATCAGGTATTTATAGACTTTAACCTAACACAAATAGAAGTTGCTAATTAGTGTAATCAGTGCTTTCGTTGTCATGTTACAATACTACAGCGTGCAATTTAATGAACTCTAGAAACATCATTTGATAGTAATTTACTAATCTGTTAACCATTAAACACGATCATTAATGAATGTTGAGTTGCAGTTGCAAATATTCGTTACTTAAGAATCTTGATATGTACACTTATTTACAATTTGTAAATAAGACTAACGTTTACTTAAAATAACTTTTCTTGTATACTTAATATACATTAAAATATCGTCATTTAAACGTTGGAAGAGGTATCATTTTTGCACAAAATCCAAAAAACGATTCCATTGGGTGAATAACAATTCTCGTTTGAAGATGACAGGAAGTAGATACAGAAACATCAGAAATACTGTGACACTGAGCGCCAAGGCGAGTTCACACCATTACCGTGTTTCAGTCTTTGATATAGATTCCAGAAACAATGATCTCAATTCAGTTGTTCTTACTTAATTCACCTTTTGGACGTCTCATTAGGACTGGCATGTACATTTAATTTCAGTAAGTTGGCAAATATGTGAATTAGCTGTGTTTGCAAAGTATGTGAAAGTTTTCTTGCTTCGTAGACAAAAGCAAATGTGATTAGGAAATGATTTCGCAGTATTTTCAACCGGAAAACGAACACTACTTGGCTAGCCAATGGTGATGTGTATATTACACTATCAAATACATTCGACGATATAATAATAAGATGATATAGATAGTATAACGTCTTTATTCTAACCACAATGTCAATTTCTTGTTGATTGCTCCTTGAGTGCTCATTTCCTTCATCCGTGCTGACAGTTAGAATGTTCTCCTCTCCTTCTATATGGATAAGCACGTGAGGATATTCTATAATATTGCCGCCAAGGTCTTGCTGTGTTGGCCATATATGGATAACATCTTTGTTCCACATTCCGTTTCTTGTGATTAATTTTCCATCATAAAAATGTTTGGACGGAAATCTGCAAATCTCTGGATTCTAGAACAAATAAACAGTAGTGATTAAACTTAATGTTTTAAACTTTTAATTGATATTACTAATAAATTATCCTTAGATTAATTTAAAAACTGTAAGCACTGATCCTTGAATAAATGACTATTTATTTTTTTATAAATCTTAACTCTATATTTCTGTAATAATGTTTAGTTTTATACAAAATGATTTCATGACGCAAGTACATTTCAAAGACCGTTTGAAACATAAGCTAAATGCTTAAAGCAAGCAAATATGATTAATCAAACAATAAGCAATTATTTTTAATGCTAATTAATGTTATTACACATACAATGTAGCACTCATGTTAACACTAAATTAATTTACTTCAGTCACTCACCATCCGATACTGTATATCCAACATAGTGAATGGTATTCTATTACTATTGGCATATCGTTCAAACAAGGACGTGTCTAGGCCAAGTTGTGCCGCCTCCTGGCACATTATGATGGGCCTTAACTGTTTATGGTCACCAATCAGTACAACTTGTTCTGCTTTTGTAGCCAATATTGGAACCAGACATTGAGGTTCTGGACACATACCTGCTTCGTCTACAATAACCTGGAATATCAAACAATAATGTTTTACCTTTCAAAAAGTCACTGAATGGAATCGTGACAGATATATGACACATGAGACAACTAAATGACACGAATAACCATGCGGTCAGTCTAAATAATATTGGACCTGCTGGACTTTATTGCAATCATAGCTGGTGAATCACAAACCAGTCAATTAACCAATTAATTTTGTCTGTTTTCCTGATTTCTTGTATAGGTTCTTTTTTATAGACATCATTCTTAATAAAGCATATTTTTATGCCCCCACGGAATCTCCGATTCGGCGGGCATATAGTTTTTGGCCTGTCTGTTGGTCTGTCTGTCTGCACAAAAAAAACTTTAACCTTGGCCATTACTTTTGAACCATAACAGGTACGGCTACCATATTTCACATGTGTATTCCTTGTGACATGACCTTTCTGTCAGTACCAACATTTTTGACCTTGCGACCTTGACCTTTGACCTAGAGGTTGCCATTCTCGAGAAAAACTTTAACCTTGGCCATTACTTTTGAACCATAACAGATACGGCTACCATATTTCACATGTGTATTCCTTGTGACATGACCTTTCTGTCAGTACCAACATTTTTGACCTTGCGACCTTGACCTTTGACCTAGATGTTGCCATTCTCGAAAAAAACTTTAACCTTGGCCATTTCTTTTGAACCATAACAGGTACGGCTACCATATTTCACATGTGTATTCCTTGTGACATGACCTTTCTGTCAGTACCAACATTTTTCACCTTGCGACCTTGACCTTGACCTAGATGTTGCCATTCTCGAAAAAAACTTTAACCTTGGCCATTTGTTTTGAACCATAACAGGTATGGCTACCATATTTCACATGTGTATTCCTTGTGACATGACCTTTCTGTCAGTACCTTGCGACCTTGACCTTGACCTAGATGTTGCCATTCTCGAAAAAAACTTTAACCTTGGCCATTACTTTTGAACCATAACAGGTATGGCTACCATATTTCACATGTCAGTACCAACATTTTTGACCTTGCGACCTTGACCTTTGACCTAGATGTTGCCATTCTCGAAAAAAACTTTAACCTTGGCCATTACTTTTGAACCATAACAGATACGGCTACCATATTTCACATGTGTATTCCTTGTGACATGACCTTTCTGTCAGTACCAACATTTTTGACCTTGCGACCTTTACCTTTGACCTAGATGTTGCCATTCTCAATTTTTTTTTTAACCTTCCCCACTACTTTTGAACAATAACAGGTAATGCTACCATATTTCACATGTGTATACCTTGCGACCTTGACCTTTGACCTAGATGTTGCCATTGGGGGGCATCAGTGTTTCACAAACACATCTTGTTTTTACCAAGAATCGAAATCTTAAAGTGTCATTTTTGACAAGACTATCTAATATTAAAGGCGTTATATTTTGCATTTAAATGTTAGAATGAACTATATTTCATTTGCAGATTTAAGTAATTTGACGATACATACATTTTAATCTTTGAAATAACATGTATTTGTTGAATTAAAACACAAACGTTTACCTGAAATACACTTGCAGCCTCCAAAACTTTGGGATTTGATCCCACTGCCGTCGTGCACAATATCACATTGTATTTGCGGATCATTTCAATGCTGGACTCTCGAATTAAATGTACATATTTCTTTACATTAACCGGATCTGGCGCATACTTTTTAGCCTTGAACATCCTGTCAAACGCAGTTATTTCTTCTGCATTTTTCTCACCTTTCTTGCGAATCAAGTGATGGAGGGACACTTCCTTAAGTTCTTGATCGGCTGAAACAATAGAATATCGTGCGATGTACATATCTTATCGATGGAACCATGCTAGCTGACAGAACATGCGACTATAATTAATTCAGTCAACGTAGGTACATGTTTCTAATTAAACAAACGGTTTTTTTTTACTGTTCCGTCTATCAAAATGTGTTATGGCGTTTACAGTTATTCTATGGCAAGTATAATTTATTATTATGAGATGCATTAATATATTATCTTTTATTCAACACTAATGGTATCATGATGGTATAATGTTCTCTCCCCCTGTCATCTTTTATCTGAACAGAAATCAGTCGGATTATATTAACAAGATGATGGTTGTTCTATATCGCTCAACAAATTCAATAGAACTGAAATAGTTTTCAACGTTCCTACTCTTATTAACATTTAAGGCAAAAGAGTCCTTCCCCCTGGTGGCCATGTTTGTCGAAATATTTGGATCAAATCGAACGATCTTGGTAGAGGGTCACTAAAGGAACATTTGTGCCAATTATTTTCAAATTGGGCCAGCACTTTTATATAAGGAAATTCCTAAAAGTGTTTATTATACCCATGAAAAAAGCTACACCTCTAAAGGTCATGTTTTTTAACGAATCGGCACAATTTAAACAATTCTGATAGAGCGTCATACAAAGAACATTTGTACTAACATATTTTCAAATCGGGCCTGTACCTTTTGACAAGACGACTTTAAAGAATTGTGTTCCCTCTTTCAAGTCAATTCTTTGAACACTTTCAAAAGAGGACCATATAATGTGTAATTACTTTTGTTCCAATGGTTTAGGAGGAGCAGTTGTTTGTTAGCAAATGTGAACTGACAGACGAGTAATCACAAAAGCTCACCCAACACTTCGTGTTCAGGTGAGCGAAATCAAGATAGACCTTGTTCGCTAACCTATGTTATGCAATATGATTTGCAAAGCGGTCAGGTAAGCTTGTACAAGAAGCCAACATTCAAGTATAACTCCACTACAAGGCAAATAACCCAACCAATGCTGTCTGTCTTTTGTCAAATAAATATGACATGAGGTAACTGATAGGTCTGTTTCAGATAAGAAGATATTCAAAGTCTTTCCTATATCTCTCTATATACAACAGGTGCTGCAGGGTGGTGCCAATTTTGACCGCACAATATAACAAATCTGGGAAGAGGACCAATACTATACACCTTATATCTAAGATTTAGGCCTTTTGGATTCAGGTAAGAAGTTTTTTAAAGTTTCCATATAAACTCTATGTAAAACAGGTAAATTTGAACGACACCACAAGTATCTGAATTCTAGTCATTTTAGTTTCAGACAACTCAAATAATCCCTATATATCTCTATGATAAACAAGTGACCCCTGGAGTGGCGCCAACTTTGGCCCAAGGGGCAAAATTTGAACAATCCTGGAACATGCCCACGAGACAATGATGCACATTGAATATCTAAGCTCTAGGCCTTTTGTCTTAGACAAAAATATTTTCAAAGTCTTTCCTTTATATCTATTTGTAAAACAGGTGACATCCGGGGCAGAATTTGGAAATGTAGGAAAAGGACCACTACACAAGTCTACATATCTATCTTAGCTATACGCCTTTTGTTTCAGATAAGAAGATTTTCTAAGTTTACCTATAAACTCTTTGTTAAACCGGGGCGGGGCCAATTTTTTATCGCAGGGGAATGATTTGAACTGTCTTGGTAGAGGACTGGTAGACAAAGCTACACCACAACCATCTAAGATATAGGCCTTTTGGTTTCAGACAAGATTTTCAAAGTTTTTCCTTATATATTTTCTATGCAAAACAGGGGCGGGTAATTTTTTTACCAATGGTGCATAATTAGAACAATCTTGGTAGAGGACTACTAGACAATGTTACATATCAAATATAAAAACTCTAGGCCCTTTCGGTTTCAGACAAGAAGACTTTCTAAATTTAAAAAAATCCTTTCGGTTGCCAAGGCTACCAGAGTTCTGAATGGATTTTTTTTTTAGCAAATTAGCAAGGCTACCACCGAAGGGACATCCCCGTGAAGTTTCCTAAAATTTGGTTAAGCGGTGTAGGAGGAAATGTCATTTAAAGGTTTTGTTGACGACGCACTACGGAAAAAAGGCGATTACATTAGCTAACATTGAGCACTTCGTGAATTGTATCAGAACATTAAAATTACCTTTTAGATTGTGCGTACTTCTACGAGATAAGAACGTTCTGCCAGGAATCGGGTAATCCATAGCTTCAATGGACCGTCCATAAACACGTAAAAATTTGGGTGTCTTCTCACCAAGTTTTTGTATCATCCACCCTTGAAACGGAAAAAGGTATTGTTGATTAACATTTACTCAACGATAAATTGAAACAAGAGCGCCACGAAACCGTGGATCGATCACCTGAGTATGTACTTCTAGACACTAGATAAATACCTTTCGCGGCATATTCTGATCAATACATCGCTTTCCTGTTTAAAAAAAATCTCCATCATAAGTGCAATATATCCTAATCCTCTTCAGGCAATGTGTTTGTTTAATCCAATTAAAGTAATTTGAACACACTTTGCAGAGGGTCACATTAGGAATATTTCTATCAAATTATGTTGAAATTAACGAGCACTTCAAAATTGTATTGCTTTAACTCTTTTCATATCTCACTACTGCTATGTACTCACTCAAGGTGAGCTATTCTGATCACTTTGTGTCCGTCGTCCGTCCGTCGTCCGTCGTTAACATTTAGCATTTAGATCATCTCCTCCTTAACCACATGACCAATTTCAACCAAACTTCACAGGAATGTTCCTTTGGTGGACCTCTTTCAAAATTGTTCAAAGATTTAAATTCAATCGAGAACTTTGGTTGCTGCGGCATCAGAAAAGGGGAAAATTGCCGAATCTTAAAAAATCTTCTTGTCCAAAAGTACCGGCCCGATTTAAAAATTAATTTGCACAAATGTTTCTTGGAGTACCCTCTACCAAGATTGTTCAAATATCTCCAATCCGTTGAAAAACATGTCCGCCAGGGTTTGGAGCTTGTTTTCCTTATATGTGCATTGTTAAAACTTTAAAAATCTTCTCGTTCAAATGTACTGGCCCGATTTAAAAATTATTTTGCACAAATGTCCCTTGGGGCACCCTTTACCAAGATTGTTTAAATATTTCCGATCCGTTGAAAACTATGGCCGCCAGGGGGCGGAGCTTATTTTTCTTATATGTGCATTGTTAACATTTTAAAAATCTTCTTGTCCAAAAGAACTGGCCCGATTTGGAAACTAGTTTGCACAAATGTTCCATGGGGCACCCTTTACCAAGATTGTTCAAATATTTCCAATCCGTTGAAAAACATGTCCGCCATGGTTTTGGAGCATGTTTTCCTTATATGTGCATTGTTAAAACTTTAAAAATCTTCTCGTTCAAAAGTACTGGCCCAATTTGAAAATTATTTTGCACAAATGTCCCTTGGGGCACCCTTTACCAAGATTGTTTAAATATTTCCGATTTTTTGAAAAACATGGCCGCCAGGGGCGGAGCTTGTTTTCTTTATATGTGCATTGTTAAAACTTTAAAAATCTTCTTGTCCAAAAGTAATGGCTCGATTTGAAAATTATTTTGCACAAATGTTCCTTGGGGCACCCTTAACCAAGATTGTTCAAATATTTCCGATCCGTTGATAAGCTGTTTTGTTGACTGTTCATTCCCTGCAGTTTACATTCACAGACAAATGATCAGGTGATCGATGTAGGGCCATCTTGGCTCTCTTGTTTAACAATGAGAGTCATCTTGGGAATACTTCGGCCACTTTATGTTGGAATCAGACAAAACTAATTTAATTTGTTTGTCATTTTACCTTGGGCAGCCTTATTTTTAACAATTAAGTAGGCGATTACATAAGGAGAATTCCTTCCAAATAATATTGAAATCAGACAAGCATATTCAGAGCAGCGGGATTTTAGGCCATTGACTCCTTTTCTGATGCCACGAAGTAGTCTTGTGTTTTAATCTTTTAACCAATCAATATGGCTTGAAAGGTTTTAGTAGAGGGGTTACACAAGAAACATTTTTACCAAAATGTCTTGAAATCAGAAAAGGCTTTTCAGAGAAGAAGAATATTTTAAGCTTTGACATTTACACGCTTGTTAGTTTGACTGCAACATATCCAGTGATTTAAAATATGTTGTTAAAAGAAATTGTTGACGACGACGAAGGACGTTTGACGACAAGCGAAGACGTATGCTACACGAAGTAGCTGACCTTGAGCACGTCGTGCTCACGTGAGCTTGAAGCAAACAAAGTAAACATATGGAACAAAGAGTCATTGCCTTTTGGTTTATTACCAATTATCAATATTGATTGAATGTTAGGTTTTTTACGCCGACTTCAACAATACTTCAGTTATATTACGGCGTTTTCTTGGTAATTTACCAGTATTCATGGTTCATTTATTCTGACACCAGCCAGTCAGTCGTAACGCTAAAAAGATGACAGCCATAACTACAATTTTTAAAGTGTATGGTATGACACGGACAGGCATCGAAACCGCGACCTCCTACACCTAAGACGGACGCTCTACCACTACACCGTCGAGGTGGTCCAGTTAATAATAGAGCAATGTACCAGAACATGCAACATTATAGTCATATACCACTTTCACTGTAGCGCTGCATTTCTGGGAACAAATATCAATATTATAATATAGTTCTTTAAGATCAGGATAAGACATTTCTTTTCTCTCAAACAATTGACTTTAATATTGTCCTGGACATTCGACTGATGTCAGATTTCTAATCAGTTAGTGGAAGATAACATATTGGTTGCATATAACACTCAATTTAGCCACATCACCGAATAAACAACCAAGAATGACAATCCGTCCATGTCTGTCTGTTTGTCTAATTCCCCTCTCTTTAAAATATTATTTTAAAATTAAATTGTCAAGTCGAAAGGGGGAATTAATATAGAATATCACTAATTAAACGAAGATACTTACTAGCTACAAGGTCAACTGATTTGTTGGATGGACCACAGAACAGCACCTGGTGCCTCTTGTCACCTTCCTTGTGCTTGATGTCATTGATCTTGTCAAAAAGACACATCAGTTTGATCCCAGTGTAGCTTTTACCGGTTCCTATTTAAATAAAAACATATTTATGTGAATTACACTTGATAAAGATTACAATACTATCACGGTATTTTGATATATATGTATTGTCATTGTATTAGCAATGTTATCCTCACAACCAAACATCAGATCTAATATTCACCTTTAAGCTTGTACACCAATCAAAAAATAAAATGGCTACCACGTTAAATGTCTTTTGTCTGACTGCAAATTCCGAATCCACACATCCTGCTATCGAGGTTGACCTTCCAATTTGAGTTTACGGGTTTTCAGATGCAGCCAAGTGGACCCGATTTAAAAACGTCCTATCCACCAATTCATGGTTACGATTACAACTTTGATGAGAGTAATTGCATTACACTAAATATTTCAAATATTAAGTTGGTTAATGCATGCAATTGCTTGAAATCAAACTCTTCTCATGTTATAATCAATAATGTTAAACCTATTTCGTTCATACCTGGTGGCCCTTGAATAAGTGAGAATCTTTCTGTAAGAGCCTTGTCAATAGCTTCCTGTTGTTTGTGGTTGTTCATTGGAAGAGGTGTGCTGTCAGCACTTACTATCCACATATCTCTGTCTATTAATCCTGCATGATACGCATGTCCCTGGTCTAAACGAAAATAATAAAATACAACTATCTCGACAGCTTGGCGTGAAACGGTTGTAACTAAAAACCTATTTTGAAAACCCTGGTTTAGGGGCAATTTTGACCCCTTTGTAAACAATGCAAATTTAGGTGCCATTGCTCAGAACGAGCAATGGCACCTAAATTTCCATTGTTTACCAAGAAAAATGATTTACCGCTTTTATAGACTTTATGGCGAGGTGATTAACCTTTGTAACAAAATACCCATTTTAGTTACAAAAGTTTCACGCCAATCCCTCGAATTCTTGTACTTTCCATCTTCATTATTATGTTTATATATCACCAATCATTACTATTGCATGGTTGATTTAACAAGAGTTGCGATAAGACAACAGAACTCGCTTATTATTGTACCATGTGACATAAACAATGAAACAGGACCAATCGAATGTTTGGGATTAAGTTATTAAGATTTTACCTTTAACTTGAAGTGGAATACCTAACGACCTCTTCGTTGTGTACACTTAACACAACTTAAACGTATTGTTTACACCAACGACATGTCGCATCATAAAGTAGAGTATGGGCTAAGTATGAAAGATATACTCTAATAAATTCAGTAGATACTTCAATTTTAATACCTCCTCACCGCCAATGACAAGGTAAGGTATTGGAAATTCTCAAACGTAATGTTTGCAAGGACCATATATAATTTGGCAGTACAACAAACAATCCGGACGTCACGTTCACTTCAAAAACAAAACTGTCGCGCAGTTGTAATTGAAAAGTATGGCATAAGGTTGATGCACAGTTAATATGAAACCTCTGAGTATTTGAACGGTAATTATTTGGACTCAAACACAAATTACCACCAAACTTTTGACCCGAACTTTTATTTCATTTTTCAGAGCGTAGCCGCTACGAGTAGTGCAGATATGCCATTTTCACTTCAATAAAGAATCTCCGCGCAAACCTGAGGCAAGAAATGGTAGGATACACAATCATTTATACAGAAACTATTTGTTGCTGTAGTTTATCATGAGTTGTAATACGAAATAATATTTAGATACAAATATTTTCTAGTGACAAATTCGAAATCAAATACATGCCGAACAAAAGAACCAATCAGATAACATTCTAATAAGTATAATGAGATAAACATTACCTAAACTGTGCATTTTTTCTTGATTCAGCGCAATTTTCATTGCGACAGATGCACGGTCCGCCAATGGTAGTCTTTTGATATAGCTTTCTGTCCGTCTAAAAAGTACAAAAACAAGTCAAAGCAAGGGTATGTTACAACCTTCAATCAATGCATCGAATAAATTATTTTGGGAGCTATTGTAAATTTCTGCTTGTTTCAATTCTGTTTTCAATCACTTTTGAAAAGAATATGTGTATATTTTATTAAATTATAAATGGGCTTTTGTACCGAATCTGCTTTAATTGGAAATATAATGATCTTAAATCTATATTATGGTTATCTTCAGTACAACTATACTATTTGTGTAACAAACAGTATGCGTGTGCTCTAATTATCTTTTTCTACATCGTCGTAAATAGTTTGGCGTGTTGTCGTGAATTGAGAGAAGGTTTAGGTATTCATTTTAGTTTGAAAACGAACAAAAATGATTTAAAGTTACCTGTCTACTTCTGATTTGCACAATACTTCTACGCTGAATCTGCTACCTGCCTGTCTTGCTTCATGCGACAAAACTGGTGACTTCTCGTGCAACGTCAAGGAAATGGTAATTTTACTTTTCCATGGGTCATCTTTCACCACCTTTTTCTTCACGCTCGTTATTTCGGCATGCCCAACCCACACTGAATTTAATTTAGAATGTGCATTGAGATGTGACTGCTTGACATCCTGATTTTTTGTCCTCAATATGAATTTCAAACATAGCCAATCGTATGATTTCGGTTCGCTGTTATCCTCATCTTCATCATCAATACCGGAGAAATCTATATTTCTGATTTCACAGAATGCCAGTGAAAGGGCAAACTTTCCTTTGCGTTCACCATCAAATTTGATTGGCACGTTATTGATGATGCAGCTTTCCTCATTTTTTACTGCACCGTCAGCAGCTTCCATGAGAATAATTGGCAACCAAGTCCTGACGTAGTTATTTGCATTGTTATATGCATTGGAAGTTGGTTTCGTAGTATATCTGCTCAAGTGAAGCACTGGATCTTCCATATGTAGCAAACATAGCTTCACATTGCCGGTCATATTGTACAAAACTGGTCGAGGGGAGAGAAGACCTTTGCTAGGCACAGATGCCATTTGACCATTCAGAGTTTGACCATGACTGAAGGTCAAAGAAAACACCGTATTAGGTTGAATACTCAAAGGATCAAGACTTTCAGTAGAGACATCGGCCAAGCCATATTCAGTCGTTCGTACAGTAGAACTTACACTTTTAATTGTTCTTTTAAGGTCGTCTTTTCTTCCATCAATAACGCACTTCAACATTCTGGCCCAACTAGACAGTGGTATTAAAACGTCACCGGGGTGAGGGTCAAGCTCCACTGTATTCATATCTCCCCTTCTTGGAGGTTGGGATGAAACACCTGTGGTATCATAAATTCTCTTTCTCCAAACAGCTTTCACTTTGTCATATTTTGTTGTATTGTCCTCGATTAATTCTGGTTTACGACTCATATCCAGCAGGTTGAAAGCAAGTTGCCTTTGTCTCCTTTCAACGTATGTCAGTTCAGGGGCACATAGCGATACTCCTCTCTCGGTCGATTCGTCAACGAAACAACGAACCATCTGAGGATCGCTTTTCAGATGGATGGCTTGCTGGAGAGACTTGCATTCCCTCTCGTATTCCTTCGCTCTTTTCATGGTAGCATTAACATGGACGCATATCTGTTCAATCTCGGTCTTACTATATGGCGATTGTTGCCTATTCATTAGAGCAATCAGAAGTCGATGAATTATCAGATCGTTGTACCGTCTTATCGGAGATGTAAAGTGTGTGTAAGGGTACTTGTTAAGGCTGAAATGTTTCTTACTTCTGGAACAATCTAATCCACCCGAGCATTGATATTCGGCTCTCTCTTGGATGTTTAACCAGTGCTGATACACGACATTTTGTATGGGATAAAGTTCATCCATTTTCAAAAAGTTCATGGCCTTCTCTGGATCTTTAGTGAAAGTTTCCCACAGTATCTTTGAAAGCATGATACACTTTCCGCTAGTATCTCCTCGAATGTGCTCAACATTGGGATGGACGGAATCACATATGACCTTGTCTTGTAATCTCACAAGCGCATCAATGTATCCAGAATCCTTTTTCAAAAATTCCTCCATACTTTCTTTTGTTGGTGGCGGCTGTGTCCGGATAGGTGTGCAATCAGGAAACGCTTTGACCAATACTTCAGCGACCTTTTGGTTCGTCATGATCATGAATTCTTCCACCAGGTAGTGGGCTTCCAAAGTTGCAGAAATGGAATCTTCAGAAAAGTCTTCGTGGCTCTCAACATCAAGGGCAAACATAGCATTACCAAGTCTACGTTGCCGAATTTTTTTGGCAAGTTTGAAAAGACTCATGATTTCGTTCTGCAGAGGTTGGCCATTTGATCCGGACGGATCACTGATAATGTCTTGTACTTCTCTATAAGTAAATCTTTGTTTTGACTGTATCACAGATCTAACAATTTCATAATTACGACCTTCCATCTGCACTGGTCTTCCTTCATCAGTCAGTAAAAAGAAAACAGATATTGTCAGTTTCTCTTTACCCGGATGTAAGCTGCATAAGGTCGAACTAAGGGGCTCAGGGAGCATGTTTCTTGGCCGTCGTATTGTCGGGTAGTGAGTTACAGCTCGCTCATATGCTTCGTGATCGATTGGGTCGTCTTTTCGTACGTATGCTGATACGTCTGCAATATGTACTCCAACTCTGTAGCCGACCTTTATGCGCTCAACACTAACGGCGTCATCCAAGTCTTGTGACCCTGGTGGGTCTATAGTAAATGTATTCAGATTACAGAGGTCTCGTCTGTCGTGCTGTTCACGATAATACTGGTCTCCTTGAAGGGCTTCGACACATTTATATGTTTGTCTGTTATACAAAGAGGGTACTTTATGTTTGAGGTCCAGAATTGAAAGACCTCGCTGAATTGTGTCTCCGCATTTCAACATTCTAATGACTGCTCCGTAAGGATATATTGACTTTGGACCCCATTTAATCATCGCCACTAAGAACACATATTTCTCCCTATCTCCTGGATTTACATCCATGACCTTTGGATCTTTAGACAAAGTTTCACTATGGTGATCATATGTGTAAACTTCAACCTTGTACCTCTTATACTTAAAATAATGGTTGCAGATTTTCTTGTTCAGGATACGTATTTTTGGGACGGTCTTGCATAACGGTCGAACAAGGTGTGTGTCCATTTCATCAAGGGTACATATAAATACTGGATGTGCAATATCTTTGTGCCTATTTCTGTTAAGAATCCCTACGACCTTCCCGTAGCGTCTGTCTTTATTTTCATGAGGTTTGTCTAATAGTTCAACAACAACTTCATCGTCATTGTATGTCTGTCCTGCTTTCTGTCGGCCAGATATTTCTATAACAAGTCCTGCATCTTTTGATTCGATCGGATGGCAGCTTGAAACATGCGACCCCTCAATATGAATAATGCATCGCTTGTATATGTCTGGACTCTGAAGAAATCTCTCTCGTATTTTATCTTCATGGAGGAAAGAATCGTAGAAAGGTTTCCATTTGTCGTTTTCTTTAAATGTGTGAAGATAGGACGCGTTCAGTCTTAAGCCAAACCTCATCAACTTTTCGTCAGACGCATCATCTTCTGAGTTATAATTAAGCCATTCTTGTCCATCGTACCTGCGGCAAGTTTGTTCATAAAATGAAATGTCATGATCTCCATCTACTATTTGTTCTTCATCTTCTTCAGTGGATGCACTGGAGGAGAATAGAGATTGTCCGATATCGTCATCGGTATCGGAATCTATGGAAACATCTGCTAGTGATTCAACGAGATCGGAAGTATTGAAACATGCACTATTCATACTCGATGTTCTTGAGCGCTTCATTCCACTTCCCGTATCCCTTTGGAGATTCTTAACACTTTTTTTCGAGAAAGGAGTGTTTTGTTTTCTGTCATAAACGGGTGTTGTTGCATCTGACATTTGATGTGAAGGGAATGCAGGTGATGGTGAGTGTGTTCTCGAAGAAGTCACAGAGGTCGATGGTGACGGTTGACTGCTTTCACTGGTCCTTTCTCGTGCTTTCGCTGTAAAAAACTCGAATGCATTTTTTATACTTTTCATTTCATGGGTTCAAATACAATTGCGAAACTCGCAGAGTTATAAGAGAAACTTATCACGGTTGAAGAAAACAGGAAATATACAGTAGTTGTCAATATCTATAATATGTGAGTAAATATTGTGTATTTAAATAGTGTACATTCTAATTCATTGATTAATATATTTGCGTTCAACGCCATTTTCAATATATTTTTAATTCATATAACGGAGGTCAATTCACCAACGCATGTGTTTATCATACCAACCTTTCCAAGCAACTTACCTGTTCTAATGGAATTAAACAAAGCAGAAAATACAATAGACATGAACTTGCTTCGCAAATGAATGTGATTTCAAGCGGAAATAATGTGATGCAGGATATGCAACATTTAAATATTGTTAAATCAACTTTCGATACGATAGACCATTTCACAGTTCTTTGATCAAAGTCAGATGTATGTGCAAAAAGGAAAATATATACTTACGTCGCCGATGCCGTGTTTTAGACTTTTTATCTTTTCCGGTTCCAATATTTGACATAGAAGCTGCTTTCTATAATAGAGAAATGAAATATTGATAGTAAGATGTAGTGAACTAAGCAAATAATGAAGAAGAAGAACATAGCAAAATACTTTAAAGAACATTCAGTCGCATATATCTTAGAAGTGATTTTTAAAACAACACAATGTTATAAATAGATAGTAATTATTTGTATTTGATATATTGAATTAAAAAAAGTGAATTTGGGCAATACATCAGATGTTCACTTACTCTCAATGTACCACTTCTCACACACGTGTCTCTTAACCAGCTATGGTCTGGTTCACGGTTTACCTCAGGGGTTGGTATTTTAGACTGTATCTCATTCTGTAATGTTTCCAACCTTTTCTTGTCTTCAGGGTTCTGTAAAATAGTAAGGAGCGCATTTGTTTAATGAAACATTAAGTATGTAAGCCTGACGACATACGAAAAAACTATTTGAATAATTTTAAAGTTTCCATTTGAAATGTTATCGGATTTCTCTAGTGAAGGCACGTGAAAAGCAAAGGTGTGCATAATATTTTTGATGACGATAAATGTGTTGCTGTAAAACTAAATAAAATCAATACAAGAAAAAAAGGTTGCTTTTCGGCAACGAGCATAAGCTTAGCGTAACGTATATAATTGCAAATACTAATATTCTCTTGTGTTGCAATTCAATAGCTAGTTCATTAACTTAGAAGATAATTTCATTCCTTACTTTAGCATATTTTAATGCCATATCCACTTTATTTAATGCAACTTCATAATTTTTACTCAAATACAGCGATCGTGACCAAAGTTCAAAGGCTTCCACGTCGTCATAATCGGTCTGATCTTTAAGAACTGAAATAGTCGAATTCAAACAGTAATTATGTAAGGTACAAATACATACGGAATTAAAACTTTCGATGCTGATATTTTAAATGAACTTGTCCAGCTTCGCATTTAGAAGCATCCTTAGCCAATTCTAGGAAAATCAACATGAAATGATGAATTGAGAAGCTAACACTATAGAGTCAGGTTAGATGGCGGTGATGCACCAGATGGCCTTGCTCTCTAATGGTAGCATAGGCTTTGCACAATCGGATCCAGCCGTCTATAGATTAAAGCAAATGAATGCATAGTAAAGATTTCATATCCACAATGTTATCCGTACGATATCGCATATTTCCTCTATCCACACCATTAGCAAAGACATGAATATATGTTAGTTAATAATTACAAAGGGAATCATATAGCGAATTAGACCCTTCCTTACGACAAACACATCCCCTGGACTGGAACACGTAAACATCGCAGAGCCATGATTGGAACTAAATAATATGATACACCTTATTTTCGGAGTTGAAATTGGCCTTTACTTTAAAAGGTGGGAATATCTTTTTTGTTAAAGAAATAGACGTTTGTGTTTTTTTTCTGAAGAAGGTAACTAGTAGAATATAAACTTTAAATAATTTCTAAATAACTCTAAACTTACTGTTTAAGCAGACAGTCTGAACTGCTTTTATATGACCCTGTAATGAGAAAGTAATATATGATAAACACCTTTAAGTCAAAGCAATACGAAATAACATATTGAATAACTGAATACTGTTAAACGAATAGGAAAACAAACAAAATATCGGTTATCATCTCTCTCAGTAATACTTGCTGCATCACGTCAAAGGCAAAACAGATCTTCGCAAAATTAAGAATTATTGTTCAAAAAACTGTTTATTCTCAGAACGTTTTCATTCTTGTCATTTAACTATTCTGGCGTGTATTTGAATATACCATCTTATGTTTATGTTTACCAGTTGCTGTTTGGTCAATCGATATGGAATCTGTCTTACCATATTGAGAAAACATCGTGCTGTCCGTTTGAGTCTATCTACCGTTATTGACGGTGCTGTGGTCACTTGATTGAATAATACCCACATCATGTTTTCGTTTTGTATAACATCATTAGTAATCTTTAGACAAACACGATATAATGCATGACTCCCTGTTTCTTTAGCACGACTCTCTGCTTCTTTAGCTAATTTTTCAATGTCTGTAAGAAGTTTTGAAATTTTCTGAAATTGAAATAAAGATCTCGTAATATAGAAGACAAACTGTTTATTGCATGATATATCACACTTGATGTTTAACGAGTGATATGTAAATATGTATTTTGTTGTACAATCGGGCATTTTTTACAAATTGCGATTGTGTAAGGGATATAACATAATCGAATTAACAATTATACAACTAAACAAACATATGCACTACCAGCAAGCATATCAATAATATAAATATTCGTTTTACATTAATGTTGCACGAATAAAAGGAATGACCTGATTTCATATAATAAAATCATAATTCCTGTCCATTTATATAAGTACATGTTCAATTGTGCTCGAACCTTAAAATGTTTCGATATGGCCATTTCTAGTCAGTCTCAAATATTTCTTGTATTTGTTAATTTTCCAAAAGTGTTTATTATTGTATTTCAATGTGGGAAATATCTAAATTTGCTGACCATGCAATTAATGATTTGTGAATCATAAATACCTGTAGTTGAGGATCAGCGGAATGACAACACGCGTCGAAGATTTCTCCCCATAAAACATTCGATACCGCACTGTGTTGTTGTTCTGTCCAATTGACATCAAATATGGTTGCTGAAATACAAATAAAATGACCATTTCCGTAAAATGATTTGAAGATCTGGCCAACATGTTCCGAAAAGAAGATTTTCACAGCCCCACCCAATGGAGGTCATATTTGTTTTTACCAAACGACATGACCTGTAGAAGTCTGGCTCCAAAATTTTAAAAGTTTAATCTTTGCTCAGAATGTGTGCTCAAGTAACTGATTGGTCAGAAGCAAATTCTTTCTCAAATTTGACCAATCAGAAGTTTTATTTGGAGCACGGAGTTCGTTTCTGAGCACTGAGAGCGTTTTCAGATTGTTATAATTCCGGACCCTTGTTAAGAGTCTTCATACGAACATTTATGTGAAATTATTTGAAAATATGGCCAAATGTATACAGCTCCGCTCCTGGTGGCCATAATTCTTGACCAATTCAAGTGACTCGAAGGAATCTAGTAGAGGGTCTTCCAAGTATGAGAAGAAGATTTACTAAATTCTCAAACATAAAAAGTAAACGGAATCTAGTAGTGGATCAATCTGGGATTAACTATACAAAACATGTTCCAAAGAGAAGATTTTTCACTTAAACCTGAGGGCCATGTTTTTTGGACCAATTAAGCTGTCTCGAAGGCATCTGGTAGAGATTCATCCTAGGAACATTTGTATGAAATTATCTGTTTTTACCAATCAACTTGACTTGACGGAATCTAGTAGAACAGCCGATTTTTATTTTATTTCCAAAATAACCATATGAGGCATGAGCCCATAACTGGCGGTAACGTTTTTTGACAAATCAGCATGACTTAAAGCAATATGGTAGAGGTTCAATTAAGAAAATTCAACCAAATTATTTTAACATCGGCCAAAGCCACCAGCATCCAACATATATCCAAAAGTTTTGAAGGAATTTAGGATTCATGTAGAACATCAAAAAGGTTGAAGTATCGTCACAATTGACCTATATGTTCAAGAGGTGAAGTCGTTTAAAGCAATGTGTTAACGCAAGAACGGACGAACAGCATATAACGCGCAATGACATAAGCGCGACTGATTCTCACCTTTTAGTCAGTGGAGCTAAAGTTAGATAAACGTTGAAATACTACCAATAATAGACTCTTAAAATAAATAAGAATATTCTTTGAAACATATAATAGACCGTGATTTAATTATTGTTGGACATTGAAATACTACATGAACACACACTGTGGTTAAATTTTGATGCATAGTGTAAACAGTGTGTTAAACTTTTAAAACATTGTGGCTAAAGCAGAAATTGCTCATAATAAATATGTTCAAAAAATATGTATGCATATCTTGCCTTCATGTTTTCAAAGTCACTTGTTGAAGATTTGATGTGAGTGAGAAAGGCGTTAATTCTTAGACCAAGCATTGTGCTAAGTGTGTTTAGATATTCTAACATTGTGTGCGTCCTTTTCCAATCTTAACACACGTATTGTGGTCAGAACAATGTATATAGAAACACTTTTAGTGAATATAAACCACTTGCAATATATACAACCTGGGATCGAGGAAACGTAAAACATACCTGTATAAAAGCATCTTGCAGCCGCTATATTATTTCCTAGCTGCAATGAGATAGTTGTACTCATTTAAACATGATTTAAATTTAGAATGTGGCGATATAAATACAATCCAGAAGCTGACGTGTGTACAACGCTGAATTCGTTTAAATGGTGGTTAGGTGGATGTTCGTGCATAATAAATTTCTGAACGACCTGCTAGCCGAACAAACAGTTCATATGTCGTGTTCGCAGCGAACCAATGTTACATTTACACTGTGTTGGGTAAATCTGAAAACCCCAATGACATGGTTTTGGGTTCTATCATCTGCTACAGAAGTGCGATACATTCACGAAAATGGTATAGGTATTATACATAAGAGCAATTATCCCTCGTGCTGTGTGGTTATAAAGCGTCCGCCTCGGGTGCGGTAGATCACAGATTCGATACCCGACCGGGTCATACCATATACTTTATAAATGGAAGTAATTGATTTCCATCCTTGGCGAACATGATTGTGGGATTTTCATAACAACTGAATCGCTAGTGTCAGGATTTATAGACCAGTAGTACTGTTAACTTACTTAAGAAACGCCCTATATTACAAAAGCGGCGAAAACACCATTCAAACTTATTATTATTAAACCATTTCATCTTTTATGTTCGTTTAGTGGTAAACTGTTCTAAAAGGTGTAAAAGTTCATCTATTTGTGCGGGTTAAAGGAAGAATTTCTATGACAAAAGTGTCCATTCCAAATACCCTTCTACATGCTCTGTTCAGATGTCTGTTCGTGTTTACAGGGTCACCTGTATTCATTTTTAACACACACTACACTACTTTTCCTGCCTGACACAGAGCAATGCGACAACTGGCATGATATTCATGTCATATTTCCTTCTACCAAAATGCCTTTATACAAGCATGACAAAAATAAAACCATCTGTAAAATACATGTACCTTGTTTAATATAACAGCAATGGTACCGAAACAGTCAGCAAGATCTGCATCAGAAATAATCTCATGTCGGTACAGTATCCGTTTGTCCTTCGCATCCTGGGCTCCAACTGTAGCTTCCAAAGCTTTCATTCTTGCTGTTCGGGTGTCATTTCTTTCAAAGGCAGTTTGCGCTTCTAGTATCAATCTTCTTATATTATTTGCCATCTAGAAAAGAAAAATGATTAACATTATATATAGATAAAATAAATAATAATAATAATAATAAAAATCATAATAATTATAATAACAATAATAAAAATAATGATGATCGAAAATTAATTTTAATAATTACATAAAGAAAAAAATAATAAAAATAATAATAATAAAAATAATGATAATCTTGGAGATAATGATCATGATGATGCTGATAATGAAGAAGTAATCAAAATGTCGTCTGTTTAGTATCAATGAAAGTAGATTTGACAACCAGATTTGTTTTGTAGAACGCTTACAATTATAAATAAAAAAACCTCTACGAAATCGTAGATGTATATGTTTGGCTTACCTCACTCGCTAAAGGTTATATATTTATAACTTTGTTGTGTAATTTTGAACGTCTATCTTTAGATATGATTATTAGGATCCTAAGATTACCGTATTGTCCAAAAGCGAATCAAATTGTTCAAACCCTTTTCCCGGGTAACAAATGATAGTGACGCAGATTTACGTTATTCCTCAAACAGATGTAAAAAAAAACTGGGTTTCATTGCGTCTGTTTCAAAAACCCAAGCATTTGTAAAATTCCATTATTGGAGTCTACTTTCAGTTTAGGAGTATCATCAATTAGATTCTACTTTCAGTTTCAATTTGGCTTCTCAACGGTCATATCTATTTATATCGACCTGGTTATTTTACAAGGAAACCAAAATATATTTTCTTAGTAGTGAGATATGTATTATCGAAAGTACCAGGCAATTAACCCTTTCACTGAAAGACATTTATTTGACGTGTTTGTAGCAGAAACGTGGACATTGCTCAAATACATAATATACAGGTAATTCGTTTTCAAATTGTGTATAAATGAAAGTAGATAATTATTATAGAATAATGTTAAAAATATTGCGGCAAATAGAAAACGCGCTCATTATGACCAATTTCTCCTTTTGCCACACTGCTTTCAAAAAATGTCTGCTGTAGAGGCTTAAAAATGAGTTTGCATGTGAGAAAGGGTTAAACCATATCAGGTACAGGTAAAAGAAACCACTACCTTTTAAGCAATGTTTTCCTTTTATAATTTTATCACAGTGCTATAATCTGAAAATGTTTGTCTTCTTCAGCACAAGGCTTAAAAACATACAATGGTTAAACCCCCCTCGAGTATCTGCTATCATAAACAATTTCCTTTATAATCCTTCCCCTCTTGCTAACGCGTTTGACGCAGATGTAGCAGATGACGTATAATAACATTGTGGTAAAAGGAGAACAGTTTCAATCTTATACATTAATAAAACTTAAATTTCTAGCGTTTGGCCATACGTTTTCCAGAATATTTTCAAAGTAATATTCTGAAAATCATCTTGTATGGTAGTTTTTAACATTATCAAATATTTGTCTTGCTTCAAGCTTTCCTACTATGTACAATCGCGCGTTATCAAACTAACAACATAGCGGAAAAGGGAGTTGATGCTCAGTCTGGTCATAATATTAAAAGATGTTAAAAAAGAAGATTTAAATAATTTGTGATAATGATGTGCCCACATGTACGTGTATATCGAGGGCTTGGCGTGAAACGGTTGTAACTAAAAACCTATTTTGAAAACCCTGGTTTAGGGGCAATTTTGACCCTTTTGTAAACAATGCAAATTTAGGTGCCATTGCTCAGAACGAGCAATGGCACCTAAATTTCCATTGTTTACCAAGAAAAATGATTTAACGCTTATAAAGACTTTATAGCGAAGTGATTAACCTTGGTAAAAAATTAGCAATTTTAGTTACAACCGTTTCACGCCAAGCCCTCGATATATTGCTATCTCTTATAAAAATACCAAAATATTTAATATAGAAGTAGATCAGTTTGCCACCTCGACATATTGAACTTCTACTGCATTATGATTGAATATAATACGATATTATATATGTATAAGTCTAGACAGAGTTACATCGTAGCTCATTTTTGCAAGTAAAATATCACTTCGGGTTTGACCTCTAGCAATAGAACAATGGATGTTCTTGTGTGTGTATGAAGGCTCACACCTTTCCTTGAACGCTACACCATGTCTATAACGCATCTTATGGTTTTACTTTTGTATTGGTAAAAATGAAATATGACTTATTAGTTGTTGGGGCCTGAGGTTTTTATTTTCCGGATTAAAACTGTATAAAACACATTTTAAGAAACAATTTATTTGTGTATTAAAATAGCAGATGTTCAAACGGGTCAACGTCGGCATCTTCTAGAAGAAGAAAATGCTGAATTATTAAATTATTTGCCTACCTTTTTTGGTCCGACTTTAGTCCTAACTCCAAGCCTTTTTGTATAAGGTCTTAAATCACGGTTCAGATTGTCACCGCCATTCAGTTTACATTCTGCGTTATGATCAGGAAACAATCCTATACAAGGCGGGTTTGTGTTATCTTGTTTTGATCTAATATTCAATGTGTCATATTCATCACCCCTGTCTGATGTGTTATTAAATATTTCACAATGTTCACTATCGTCATAATCAGATGTCGATTCAGCAGTTCGAATTTTACCAATCAAATCATGTCGTTTTTTACCAGCTCTTCCAATTTTACGCCTTTCTTTTTTACTAGTCTTCTTTTGACCTGTGTAAACCTTGGGTATCGCCCCCGTGTCGTTGGTACTGCGTTTACCAGCGCTTTCGATAGGTTTAGGCGGTAATTTACCTTTTATGTCACCGTTTGTCTTCCTTGTATATACCTTACGATTTAAACCTTGATCAGCGTTGTTAGATTTAGATCTGAGAACTCTGGAAATATGGTCCGGTATTTTTCTCGATTTCGTTGAAGATGCTCGCTTCAAAGTTATGGATTCGTCTTCTGTCTGTAAATAAGTGTACACACATATTCAGGTGAAAATAACACAAAACGAAAGTAAAAATTGCTTCGATCTATGAAACGCATAAACAAAAAAATGAAGGGTGCGCTGTTTTTATTTTTTGAAAATGCAATAATCAATATTGACAATTAAACGGTCTACCCGTACTTGAAACAGTGCCAGACATATAACTGTAAATTTAACCCTTTACGTGCGGAATTTAAACATGTCCAGGTTTGACAAGTTCATAGCTAATTTTAGGTATATCAAGATAACGTGTTGAGCTGTGAAACCACTAGTATAAAATCTAGTCAATCAGACTTCACACTATGTGTTCCAGCAGTCAAAGAATTAACCCTTTTCCTACTATAGACGCTTTCTCTAAAGCAGACGGCTTTTGAAAACATTGTGACAAAAGAAGAAATTGCTCAAATCGAGCAATTTCTCCTTTTGCCACAATGTTTACCACTTTTTGTCATAGGTTATCCATTCAATTATGGAGATTTTCTAAGTTTTGACAAAATACGTTCAAAGTCGTCTGCTGCAGAATTGTCGTATGAGGAAAAGGGTTAATGTTTTCAACTCTTTTTTTTAAATAATTAAACTTTCATTTATGCAGAATTTTCACGATTTTGTATATAGATTTTCAAAGTCGTCTGCTGCAGATTTACTGTATTTCGGAGAAAGGGTTAACCACATTCACACTAAGAATCAAGTTTTGAAAATGAAATGTTTTAGAGCACCAGCCTAAATTTCACAATATGTTATGTCTTGATAAGGAGGAATGCACTGATATTACCTCACACTATCTCTATAATTTCTACATCCGCCCCTATGCTGTGGGTACTCAACAGAATGGTCTCAGTCTCAGTGAGACGACTCTTTTGAGTACCCACACCATAGTGATTAAGGGTAAAATAAGGTTTTCAGAACATGAAAAAATAATAATGATTACACTATATGGACGTAAAGAGGGGCTATTTATAGTAACACGTGCGGGATTCCCCAAATAACCATTACGATAATTTTTCATAGCGTATAGACAATATAGAGAGACTATTTGAGTATTTTGGCGAGTTATTTTGTGATTTTCAGCATTTTTTGCTGTAATAGAAATTCGGACGCCTGTGATGAAAGACGCATCTTATCTAGAGATATGTTAAACAGTATGTATGGGACAAATTAAGAAGAATGCAAACAGAAGATGAGGTAATGTTTGGTGACTTGCATGACAGACACATCGATTGATATGTTGGTCCTACTCAAGAATCGTCATCGAACAGAAATATATCCTGCCAGTCTAGACTACTTTTTCAAAAAACAACACCACTGCTTATGTTCGATTTCGATTTAAATCGTAAGGAAAATAACCGCTGCAATCTAGCTCAGTACTATTTCTAACCGATTGACATACCCGGAAACCGAATCACTACCCATATTTAGGTACATTCAGGAACAACATCCGAGGCTATTAAGATTATACAAACCTGTATTAACCCTTTCCCACAGACAATAAACCTGCAGCAGGCGATTTTGAAAACATCAAAACAATTTTTGCCTGACTATATCGAATAAAATATGTTAAAACCAATCTTTACAACGATCAGGGGCGTAGCTCCCTTTAGGCACTGTAGGCACGTGCCTACACATTTTTTCTAAAAATGCCCCAAAATGCAGCTGCGGCGATACACATCTGCGTAATGTATCGACCAGATCAGCCTGCGCTGTCCGCGCAGACTGATCCGGCAGACACATTCCGTCTAAGGGGGTGATAGATAGAGTAGTGATTCCTGAAACAGAAAATCCATAGGAGGCGAAAATTGTATATTCGGATAGGCCTGTGTGGCATGCTTAGGCTGATCCGGGTCGATACTTTACGCAGAGTCCACACTGTTGATTTTCTCACGAGACGGCCTACACATTGATTATTGCCAAGCTACTCCCCTGACGATCGTCTGCTACAGATGCGCCTGTATGTTAAAAGAGTGATAAGTAGATCAGCGTGCATGTCAGTGTCTTTAATTGATGGTTAACCATTTCCCTCAACGACAATTCTGCAGCAGACAACTTTGAACATATTTTGTTAAGAAATAGAAAATCTCTATAATTGAATGGATAACCTATGACTAAGTGGAAAACATTGTGGCAAAAGGAGAAATTGCTCGTTTTGAGCAATTTCTTCTTTTGTCACTATGTTTTCATAAATCCGTCTGCTGCAAAGGCGTCAGAAAGCGTCTATATGAGGGAAAGGGTTAATTAATGCGGGGGTAACGACATAATATCTTACCATAAGTTCCTCTCGAAGAAAATACACCGACACGAACAATAATCCAAAACCGAGTGTACTAAGGTTATTTCCATAATAGTATAAACTAATGACGATAATGAATATCAAAAAGTAGATTGTCATTTCATAAACATTCATCCTGATTAATTAACTAAAGTTAATGGTCAATGTTTATAAAGAAGTAAAGCAAATACTTGAACTGCGATGTGTACAATGTATCACACTTGATCTTCACAGATTATGTAAGTATAATTGAAGTGGCTATCCACGATGCATGAATGAATTATTTAAAAATTCCGAACCTCAATATGATTAACTGATTCCATGGAAACTACAAACCCCAAAACAAACATCAGTTTTCACAAATTGTATTGATAAAAGACGTAACTACACGTTAAGACAGTATGTGGATACATCTTTTTGGACTTCAGCCAACGATCTATTTATTCTTTTCATGTGGGTATTACATGTGGGTTACCCAGAATTTCGATTAAGTTCCTGCCATTGAACGTCATATATAAAACATTAGCCACGTCTATCTATTTTCATACGTGACGCAATTCACTTAGAGTACGTGTAACGTCTCGTCACACGATAATCAGGTTTTTCTTCTGTTTGTTTTACTTGCACATTCTGAAGAAGTGTTACAATTGTTCGTCAGTGGCTTCCACGATGCTTGTATGATTTAATGGCGAACAGTGAAGACATTGATCAGACTGCGGGGAGTTACATGATTGTCTTTATTTGAGCCATTCCGCGAGAAGACTAACATTATGGACTCTGCCGCGCAGGCTAATCCGGGCAGACGCTTTCTGCCTCCTGTTAATTTTCTGTTTCAGGAATCATTACTCTTTATTTACCTCTATCCACCTGAGACGGAATGTGCCCGGATTAGCATGTGTGGAATGCGCAGGCTGATCTGGGTCGATACATTACGCAGAGTCCATGATGTTGGTTTTCTCGTGGAACGGCTCATTTCACAATCTTTTGGCAATGTTCCGAAGGTCGAGTTTTATGTGACGTCGACCAATTTCCAAAAATGAGTTTCGGTTGTTTACAATATGTATACGATACCCTTGTTCAGAATGGACATGTATTCTACAAAAATGAATATTTATATCAACAACATAAGGCGAAAACGAGTCCTAGCAAATCCCATAAGTGTGTTTGTTTACAACCCTGTGTGTTACATGTTTGTGTGAATATATATCTAAGGCTACACATACATAAATTGACTGTGAAGGCCCTGACATGACTGCACATATATATATACCAATATTATGTTTGTTTATCTAAACCGCTATTTGATATGCCGTATAAATTGACCCTTTCCCACACAAACACGCCTACGTCTCACCCCTAAAGTGTTATCTCCATTGTTTCCCAATAATAGAGACCTATTTAAAAACAATATAATTAAGTGGTAGCAGAATAAATCTTTTGTTTCTATTTGATCTAGGCCAAACCCGATCGTGCAAGCAAACACGCAAACATATTTGGACGCATTTGCAGTACTTGACTTTTGAAAACATTGTAGGAAAAGGAGAAATTGTTCATCATGAACTTTTTCTAATAGATATTCTATTAACTAATGGTGCATTGATTTATAGAGGTTTTTCGTATTGCCCCTACATATGTTTTCAAATAATTGTTTGCTAGGAAAGGGTTTAAGACGATTTCCTATGATAACTATGATAATTATGCTGTACCAAGGACCTTATGCAGAAGTGAATTGCAATCCTGACGCCCAATACTCCGATAGCATAACGAATGATCCATTACATTTGCTTTGATAGCATGTCTACTGATCCATCGGTATCAGAATGACAGGGATCACATAACGACTGATCCACCGGTCTAGGGATTACAGGGATCACATTACGACTGATCCACCGGTCTAGGGATTACAGGGATCACATTACGACTGATCCATCGGTCTAGGGATTACAGGAATAACATTACGACTGATTTTTCGGTCTAAGGATTGCAAGGATAGCATTACGACTGATCCATCGGTCTAAGGATTGCAAGGATAGCATAACGACTGATCCATCGGTCTAGGGATTGCAGTGATAATATTACGACTGATCCATCGGTCTAGGGATTACAGTGATAATATTACGACTGATCCATCGTTCTAGGGATTTCAAGGATAGCATTACGACTGATCCATCGGTCTAAGGATTGCAAGGATAGCATAACGACTGATCCATCGGTCTAGGGATTACAGTGATAATATTACGACTGATCCATCGGTCTAGGGATTTCAAGGATAGCATTACGACTGATCCATCGGTCTAGGGATTTCAAGGATAGCATTACGACTGATCCATCGGTCTAGGAATTTCAAGGATAGCATTACGACTGATCCATCGGTTTAGGGATTACAAGGATAGCATAACGACTGATCCATTGGTCTAGGGTTTGCAAGGATAGCATTACGACTGATCCATCGGTCTAGGGTTAGCAAAGATAGCATTACGACTGATCCATCGGTCTAGGGTTTGCAATGATAACATTACGATTGATCCATCGGTCTAGGGTTTGCAGGGATATCATTTCGACTGATCCATCGATCTCATATGTGCAGGGATAGCATTACGACTGACCCATCGGTCTTTGGATCGCAGGGATAGCATGACGACTGATCCATCGACTCATAATTGCAGGAATAACATTACGACGGATCCATCGGTCTACGGATTTCGGAGATAACATTACGATTGATCCATCGGTTTTGGGATTGCAAGGTTGCATTACGACTGATCCATCGACATCAAAATTGTGAGGATAGCATAACGACTGATATATCGTTCCCGGAATTGCGGGGATAGCATTATGACCTTTCCACAGGTCTCAGGATTGCATGGATAGCTTTATGACAGATTCCTCGGTCTCAAAATTGCTGGGATAGCATTATGACTGATAAAATCGGTCTCAGGATTTCGGTGACAGAATTACGATTTATAAACATGTCTCAAGATTGCGGGGACAGCATTACACATTATCCTCATGTCTCAGGATTGCGGGGACAGCTTTACAACTGATCCCCATGTTTCAAGGTTGCGATGACAGCATTACGAACTATCCCCAGGTCTCAAGATTGCGGGGACAGCATAAAGACTGATCCCCAGGTCTCAAGATTGCGGAGTCAGCATTGCGACTGATCCACAGGTCTCAAGATTGCGGGAACAGCATAACGACTGATCCACATGTCTCAATATTGCGGGGATAGCTTTATGACAGATCCACAGGTCTGATAATTGCGGGTATAACTTTACGACAGATTCATCGGATTCAGGATTGCGGGCATAGCATTTTGACTGATCTAGATCATGACGGCAATTTCTCACAATGTCACAATGTTTAAAAATCTATTCACAAGATGTTTTTTTTAAGTTGTCTGTTGCAGATTAGTTGAACGTGAGAAATAAAAGGGTTAAGGCATACTTTCATGGAACACGATACAATTCAATGATTATACCAACCGCCCCCTTTATGTAGAGTGTGGTAGATAACAACGACGTAATCTAAACATATGTAAATAGCAGAGGGATAATCCTGAAACGTATCTTGCTTTATATGTATATGAAACTTTGTAAAATATGTTCAAATTATTTAAAAAAAACAAATCAAGATTTGTATGCACACACAAGTACTTAAAATCTAGATAACAGATATTTCTCGTACACTAGTAGAGTTGTGAAACTCGATATGTGTGTGTGTGTGGTGGGGGGGGGGGGGGGGGGGGGGGGGTGTGGGTGTGTGTATGTGTATGTTTATGTTTATGTGTGTATATGTGTACATACATGTATATATGTGTACATACATGTATATATGTGTACATACATGTATATATGTGTACATACATGTATTTATATGTACATACATGTATATATGTGTACACATGTGTATGACTGTATAGTTATATATGTGTGTATATAAATGATAGATAAATGATAGATTTTCCATTCATTCTAACTGACCTGGATTTGCTTGTATTTGCTTGAAGTATTGTATTGTATTGACAAGACACTTTATAAGTTTAAGTCTAATAAAATATTCTTCTTCTCTTTAATTATTTAACTGTTTTAAAATAACAGAAAGTTGTTTCAACTATTTAAAAGTATGGTTTCCCTGAACTTTCTGTTACAGAAGGTTGCTGTGGACACTATGCAACCTTCCCCTGTTAAAACTCTTTTCTAAATGCATACGCCATTTGTCTCGGGTGCAGCGGACACTATTTAAAAACACTATGGCAAATGCAGAAATCGCTTATAATGTGTTTAACTCTAACCAATTAGTATACTTTCATGCATAGAATGCTTTTAAAGTAGTCTTCTTTAGATATGTTTTATCTAGGGATTGGCTTAATATGTTATTTCTACAGAAATGGGCTACGAAGTTTGACCTATTCTTCAATCCTTACCATTAGTGGTGAACTGAACTGATGGATAATCCTTCTGTACATTGAAACAATGGCCGGTCGATGATGACTTGGCAACGTGTTAATAAGATGGGGTATATAATTCTGTGGCATTGGTCTATATGGTCTGACTGTTGGTGGTCCGGCATCTTCCATATGCATAGCTACTTCTGCGTAGAGAGTGTCGTCTGCACTTTCTGCTTCTAACAAGGCATCTGTTTGTTCTGTATTTGTCGATTGCTACTTTTGCATATAAAGTGGCATCTGTTTGATAGCCATCAGATGACTGGATTTTGAATCGTTTTGCGGCTGTATCGTTTTGAAAGCCTGTGTTGTTTAGTTTTCTCTTTTTATTTTAATTGTTAGCGGGATATTTCTAAAAAAAAAGGAGAAGAAAAGAAATTCAATGGTGAATGCACTAGATAAAACTGTCTTCTAAAATACCCCACCTTATTCTTGTCAATTGCACACATGTAAGTATGTAGATTTTCTTGTGATTTTCCGGTGATCCAGATCCGCATTTATCTACCATCTTAGAATCATTCTAATTCTACATTTGAAGAATAATCTTATTTTCAAATTTCAGATTCGCTAAACCATATGACGAAACGTTGTCAACATCTCAACTTACTCTGCAAGATAACACAATGGCCTAGTCTAACACTTTCCATTTACAGACGTATTTTTTCGTATTTTTAGCAGACGACTTTTGAGCCATTTCTCCTGTTGCCACAATGTATTAAAATATATTAAAAAATTGTACTTTCAGTTAAAGATTTTTTTTAATTTCTTTTCTAGATATTTTAAATATCTCCTGCTGCAGATGTATGTGGGAAAGGGTTATCCATTTACCGTAATATTTTAATGTCTTACTTATTCATGGCTTGTTTAAGATTTTTTTCAAAATTCAACGACTGTATTCAAATATTTAGGACACCGGCTCATTATTTAAACAATAAATAATATGTAAGTTTATTATTTCTAATTTCTTTACATGTAAAGGTTATGTTAAATGAACTCTTTCACTTGACAATTAAAGTCTATTGACTATTTAATGAAGCGATTTTTTTCGAGACATTTTAATCTGATAAATTGCAACCACCACTACTGAGAGGAATCTGCGTTGTTCTATGTACACCACCCAGTTACTATAGTTGAGCCTGTCCGAGCGAAGAGGTACAAGTTAGCATCAGTAACCATACATATAGAAATCAGGACCATGTGAATGTCTTTTCTTACGGCGGATGCTACACTAATATTCAATCGTAAATGCACAAGGTCGCACGTGATTGCAGGTCATGACAAACACGTATCAATCGTATAACAAGCGTTAAGGTGTAATTGTTAAGGTGTACATGTATTTGTACTGATTTATACATATCATGCTATGTTAAAACATCTATCTCTCGTCCGTCTTCCTTCTTCCTTCTTCCTTCTTCCTTCTTTTTACTTTCTTCCTTCTTCTTCCTATTTTCTTCTTCTTCTACCACTTCTTCTTTCTTGTTCTTTCTTCTTTTCATTTTTTCTTATTTCTTCTTTCTTCTTCTTCATTCTTTCTTCCTTCTTCTTCCATCTCCTTTGTTCCTTTACTCTTTCTTCTTTCCTCTTCTTCCTTTTTCTTTTCCTTCCTGCCTTCTTCTTTCTTCTTTCTGCTTCTTTGTTCTTCTTTCTTCCTTCATCTTCTTCTTCTTCCTTCATCTTTTTACTTCTTTCTTCCCTCTTCTCTTCCTCTTTCTTCTTCTTCCTTTTTTCTTATTTCTTCTTTCTTCTTCTTCCTTCTTTCATCTTCCTCTTTCTTTTTCTTCTTTCTTCCTTTCTTCTTCTTCCATCTCCTTTGTTCCTTTAATCTTCCCCTTCTTCTTCTTCTTCTTCTACTTCTTCTTCCTTCTTTCTTCTTATTCCTTATTCATTCTTTTCTTTCTTCCTTCTTTCTTCCTTCCTTCTTCTTCTTCTTCCCTCTTCTTTCTTCTTATTTCTTCCTTCTTCTTCCATCTCCTTCTCCTTCCTGCTTTCTTCTTTCCTCTTTCTGATTCTTCGTTCTTCTTTCTTTCTTCTTTTTTTCTTCCTTCTTCATCTTCTTCTTTTTCCTTTTTTATTATTTCTTCTTCCGTCTCCTTCTTTCTTCATTCTGCTTCTTTGTTCTTTTCTTGTTTTTTTCTCCTTCTTATTCATATTCTTTTTCAATCATTATTTTCTTTTTCCCTTCCTTCTTCCGTATTTTTTCATTCTTTTTACTTTTTTCCTTCATCTTCTCTCTTCTTTCTTCATCTACTACTTATTATTTCTTGTTCTTCTTCCTTCTTTCTTCTTAATTTTTTCTTATTTCTTCTTCCATCTCATTTGTTCCCTTTTCTTCCTTCTTCTTCTACTTCTTCTTTCGTATTCTTCTTTCTTCTTTCTCCTTATTCCTTATTCCTTCTTTTCTTTCTTCCTCCTTTCTTTTTATTTCTTCTTCTTCATTCTGTCTTCCTTCGTCTTCCATCTCCTTTGTTCCTTTAATCTTCTTCCTTCTTCCTTCCTGCTTTCTTCTTTCCTCTTTCTGCTTCTTCGTTCTTCGTTCTTCTTCTTTTCTTCCTTCTTCATCTTCCTTTTCTTTTTCCTTTTTTATTATTTCTTCTTCCTTCTTTATCTTTTGTTTCTTTAATATTCTTCCTTCCTGCTTCTCTTTCTTTTTCTTCCTTCTTCTTCTTCTTTTCTTCTTATCCTTCTGGAAGAACAAATTAGAACAAAAAAGAACAAAATTTAAACAAAGTAGAACAAGGAAGAACAAAATTAGAACAAGTTAGAACCACGAATAACACAAAATTAGATCAAGGAAGAACAAAATTAGAACAAATTAGAACAAGGAATAACAACAAGTTAGAACAAATTCGAACAAGGAAGAACAAAATTAGACCAAATTTGAACAAGGAAGAACAAATTAGAACAAGTTAGACCAAATTAGAACAAGGAAGAACAAACTAGAACAACAAGTTAGAACAAATTTGAACAAGGAAGAACAAGGAAGAACAAAATTAGAACAAGTTAGACCAAATTAGAACAAGGAAGAACAAACTAGAACAACAAGTTAGAACAAATTTGAACAAGGAAGAACAAAATTAGAACAAGGAAGAACAAAATTAGAACAAATTTGACAAAATTAGAACAAGGAAGAACACATTTGAACAAGGAAGAACAAAATTAGAACAAGGAAGAACACAAGTTAGAACAAAATTGAACAAATTAGAACAAGGAAGAACAAAGAAGAACAAGTTAGAACTTGACCAAATTAGAACAAGGAAGAACAAAATTAGAACAAGGAAAAACAAAATTAGAACAAGGAAGAACAAAATTAGAACAAGGAAGAACAAATTAGAACAAGAAATAATAACAAGAAAGAACAAGTTAGAACAAGGAAGAACAAGGAAGAACAAGACAAAAGAACAGGAAAGAACACGAAAAAAATACAAGAAAGAACAAGAAAGGAAAAGTTAGAACAAGGAAGAAAAAGATCAAATAAAAATAACAAGAAAGAAAAATGAAAAAAATAAGAAAGAACAAGAAATAAGAAGGAATGAGGAGGAAGAAGTACAAGAAAGAAGAAGTAGAAGAAAAAAGAAAGAGGAAGAAGAAGGAAGAAAGTAAAAAGAAGAAAGTAAAGAGAATAAGGAAGAAATACGGAAGAAGGAAGAACGAAGGAATAATAAGAAGAAGGAAAAACAAGAAAACGAGGAAGAGAAAGGAGAGAAGAAGAAGATAAAAGAAAAAGAAGAATGATTTATTGAAAAAGAATAAGAAGAGAAAAAATATGGGGAGGAGGAGGAAGAGGGAAAGAGATATATGAAGTGGAGGAATAAGAGAAGGAATAAGAAAAAGACGAATAAGAATTAAAAGAAAAAGAAGACTAGTAAGAAGATGAGGAAGAAGAAGAAAACTAGTATTGCTCAGTGTTTTCAAAGAGGGTTTCATTTGTAAGGGATCTCATTTGAAATATGTAAAAACAAAATTATCAATATATTCTTTACCTGGAGCAAAGCTTACTAAGCTTATGTGTCAACTATCTCTTTTTTTCGTAATGTTTTCTAGTAAAAACCATGCTTCAATTACCAAAACTAAAGTCTAAATCATTATTATGGATTTAAAATACAGAGATGTACTGACTGAAGTATTGTTGCAAATGTGTAAAAATACCAAGCACTGACCGTGCCATTTTCACAACATGTCAGATGTGATTAGTTTTACAACACTTTCAACAGCATTAGTGTTATATCACGGTATATCCTAGTTAAACGAACATTATACTCGTAAGCTGATCTTTACTCTCTACAAAGCATGTCTTCGAGCTTTCAACATACTATCAAAGTTGCGAAACCAAACCATTGTGGAAATGAGAAATTGCTCAAAACATCTGATTCAAATGTCATTTCTCAAATTTTCAAAGCAGACTGCGTGTGCCAAAAGGAGAAATCGCTCGTGATGAGCATTTGTTTTCTTTTGCCGCAATGTTGTCAACTGTATTCAATTGTTGTACTTTTCGATTATAGGTGGTTTCGAAGCCGCCCGTTGATAAATTAGTAACCACAGTTTGTAGTTTACCTGGTATTATATGTGTGTCTTCTTTGAATAACATTTGAACATTTGGAAATTAATTTGGAAAAGGTTTAACACATTGTGGAAATAGGAGCATTTGCTAACTCAAAACTTTTTATATTGTCTTCGAATGTCATTTGCTGCATAAAGTAGGAGACGTCCTTTGAAAGATGTAATGGGGCATGGACACTAACTATAACAGCCACTGTAGGTTTATCTCAATATGTGCACCGTTAAACAAGAAAACAAACATTATGGACTCTGTGTAATGTATCGATCCAGATCAGCCTGCGCAGTCCGCGCAGGCTAATCCGGGCCGACTTATTACGTCTCGGGGGGGATAAAGGTATACAGTAATGACTCCTGAAACAAAAAGTCAACAGGAGGTGAAAAGTGTCAGTCCAGTTTAGCTGCGCGACATGCTTAGACTGATCCGGGTGGATACTTCACGCACAATGTTGGTTTTCTCGTGGGACGGCTCATGTACTACTCAAACATATAAAAACATTGAGGGTAAAGTATAGATTATTCTGTTTGCGACACCAACAGAGTTTTCCATAGGACAACGGATTAGTTAAGATCGGAGTAATTCGGTATTTCCAAAGGTGCAAGTTTGGCCAATTTTATTTTTATGGAGCGACAAGAAGAAATTGTTTTAACCATCTCCCAATTGTAGACGTATTTTGACATAATAGTAGCATGTGTCATGAGTTTAAAAAAAGAGATTTACCACATTTGTATCTAAATGTTTTCAACGTCGTCTGTTGCGGATTTGTTGTTTTAAAAAAGGGTTAAAACAGAACAAGACATGTATACATTTACTCACAAACTCTGGTTTGTTTGCCTTCCGTGCAAAAAGTTACCAATTGGAATTTTAGAATAGTGTAGGTTCAGATTAGCCTGTGCAGATATTCATTTAATCAAAATCTTCTCAACTCACAAGAAGCTCTAAAAAGCATCTGCAAATAATTCATGCAAAGTGTTATCTAGATCAGACTGGGCGTATGCGCATGCTGGTTCGGACATATACTCTTCTAAAAGACCATGGTGAACTATTTGGCATGGACAGCCTTAAGACAATAAAGAATCTGGTAAAGCTACATCTGGATCTTTGCTGTTCATTAATGTCCAAATGCCGACTTTCCCTTATCGTTGCCGATATTTATATTAGCTAATTGAAGGAATGAAATTGTCCCATTGAATTGTCAACAAAAGCACGATGGTCGACGTCAGCTGGTGTCAGAATACATGGACCAGAAGTACTACTAAAACATGGTAGTTAAAGGGTTATGTACAGGCTGATCTAAACCTAAACCTACACAAGTCAGAGACTTGTACCTTTTTTGCATGGACGGGTGCCTCCTGAAACTTGTTTGGAAATGCTGATTTGAGGTGACCAAGTTTCATCTGAGAAAAATAACATTACAAAAATCAGAATAGAACGTTTGGTAAATAATAACTAATATAAAATTATACATTGCAAACGTATGTAAAATGAACTAAGAAGATTCACGAATTAGCTAGTCAGAAATTGTGTTACTTTGTGAATAAATAATAAGAATTAGAATGATTGGTGAAGATGAGCATTTGATTAAGAATTACAAGAGAGAGTCAATCTTTTATTTGAGTCGCATCAGGTACCCATCAAACAGCAACATTTAAACTGACGACTTTGAAAGCATCTAGACAAAAGCATGTAATAACCTCTATAAATGAAAGTATAATTGTTGAATAGAGATAAAATATTGTGAAAAAGGGGTAATTTATCAAGGGCTGTCTTCTCGAGATGAATCGAAATGCCTCTGCATTGTAAATATCTGAAATAAATCTTCATCCGTTAACCGTTTCCCAACATGTAGACGCTTTCTGACGTCTATGCAGCAAACGACTTTGAAAATATGGTGTCAGAAGTAAACATTGCTTTTTTCACAATGAGCAAAGTCTACTTTTATCACAATGTTTTCAAATATATTCAATAAGTATACATACATCTTTAAAGATACTCATCGTGTGTATAGTAGTTGGTTACATAGTCGTCACTTGCACGTTTATTGTATGTGGGGAAGGGTTAACAATTAAAGTGTGTTTTCGAGATAATAAGATATCATTTAGAAAAATACAAATCCCAGCAAATGTTTTTTTCAAAACATCATATTATATTATAGAAAGGAGTTCAATATTTTCCCTTATATATTCTAGAGTTGTCTACATTGTTAATGTCTGAATAAAAACCTACATAAGTTAACCGTTTCACACATGTAGACGCTTTCTGACGTCTCTGCAGCAGACGACTTTGAAAATATGGTGTCAAAAGTTGACGTTTCTTGTTGATAATGCGCAATTTCTACTATTGCCACATGGTTTTCAACAGTTTTCAATAAGTTATACAAGCATCTTTTAAGAGACTAATCGTGTTTAATATAGTTATGACGCCGTTTGTTGTATGAGGGGAAGGGTTAAAATAGAAGCGTCATTTAGCGACAATATTATATGGGACAAAAAACATAAACATCTAGAACATTCATTCAAAATGTAGCCTTTTTCTTAAATTGTTTTAAAGATGCAAAAAACACATAGCCGTTCCCTCATATAGACGATGTTGACGTTCCAAATTTTAAAACATTGTTGAAAAGTAAAAATCGTACATAAAGAGACTTATTTCCCCTTAGCCCTAATACAATAAATATGTGGTAGACGTCTTTGAAACTATATGGGCAAACGTATGTACAACTCTAAACATCAATGTATGATCCGGAGCATAACAGTTGAAAACATTGTGGCAAAAGGAGATCAATTGCGTTATGAACAATCTCATTTCCCCATAATATTTACAAACGCCATCTGATGCAGATGCGTAAAAATGCATCTGCATGTAACAAGGGGTTACTTATTAACCATGCATCGAACATAGGTGCTTAACGGGGTTTTCTACAAGTGTTTTAAAAGCCGACACTCAAATTAGGTAAACTGTTAAAGGATAATATAATTGTCTGGAAGAACTAATTAATTACCAAATTACATTACTTTACAATGAAATAATAATCTCACTATAAAATATATACTTTATATTAATTTGGGACTCAACCGGTTATTTCATTTACATTTTCCCACATACAACAAACTATGCAACAATAAAGAAAACCTCAACAAATGAAACCTTGATTATTAAATAGTTTAAAACATTCTGCTAAATGTAGACATTGCTACGGGCCTATATAACATGCAGACGGACAGGACAGTAAAGGCTTTGGCGAGACTGTGTGGATGCACTGGTTCGCCTGAGTCTTCACTGTACGCAGATGCATTCAGACCGGAAATCGCTAGATGCGGCTCATATATACACACAAGTTTGAGTACGAATGATGTCTTGTTTTTTCTCATTGTTTAATTACCGCCTCGTTGGTATCGTGTCTGCTTCGGGTCCAGAAGGTCGCGGGTTCGAAATTGTTGAAATTTGCGTAAAGCTCCCTTCAAAACAAAACTCATCTCTGCAGCTTTCTTATAACCTAGATGGAAGGTTATAATATTACTGATGATATTATTGTCTGTCTATTTGTTTATTCACAGAATCATATAATATTATTGTCTGTCTATAGGGATAATACACATTTTTGAGGGCGTGAACATCTGCGGACGCCCGCAAAATCCTTTTATGCCCGAAGATGTTCACGCCCGAGAAAATGTGTATTTTCGCTATTATTGCATAAAATAAGAGCAAACATCCAACATATAGTCCGCTGTAACGTTCAGTTGTACGATAACCGCCGATGAACATTACGCGATAAGGATTGACACATGTGTAACGTGCAGGGCTTAAAGACACAAAAGATCCCTTCAGCGAAAAGTATACTCAACCCTGAAGGGGTCCACTTGTCTTATATATCTAACCCTAAACCTCATCACCCCGAAACGGTGATGCTAATTTGCATATTCGTTACAATACTTCCCACTCCGAGAAGTGGGAAACCCAGGGGTAAGGCAACTCCGGTATGGCAGTTGTCTTCATCCCCCCACACTGGCCACCAAATGTAACGTGCAGGGCTTAAAGACACAGAAGATCCCTTCAGCGAAAAGTATACTCAACCCTGAAGGGGTCCACTTGTCTTATATATCTAACCCTAAACCTCATCACCCCGAAACGGTGATGCTAATTTGCATATTCGTTACACATGTGACGTCATAAAGTAAACAAGTTATGTTTTATATATCCACGAACCGGTCCTACATCAAGGTTGCCATCGCTCACTCGAATGGTTTTGGATTATGTTATGCTCTTTAACTGTGAGTCTATTGCATGTTACTGATTATCGAGTTAAAGAAGCTGATGTTATTGTTAACCCAACAATTGCTCCTATTCTAGGGGAGATGGAGCGTCCATGATTTGTTTACTAACGGTGCCCGGGTAATGCATATGTAAAACACCTAACCGGTCTGAAACGGCACGTACGCGCGAGAATCGCTTTTGTCGCGGTTTTTACAATGTTTCTGTATCCCTTAAGCGGGCGTAAAACATGGATTTTATGCAATAATATAGGGATAATACACATTTTCGAGGGCGTGAACATCTGCGGACGCCCGCAAAATCTGTTTCGCACTCGGGCATAAACACATTTTAAGGATGTCCGTGAAGTTGGCAGCGTGGCAGCGTAGCAGCGTGAAGTTAGCAGCCTGGCAGCGTGAAGTTAGCAGTCTGACAGCGTGGCAGTCTGGCAGCGTGAAGTTAGCAGTCTGGCAGCCTGGCAGTCCAGCAGCGTGAAGTTAGCAGTCTGGCAGTCTAGCAGCGTGAAGTTAGCAGTCTGGCAGCCTGGCAGTCTAGCAACGTGAAATTAGCAGCCTGGCAGTCCGGCAGTGAAGTTAGCAGTCTGGCAGCGTCGCAGCCTGACATCACGAACTGAGCTGCGTGGCAGCACGAACTGAGAAGCGTGGCAGCATGAAATGAGCAGCGTGGCAGAACGAACTGAGCTGCGTAGCATCCTGTCAGCACGAATTGAACAGCGTGGCAGCTTGGCAAAGTAAAGATGTCAGTCTGACAGCGTAAACAGCCTGACAGCGTGAACTGAGTACACTAACTACGTGACAGTCTGGCAGCACGAACTGAGCAGTGTGGCAGCCTGGCAGCACGAACTGAGCAGCGTGGCAGCCTGACAGCACGAACTGAGCAGCCTGGCAGCACGAACTGGGCAGCGTGACAGCCTGGCAGCACGAACTGAGCAGCGTGACAGCCTGGCAGCACGAACTGAGCAGCGTGACAGCCTGGCAGCACGATCTGAGCAGCGTGACAGCCTGGCAGCACGATCTGAGCAGCGTGAGAGCCTGGTAGCACGAATTGAGCAGCGTGGCAGCACGAACTGAGCAGCGTGGCAGCACGAACTGAGCAGCGTGACAGCACGAACTGAGCAGCGTGGCAGCACGAGCTGAGCTTCGTGGTAGCACGAACTGAGCAGCGTGACAGCACGAACTGAGCAGCGTGGCAGCACGAGCTGAGCTTCGTGGTAGCACGAACTGAGCAGCGTGACAGCCTGGCAGCACGATCTGAGCAGCGTGACAGCCTGGCAGCACGATCTGAGCAGCGTGACAGCCTGGTAGCACGAATTGAGCAGCGTGGCAGCACGAACTGAGCAGCGTGGCATCACGAACTGAGCAGCGTGACAGCACGAACTGAGCAGCGTGGCAGCCTGTCAAAACTATCTGAGCAGCGTGGCAGCCTGTCAGCACGAACTGAGCAGCCTGGCAGCTTGGCAAAGTAAGGATGTCAGTCTGTCAGCACGAATTGAACAGTGTGGCAGCACGAACTGAGCAGCGTGGCAGAACGAACTGAGCTGCGTAGCATCCTGTCAGCACGAATTGAACAGCGTGGCAGCTTGGCAAAGTAAAGATGTCTGTCTGACAGCGTAAACAGCCTGACAGCGTGAACTGAGTACACTAACTGCGTGACAGTCTGGCAGCACGAACTGAGCAGTGTGGCAGCCTGGCAGCACGAACTGAGCAGCGTGGCAGCCTGGCAGCCTGGCAGCACGAACTGGGCAGCGTGACAGCCTGGAAGCACGAATTGAGCAGCGTGAAAGCCTGGCAACACGATATGAGCAGCGTGACAGCCTGGTAGCACGAACTGAGCAGCGTGGCAGCACGAACTGAGCAGCGTGGCAGCACGAACTGAGCAGCGTGGCAGCACGAACTGAGCAGCGTGGCAGCACGAACTGAGCAGCGTGGTGGCACGAACTGAGCAGCGTGGCAGCCTGTCAGAACGAACTGAGCAGCGTGGCAGCCTGTCAGAACGAACTGAGCAGCGTGGCAGCCTGTTAGCACGAACTATGCAGCCTGGCAGCTTGTCAAAGTACGGATGTCAGTCTGACAGCGTAAACAGCCGGACAGCGTGAACTGAGTAACCTAACAGCGTGGCAGCATGGCACTGTAAACAAAGAAGCATAACAGCTCGGCGGTGTATCAAAATGAAATAAGTGCGACAGCCTTACAGTGTTTGATTGTCAGCGTAACAGACTAACAAACATGCCGCGTGAAGTTAGCAGCATAATAGCCTGGCAGTCTAGCAGAATTAGGACAGCAGAATGCACAGTTTTACGCCTGAGAATTACTTCAATAATTTCATTTGAACTATATAATGGCATATATTTTAACGCAGATTTCGCAGTTTAGGGCAGTTTAAATCGACAATTTGATTTTAACAGCGCCAGCATGTCTAGCCGTTCTAGCAGTTCTAATAGTTTTAGCAGCCTTGAGCAGCTTGAAACACGTTTTTTTTTCGTCTATAAACGTCGCATAAGACTTAAAATATATACTTTTACAAACAATTACACCAGACTTTACAGTTGTCTTTATTTCTATCCCTCTCGAAAGCCGAAATCGCGCGATGTTTCTGGTCATGATATTTTGAAAAATGCTGGTGTATAAACTTAAAGCACTTTATTTGGCCATACCCCGTAACGAGGCGTTAATTGATGAACGTTTTCTAATCTTTTAAAACAGAAATCCAGATATACGTTTTCAAAAGCGAAAGAAATATATACAAAAAAAAACGTCCCAGTAATTCATATAAATGTCGCATAAAACTTAAAATATATATACAATAACACCCGACTTTACATGGCAGTTGCTGTTCTAGCCGCCTAGAGCAGCGCGAAACACGCTGTGTTGTTTTCCACCCGTCGTAGATTCAAGATCGTTAGGAGATGTTACGTTGGAATAACTTGTCTTTTAATAATTTTTAAGCAAAGATAAGATGTGAAATATTTCATTCAAGTCAAGTTTATTTCGTATTCTTGCTAACCTCTCTATGTCTATCGCTCTCTAAAGCTGAAATCGATCGATGTTTCCGGTCAAAATATAGTGAAAAATGTTCGTCTACAAATGTCATGGCAGTCTTAGAACATTTTCTTTTGCCATTTTAGCCGTATCTTAGTTTTACCGTACTATATAACGTAACGAAATGAAATAAAAATATAAAAAATTGTGAAATTCCGTCACAGTAATTTATTACAAAAAACAATGTAAATGTCGCATAAAACTTAAAATATATACTTTTAAATCAAGTACACTAGACTTTTAATGTGAACTAAGCTATATCTCATTACGCGACATTTCGATTTTAACAGCGCCGAAAGTTCTACCAGCCTTGAGCAGAGCGAAACACGCTAGGCTTTTGTCACCCAGTGACCCTGCATGTAAACAAGATCTTTAGTACATGTTACGTTCAAAGAACTTGTCTATCACAAACGTGTTTTATTCTTTCGAAACGAAAATCAAAGTATTCATATTTTTTCGAGACAGAACGAATACATACATATAGAATTTCCGTCATTGTAGATCATACTACTTAAAAAACATACTTTGACAAGAACTACATCAGACATTAAGTGTCAACTAAATCATATCTTGTTACGTGACATTTCGAGTTTAACAAAGGCAGCAACTCTAACCGATCTAGCAGCTTTGAGAGCGTGAGGCAGTTTGAAACGAGCCAAGATATTGTCGCCCGGCTTAGTCACAAGGCCTTTAGTATATGTTACGTTAAAATAACTTGCATTTCGCCGATTTTTAAGCAATGATAAGATTTAAATTTTCCATATACTGAGGTTTTTGCGTGTTCTTGCTTACAGTCAAATTTATTTCTATCTCCGCGAAAGCAGAAATCGCGCGATTTCTGAGATTTCTGCAAACGTAAAATTTGTTCTACGGGAAAATGCGGGACAAATGTCCGGGCAGACTTAAGCATTTCATTTTGACATTGTAACCTTATTTAGTTTATATGAATGTTTTCTATTCTTTCTAAACGAAAATAAAAATACTCAAATTTTATCAAGACAGAAAGAAAGAAAAGAAATGCGAATTTCCGTCATGATATATCATTAGTATCATGGTATACCAGACATTTTAATTTTAATAACGACCAGCAGCTCTGGCAGATTTAACTGCGTCGGGCAGTGTAAAACGCGCAAAGATATTGTGATACGGCTTGAACACAAGATATGTAGTATATGTTTCAGCATTCTAATATAACTGTTTCCCAGAATGTTCGCAAATATTGTCTCATTCGAGAAAAAAATATACAAAAGTTTGTAAAAATTGTCAATCTGTGTGCGTGTAGCTTTAATATGAATTTTACATATTTCATGATAGTTGAAAGTCAAAAGAAGAGCATAATCAAATAATCAACGACCCAATGAAACAAGAGGCCCATGAGGGCCTATGCTCTACTGGTATGGTTCTTTGGTCATTTTCAATCCAGAGCATGTATGTATGGTGAAGATCGGATAGTAAATGGAGGCTCTTTTGTGTTCACAAGCTCTTTTATAGCAATTTTGACCATTTCAAGGGCCATAATCCAGTCATGCATGGGCGGATCTGGCTGGTTTTCGAAAGGAACCGAGCTCTCATGGATATCTAACTACTGTATAAGTTTGGTTGAGATACAATCAAAAGTGAAGACTGTATCGTGTTAACAAGAAATTGTTTACGGACGCACGGACGCACGCACGCACGGACGCACGCACGGACGACGGACAAATCGCCACGACATAAGCCCTTCTGGCCTTTGGCTAGTAGAGCTAAAAATGAAAAAATGTATAGGCTTGGTCAAACACTCATGAAAATAAATGCAATCCCCTAATTTTCCAGATTAAAATCACTCCCATTTACATCATAAGAAATTATCAATAAAATAACAAAATGTCTAACAGAACTTAATCTTTATGCATAAACATAACAAAACTAACTATTAAATCTTTAATATTGAAATATCACAAATACCTAATAAATATGTCATACGATATAATCACAAAGCCATTATAAATATAAAGTCTTTCTGAATATTTCATAACAGAGGCATCAAAAATATGTCATACTTAAATTATTAAGTTATGGTATATCTCAAAACCCTATAATTATTACATAGTGTATCAACAAAAAGCGATCATAAACAAGAGGGCTATGATGGCCACAGTTCGCTCACCTGAATTATGCAATGTAATGCAATGCAAAACACATCAAGACATTTACTCTGACAAAGATTCGAAATGGTTCCCCAGTGTTAACATGATTTTCTTTCATGTGGCCTAGTGATCTGTATTTGTAAACCTGATATGACCCTTATTCCAAGATGGACTAGATATTATCAAGAAAAACAGTCTGACAAAAAGGGCCATAATTATAAATAAACTGGATAGAGTTATCATACTTGATTGTTTACATAGGTGTGATGGTTGGGAAGGGGTGTACAAAGTTTCAATATAATCTATCAAGAGTTACCAAGATAAATGTAGTTGCACGCAAAACTTTAACCAGAATTTCTAAGTCACAAAAGGGCCATAAGTTGCATAACATTCAGGATAGAGTTATATAACTTGATAATCTACATAGATGTGATAGTGGGTTAGGGTTGTAGAAAGTTTCAATACAATACATGTACTAGTTCAGTACTTGCATGCCAAACCTTAACCAATGTGTGACGCGGACGCCGACACCGACGCTGACGCCGAAGCCAGTGTGAGTAGTATAGCTTTCATATTCTTCGAATAGTCGAGCTAAAGATGGAATTGTCAAACTTTATTATTATGCTCCTTTCTGATGCAGCCTGACTGCCTGTTTTTCAACCAATCATTATAGCTTGAACAACTTTTGTAGATGGTTACCCAGGGAACCTTTCTACCAAATGATATTGGAATCTGACAAACAGATTAAGAGGACTAGATTTTTTAAGTTCGGACATTCTTCAACCTTTCTTATGCCGCAGCAACCAAAGTTCTCGAAAGTATTTAAATCCTTGAACAATTCTGAAACAGGGCCTTCAAATGAACATTCCTGTGAAGTATGGATGCAATTGGTCCTATGGTTTAAGAGGAGATGATGTAAAAAGCTAAATGTTAACGACGGACGACGGATGGACGGACAGACGACGGACGTACGATGGACAGAGAGTGATCGAATAGATAACCTTCAACCTTTGGCTCACGTGATCTAAAAATGTCATAATGTTACAAAAGAAAGCCATCATAAAAGTATCATAATAGTACAACACAAAGCCGTCATAAAAATATCATAGTGGACCAACACAAGGCCATCATAAAAATGTCTTAATGGAACAACACAAAGACATCATAAAGATGTCATAAAAGTACAACACAAACTAATCATAAAAAAATGAAATATTGAAACAACAGAAAACTATCATAGAAATATTACATTATGGAACATCTCAAAGGCATCATACTGACACATGCAAAATCAGCATTATTATGTCATGGTGGAACATAAAATGCCATACTTGTTATGTCATTAAGGTAGTACATCCCAAATCTGTCGTGATTTGTCATACTGTATAACCACAAAGCCATCTTTCATGTATCATACACGATTATCACAAAGCCATCATATTCATGCAATAGTAGAAAACACAACGTCATTAATGAAATGTCATGGTGGAATGCCTAAAATCCGTCATAAATATGAGATGGTGGAATACAACGAACATCATAACTGTGACCTATTTGTATATCATATAGCAATCATACACATTTCAGATCCATCAGCAAGTCCATCATAAACTTGTCAAACTGGATCAAAACAATATAACAAAACATGACAAATATTGTTAACAGTGTAACCATTAGCAGCCGTTGACATATTACACACTGTGAGCCTTCACAGAAGTTTCTCGGCAAGTAATTCGAAGACCATCTTGCGTCTTAATCGTTCGATATCATTCTGAAAGAAAACAAGCAAAATTGATTGGTAATAAAATAAAACTTCAATCATTTTAGAAAATGGAAACTACTACAAACTAAATCATATATAGAAAGACCCCTACTCAATGTTTGGGAACATTCTGACAATATTCACACGACATAATAATTTAAATGAGATTTGGTGAAATTAATCCATACGAAATGGAAGTGAAATACTATGTACCAAAGGCTTTTACTTATAATTCTATCAACCAGCATGTGCACACTATGTATAATTCCGCTTACCAATTATAACTCCTGCAAGATTGATTTAGTCTCTAACATGTTAACTTTTGCTTATTTAAGGGCAATTACCACAAACCAAAACATTCAAATGACACCCAAAGTTAGACTTGTTGATCCACACCAATTAGAATTTCTGTGTATTTGCACCTGAGTGTGAATAATGAGAAGGAAAATGGAGAAGAAAATATGAATATTGTCCTCACCACTTTATGTTAGGGCATGGCGTACAGATAACAAGATCTACTAGGCTATAGTGCTGAAAACTTTATGAGCTGAAACATCTATTTATTTTCATGTCCCTGTGACTCTTAAAATCCCCGTGCCTTTAACCTTTAACACACTTATCTCTACCTTGATAGCGGCCTCTTTCAGTCCTGGTTTTATGTGCGTATAAAGAGTGAATGACATTTACAGATCAATACAACATTGACCTCTGATCAACTGCCCCCTACATCATTAAAGACAATTGTGCAAACTAAGTTTTAAATATGCAAGTCCAAACATGTACTGAGCTGAAACTGAGCATCATCCACACAAGCACACAGAAACACACAGATAAGTAATGATATTGTTTGTGAAGATAATTTCAGCAGAGTTTATATTGACAGGGTGTGTTAAGACTTAACTTACTATACCGAATGTAATTCCCGTTGCACGATAATCGTATTCAAATGAAAAGTGAAATATTAAATACCTAACTATTATGCTAAATTTTGTAACTGAAAAAAAGTATTCTCAGTAAAATTAATTTCAAAATCATCATCTGATTTTAAGTGAGTTCTGTTCTCTTAATGATTATCTTTAATAAACTTTTCACCAATTGATTTTCAAACTACTATTGCTCTTATGGTAAGTTTTGACTGTTTGTTGAATACTAAGATCTTGTAGTCTTACTCATGCAGTATTCACATATAAATACAGTATATAGTTGAATATAAATATATTCCAATGCAGGAAATAAGTTGAAAGAAGCACATTAACTTCATTATAATAAAAAAAAAATATTATCAAAATATTACATACTTTGACAAGACTTAATCTGTAGGTCACCTTTTTTGCTTTATCTGGAACATGTCTTTCCAAGAATTTTCTAGAATGCAAATATAATATTGCATAATCAGCAGTGACAAACATATCGATTTGTAACAATTAAACATCCATTGTTTTATAAGTTAAATATCAATTGTTTGATAAAAAATACTTACATAAAATAAATACTATATAATATTTGTTTCCTCCCAACTATCCGAAAAAAGAATGAAACTATTGTGACTTTCCAGATTTCATAAATTTCTGATTATTATAAGATTTTTTTGTTTAGACCATTCCTTGAAGCAATTGTCTAACGAAATAATTCAGAAAAAACATATTATTATTGCATATTTCATACGAAAGGCATTCAGTATGTTATTAAATTGTATAATGAAAATGGATAATTGATAATTTTAATTAAATTCCATTTACAATTTTTATTTATGAAATTTAATTTTTTGGTAAAAAATAGCTTCATGCTTTTATTGAATTATCTTTTCATATTTTTCATTAAAACTAAGTTATGACACTATTATATGGCCCTTTCTATTATTCTCTTCAGTATTACAATTCATATAACAATCATACCTTAGCAAGACACCTGGTGCAAGATTTTCATTTGCTGACGAGTCGAAGACTCTGATTTCATTTGTTTGCATGTTCACGACCTAAATCAAGAGAACAAAAACAAGTCATGTATGTGTAATTTTTAGTGTCCTGAATAAAGAAGACTATGATGCCTTCATTCTATTTAGATGGTTTTCTATTTAGAGTATCAGTAGACAACGTATATTTACCAATGAATCTAACTATTGAATATGTCATCAAGATCAGATGCATCAAGATCAGTCGGATATTATATTCTCAAATCATTAATACTTGATTTCATTTTAAGCATAGTTATTTTAAAACATGCTCTTTCAATAGAACCAATGAAAGTAAATGATCCATCAACAATCATGATTTCGTTTATTTCTTTTCGTCTTATATAAGATAAAAGTCATTTTTCAAATTTGTAGATCAGAAAACAAATAATAAAAGAATATTTAATATGCTTATATTCCTTGTTGTCAATCTACGTCTTAAACTACAGATGAGTCATAGAAACTTATGCCTCTGGTGTGTCACACTTTTGTCAAACAAACATTTTTAAATATATCATATTTATATCACTGATAACTCTCTACAGACCACCGGAAATCATATAATACAAAGGAACTCAGACAGGTCACGGAAGCCTAAACAGTGTAACAAACTTGAAGCAATTTATTTCTTCTACGTTATCATATTTTTTCACCTTTTTATATTTCCAATAATATAAAATAGAACTGTTAACTTTTCATACCTGATCATTTAACCATTGATCCGGAAGGAGTGTTTTCAGATCATATCCTCGGAGATCTATTCCTCCAAACAACGAAACAACATCATTGTTACATTCAGATAGCAATGGCTTGACATCCTTTTGTGTCATTTTTCCATAGAACAATACATAAGCGCTTTCCTGAAAATGTTATAGAAACCTGGGACCTGTTGGGCGATGACAGTTTTACCCACAGGAGTCTATTTTTAACAAGCTATGTAGAACATTTAGCTTAGGGACTAGACACCAGATAATACAATTGCAAGACAAAAATAAAACTGTCAAAACATTTCATAAAATGTATAGAGTTGTGTACAACGCATTGAATCTTAATAACTAATGTACCACATCGCTTACGACACATTTATCTTTCGAAGTTGTTGCGTATTTTTCCAATTCATAAATTTACTGGAGTATATCTACCCAGTCAGTTTTAAAATAGCGCCAGTATATTTATCGACACTCATCACATGACTTTCACACGCTAAATATACACTCGACATGGTTTTCCAAAAGGACGGACAGTGAAAAGAAGCGGAAAACTGCTGCGAAACAAAGAAGACACAGAGCTAGAAATATTAACATCAGTCATTGAAACTTGAAAGAGATTACCACTACTGAAAATTACAGTGTTGGCTAAAACAGTTATTGACATGTTAGTGCTACACGATAATGTGACTTGAAAGGTTGTCTGAAAAAACATTCCATGCTACGGTAAAACTCAGCTGCGACTGGGTGTGAGATGCGTATATTCTTTAAATCTTGTAAAATGATGTATTATAGACCCATACCATAGTCCACTGAACATAATAAATATAATACGTACCATAACCTCTAAGGAACTCAAAGTTGATTGCCTGACACATTCAACCTTTGTATCATCACATTTTCTGAGTTTCATTTCATCATCCATTGCATAAGTAATATCTGCAAAAAATGTAACATTTAAGCATTATAGTAACATGGATTTCTAAATATATCTCATTATTTAAACATAGCTTTGTTGCCAAATACATTGCAGCTCTAAGGCTGTTATAGAAGTCATTCGTCTTCCAAACCTCACAGTTAGTATTAATGCTACTACATCGCATATTTTTGCTGACCCCATTTTGTTTTTATCAATTATTTTTCATAAGCTTTCATTTACCGATAACCATCCAAAACCTATTTTGCATGTCCTAACTGTCATTTCTTTGATATTTAGTTCCTAACCCAAATTCAAACACCGTTTATTCACTGAAACCATTATATAAAAACTAGAAAAGTGTCCACGGATGCCCCCATATGCCGAGTTTGTCACAATAGCATGGGCATTATTTTGTCCATTCCCCATAAATGTGCATACAAATTATGAGCTCCACAACTTAATAACATTAAATACATTCCTGAAAGATAGTGTATGACTAACAATTTTGAAGTTATGAGCGAGAAGCAAAACCCCATGTGCACAACTTAATCGCTTAAACAACAGTAATTCCAATGTTTAATGACTCTAGGTGAAATAATTAGTAGTTTTGAGCGACACAAGTTTACAACTTCATCACCTGAACAACATGTTCCCAGGTTGCATGACTCTTGGTCATGTATTTTTGGAGTTTATAGCGACACAAGTCCAGAAGTGCCATTTTCTGTTACTTCAAAGTCCATAAGTCTAGGTGTACTGAATGCAGCGGGAAAAGAAACCCCATGTTCACAACTCCATCACCTAAATAACATTCCGCCAATGTTTCTTGGCTCTATGTCAAATAGTTTTGGAGTTTTGAGCGACACAAAATGCCAATTTCTGCACATTCGATGGCCATAACTCTGGTTTTACTAAGTGCAGCGGGAAACGAAACACCAGTTGCAAAATGTCCTTACATAAATAACATTCCATCAAGGTTTTGTGATTCTAAGTGAAATAGGTTTTGAGTTTTGAGCGACACAAGTTCAGACAGAATCACAAACAAACCGACGCACGCATGGACGCACGCACGGACGGACAAGGCAAATATATATGCCGCTACTATTATATGTTTTTAATTATACTTAGTGAACCAATTGCGTTTCGGAAAGTCATACATTATGAAGTGAAATATCATTGTGTCACTTCAAGTCCTTCAAATTATTATTATTCAAATAAATTTATACTAATACTAGATGTAATACAAAGTGTAGGTGTGATGATATAATTACTGTACTTTTGCACACTACATTTACGTGTATTAATACTTACAGAACTTGTATATACGCTTAGATATACATACATCTACACACACATGCTTATACACATGCAAATATACAAACATAAATGCGTTCATATACAAACATACACGCATGCGCACACCTGTTAATAGTTAGCATGCAAACCACTTTATACTTACACCACCGTTTCAAAAGAAAAAACTATGAAGCCTTAAAGACGTGATTTAAGACGTGTGAATGTGCAGCTTTAAGCATAGCAATGTCACTTAAAATTACAATTATAAAAGAAAATATTTAAATTTTAATTTATTAAACTGTACTGGAATTTTCAATCTAAGTGCAATGCCTTTTCACGTAAATTACAATCATGCTGTTAAACAACAGAGCATTCTACTTAAAATAATTGGGTTATTTATCAACATTTTAAAAACCCATTCCACCAGATCATTAATTAATATACATGTGTTAACCTACTATTAGACAAGACAAAAACAACCTAATAAATGAACATCATAACACATACAATGCCCACAACCCAATGATGGTCCAAGATGGCACTGCAATGATAATATGTGATGATATATGAGTATACGCTTACATATGCAAAAATCTACACACACATACTTATACACATGCACATACATACATACATGCAATGCCTTCACAAGTAAAGTACAATCATGCTGTTAAATAACAGGGCATTCTATTCAAAACATTTTGGTTATTTATCAACATTTTACAAAACCCATTCCACCAGATCATTAATTAACATACATGTGTTAACCTACTGTTAGACAAGACAAAAACAACTTAATAAATTAACATAGATTAACAGAACATCAAAACACATACAATGCCCACAACCCAATGATGGTCCAAGATGACACTGTAATGATAATATGTGATGATAGATATTAATAAGATGATTTCTTAAAAACGTCGCAATGCAATGAAACCCTGTTTCTCACTGCGAACATAAACAATTTAAAATGTTGATGTTCATACTCATTTGCAGACCAATGACACTTAAGACTTAGTTGTTTAATGCCACTGAGTACCATGCCTTGTACAGCTATTATGATGTCGAAGACAGTTATTTATTTTTGTATTCGGCCATTTTGAGGCTGTCGACCTTAACTGGTAATCATCTTTTATTCAAAGATCGCTTTGTGCTATGCATAATTATATAATATTAATTTGGATGTATTTTTTTTTCTTTAAAATAATCAATTAATGAATGAGTTTTAACCAAATGTTTTATGAATGTCTGTCTGCCAAACATGCACCTCAATCTAAAAACCTGGTATAAAAAACAAAAAACCCTACCAAAGGCATGTGGTTTTTGACTATGTTATTTCATGGACGTAGATAAGAGGGATACGTAAATAAGTTGTTTACTAAAATATAACCTGTCCCAACATTTGTAGCAAGTAAAACTCAAAATGTATGGAAGATATGAAAATCACAAAGATATTTTCTTGAAGTTTAAACATTGTTATGTTGCAATAGATGAAAATATTTTAAAACACTACACTTTCTGATATTATGTTATCCTTATGAATAATGTCAGTCTATCAATTTTTCGAACAAAATTAATAAATTCAGATATCACAATATATTTGTCTTTTTAACCAGTCATTATTCTACATACAAAGATGTTCCAGTTGTTCAATGTATTTCTAACTAGTTTTTTTTATTTTAAGCTTTCAGAATATTTATGTTTTGTTTATGTGCCAAATGTCACTTCAAAGTTTTATTTGCTACAAAATGTGAACATTTGGACAATTTTATTTCTCGATGTGATAGTATAACAAGATAACAGGTGTACAGGTAGAGATGCTTATCACTGTTATCTACATCCCTGGTTATATGCCTACTAAAAGCACACCACATTAAGCACTGAGAGTGTTTCTATTAAATCATGTGTACATTTTTAGCGTTTTCTATGAATGTTAAGTTTCCTGATTTATATCCATGAGGTCGTGTGCGCAAGCACCACTAGGGTTTATCATGGAATTTTTAAAAGATGCATTCTCACAGACTGACCACTTTTATTTTTGTCTCAGAATCATCTGATTCCGGCATCAATGCATTCATTTCATACATAAAAGATATATCGCAATAGAACATATCTCAATTGTTTTGAAAACTCTCGTAAATTACATTTTTCTTAAAGCTTTAGAAACGCTATTAGCCATAAAACATCAATTGTCCAACGTAAATATGAAAACTTGTGATCTGATCTGTTGTCAGCTGTCAAATGTTACTGGTTTCCAGGCATTTACGAAACAGTTGTCTCATTTAAATTTAGTAAATGAGAAAGTTGTCAAAATGGTTAGTCTGTGAGAATGCAGCTTTAAGGGTTGACAGTGCTGGTTTCTACCCCAAAGATAGAATATTTCTATATTAAAGAATATAATAAATATAATGAAGAAGGTACCACCCTTTTCAATAACAAGTTCCACAATCCAGAGCTGGTTGTGTGCATTTGTTATTTCTCCTTTTTACAGTGAGTGTTTTCCTGCAACAGTTAATGCTAACTACACACTAAGTGAATAAACAAAAGCAAATATACACAAATGTAACACTGACACAACGAAAGAATATGATATATTCAATGCGAAATACATACTGACTGATAGCATAACTTGCTTGCAGAGGATATAACAAGCTTCTAGTTGCATCATACCTTTAAGGTTTATGACCCATAAACATGTTCTTTATTTATGCCTGATGACCGAATAGTATTATGGTATCATTTGAAAGTGTATTTTTTACATTTAGAATGAATATTAAAGTTTTGCCGAAATAAATATTACAGACATGCTTTTTTGCCTATTAAAGGATTTTAAATTCAACATTTCAAATCCAATTGGAGTTAAAATAAAGAACAATTACTGTTTACAAACTGCAATGACTTTTTCAATATTGTAGATAAAGCTGTTTGTAATCAGCAATTAATACCCTTTCGAATGAAATCAAAATGATATGTTGTCACCAGCTATCAACATTTAACATTAAGGTCTATGGAATTATGAGCAAGCTAGCTCATTTGTGGGTCAGTCACCTTAAGGTCGTAAACATGACGATGCTATTATTCACATGCATCAAACGGTTTACTTTGTTGGATACTTGTGATTATTAATATACAATGAATCTATATAGTTATTTGGGGATTTTAACTAAAAGTTAAAGTATTTACTTCAATAAAAAGCGTTTATATAGATATATGAGCATTCATATTTTGTGTCAATATATGACATAAGTAAGTGAGTCAAAACCACACATGATGTGATAAGCGTATGGAGGATACGTTTTGTTAGGTGTCCTTCTTGGTGATATACAACTTTCCACATACTGAATTGTTAGGGCTTGTGCAGTATTCGATTGAGGTATTTTGTGATCTTAATGTAAAAATGATTTTAATTTTATCAAATGGGATTAATTGATTCAGCTTTCACATCAGATGCAATATTCTGCTTAGGAAGCATGTATCCTTTTTCAGCACTGATATTAATTTTAAAGATGAATGGGTATTATTGTGTTTTATCAGTGGTTTGTTTAACGCCTGATTTATTTTTAATATGGCCTTCAGATGATTAAGTACTTTGCTGGCTTAATCTTAATGTAAAATAACAATAACTCGGGTTATCTATAAGGTTGAAAGAGCACACTACATGACTATAATATTTAGAGCTACAATTTTAGGTTTAAAGTTGAATATTGTTTTACACTTACCAATGCAGCTTTAAGCCTGAACACACCCAAGTCCTTCCAACCGAGAACTCTAAAATGATATTGTTGATAACATAATGTTTATTGATATAAAACGGAAGTAGTATGGCCAAAGTCTTGTTCTATTTTTAAAATATTTTTAAATTCATTGTACGGAAATACCTTATTGCATGTTTTCTGTTGTTTAATTGAGATATAACGGTTGATTAAATCTTGATGTTGTTAACATTAAATCACTTGATGAGGACCTTTCAAATACTGCATATTTACTGTATAATAAATTATGAATGTGTAGGTAATCTTTATCAATCACCTCATGAAAAGTTTCTTAGGCTAGAAATACTTCAATGATTTAAACAATTAAAACAACTTTATTGATTTATTTATAAAAAAATATGCATATGAACATTGTTGTTTAAGTTTTTCGTTGGTATGCGCCGACTTCACTTAAGCAATGACATGATTTTATTTCCTTAATTTCAAAAGTAAATATCTCATCTATTGTAAACACTTCACTTACCTGTTTATGCGTAATTTCTGTGTGTTCTTCAACAATTTTCCACTTCTGGCTTGGTGAAACCTCTTCACAAGAATGATGAGCCCTTTGTTGATGTTTTCTAACTCTGCAGTTATTTCATGTGCTGTTTGTTCAAAACAACGCCTGCAGTATCTGATAAAATTTAAATGTGCATAGAATATATATTAGATAAGTTATCATTCAAATGTTTTACAACATTTATAAAAATGAGACAAGGAATATGTTTACCAGTTTCTTTGGTTTTTTGTTTAAGATTATAAAAATTGCATGACCATGAACATGAAATTATATTTGTATCAGAAATGCTAATTTGATAAGAAAGCAATGGATACAATATTACAATATGTAATAAATTACTACCTACAATGACTATTTTGCATGATTTTCACTTCTTATGCTACATCAAAAATTGTTAAAAGAATTTGCGTAGTTATTAAGCTAGTTTTTTTTATCATTAATAGCTGTGGTCATCATCATCATATTGGGTTTCTTTACCCTCGCCTTTCGGCATAAAGCCATTTGGCGAGCTGCCATCGTTATCTCCTTTCAACATTTTTATAGGGAGTAGTTTTTCAATATTTTTATAATTTTCTATTATTTAATTCTATTTCTGACTTTCGATATTTAATTTCCAATTGCTTAACATTTCTCCCGTTTTCTGTTTTAATAATTGTACATAAGACAAAAGTTTAAAAATATTGTTTCAATAAAATAACTATCTGTATATCAATTGCTTTCCTTTAAAGATTAATATGATTATTTCGCTCTATGTATATGGAAAATATTTTGTGTAAAAATGAGTGGTCCAACAATGGTCTGATAGGGGGCCTCTGATTGGCTCAATTTCAATCCGTTTTTTGGTCAAGCTCGCCTCCCCCCTCTCAATCAAGCTTGATTGAAAGGAAAAAGCCGAGCCTGACCAAATGTTTTGATAAGCCAATCATAAGCCTCCTCTCGTTTAGTAAATCGGATTTCACCCTTTGCCCGTAAAGTTGCATAAGTTTATGAATACTTCTACACTGGTACAAAGGGACAAAGGGTGGACCGAAATATTTTGTTCAAAAAATATGATTGGGTATATCAATCTTAATGGCACAGTGTGGGTAAAAAGTAACATTACGTACAACATAAGTAATGTCTTCTGATAACAACAACGGTCCCAATAAGGTGCCTATAAAAATACTATATACAAACGTCCACACTGTGCCATTTTTATTTCTGATATTTTAGTTATTTTGTTGTGTTTTGTGTATGAATGCTTGTAGCAATACCGATACGATTTTGGGCCTCCTGAATATCTAAAATAGGGTATGTACAAAAATAAAAAGTGTAATGTCTGTGTTAAGCTAGTGGGTTCTTCGCATATGGTGTTTAATATACATTTAACATATACGCTTCTCCCACTTACCAGTACGGTATAAAAACTTCTTTAAAAAGGGAACTTAAACACTGATTCTGTAAGATAACACAAAAGTGCGACAAGTTAAATCATGGTGTAAAAAATCCATAATGAAACAAATATCAGATTTGAATCATTTGACTTAACACAGACATTACGCGTAAGTAGAGAGGGGTACGATAGAACACTGTGTTTGTGCCCCGCGCATCCGTCTTTATTAAAATGGAATTTTATGGGTGTGGAAAATGACGTCCCTATCATTAAATAACAATATTTATAAATATATAAGGGGGGGTAAAAATGGGGAAAGACGAGTTGTCTCTCTTCCTAATTTATATGTAATAAAACAGTTGTCGTTGGGGCAGACGACAGAGATGATTGACGTCATTTCCACGATAGGGGTAATTGAAAAAAAGCATACAAATATGGGTAGGAGGCCCAATTCTTGTGAAAAAATTTTCCTCCGTACTGAGCCAGCGTTTCAAAAAAGTGTATTTAGAAAAATAAAAAATTTACTTTTTTTTTTTTAAAATGTTGTATTTTTGCCAGATAACAGCTATATTTTGTCTGTCATCTGGCAATCTAGGAGATATGTCTCCAATGCCTTAAAAGAGGAAGTCTGGAGTGCTTTAGATGGAAAAAGTATGTCATTTATTGACATTTGCATACCAGACCCCTGTATGACATTTGAGAGTTGTGTTCTTGCTTCCCTGTGAACATTGCAATGTAACATAAAATGCTCTGTGGTATTTCGTACACTACACTTTGGGCATATAGGAGAGACTCCCAAAATGTATTGACCAATGCTCCCTGGCAATAAGTTGTTATTCAATCTGAGGCGCGTCACACACTTATCAACCATTCTGTTGGTTGAATAACAGTGTGGCGGTCTCAGACTGATCCCTTGCTGGGTGAAAGGCTGCTTATGTTGTTGTTCAGCAAGCCTTTTCGTCATTTTCAGCTTTTTATGGCTTCTAATGACAGAATATATTTCGGTTATTGCCAGGGGAATGTTTTCACCCACAGAGCCCTTCAGTCCGTCCTTTGCCGTCCTATCTGCTAGTTCATTTCCTGGTAAATCGACATGAGCTGGACACCACGCAAATTTAACATTTATATTGTTTAAATGGCACTGATCATTAAGGGAGATGATATTTTCTATAAGATCAGGCCTAGAATTGCTCTTCCTCAAATTAATTGACTGTAAGGAAGAGAGAGAATCAGACAAAATTACTACTTTGCGCGGTCTGTTTAAAATTGTCCAGTTTAATGCAAATTGAATAGCGGTCAGTTCGGCAGCATAGATTGATAACTTGTCGCTGAGCCTTTTGTTGACTGTTATGTTTTTGCATGGTATAACCATTGCCCCCGCAACTGCCTGATCTATATCTTTACTACCGTCAGTATATATCTTTAAATGCTCAGCGAAGTTTGAGGCGATGTGATCATTTGTTATTTTTAAAATTGTTGGCTGATGATCACTCTTATGAAACCTCAGACTTAGGGACATGTCGACTACAGGATTAGTTAGAGTCCAGGGTGACAAAATGCGCGGTCTGAAGTCTGCCACATTGCATTCATGAATCCGATATTCTTCGGCCAGCTGTTGTACAACGGCTCCAAATGGAAGCTGGGCGCTTATATTTGGATTTTACGAAGAAACCGGATCCTATAATATCGTTCACAGGGTTGCAAGGTCTGCTTTTTACTCTAGCCCAGTACTTGAGGGTTTGTTCTTCTCGACGAAGATCTAGGGGTTCAACACCGGCTTCCTGTTCTAATTTATGGGATGGGGTATTGGGAAGAGCTCCCAGAGCTATAGTTAGAGCCCTCCGTTGGATAGTATTTAGTCTTTTAAGATTGGATTTTGTAGCACAAGATAAGATTACGGCACAGTATTCTATCTTTGGACGTATTAAGGACTTAAAGAGAAGCAGGAGCGAATTTTTATCTGATCCGAAACTTGTGCCCCTTAGCATTCTCATTAGATTTAAGTCCTTTTGGCATTTAATGACCAGTTCGTCTATGTGAGACTGTAAATTAAACCTCTCATCAAGAGTCATGCCTAGAAATTTTACAGTCTTCTTAAATTGAATTTTTGTGTTTCCTAGAGATACGTCCACTTGGTGCTTATTTTGATGTCCGAAAAGTATTCCTACTGTTTTAGTCTGACTAATTTTGAAGCCCCAATTTTGGGACCAGCGCCATATGGAGTCAAGCCCTGTTTGTGCCTTTTTTTGTAAGTATTGAATGTTGCCTCCACATAGCCAACTGCCTGAGTCGTCGGCAAATTGACTGATAACCAACCCTGTCCCCTCTGAGACATCAGGGAAATCGTTAATTAAAAGTGAAAACAGTAGAGGGGATATTATGGCGCCCTGGGGCGTACCTCTCGTCAGAGTTTGAGTATCAGAGAGGGTACCCTCAACCTTAACCCTTATCTTTCTATCCAACAAGAAGGCCCGTATATAGTTGAAGCATCGCCCTGTGATTCCGTGATGTTTAAGTTTGTATAGAATACCCGAGTGCCATGCTAGATCGAATGCGGCCTCTAGGTCTAAGAATATAGCTAAAACATTTTGTCCCAAGTTTTTGGACTTTAGGACATCATGCTGAAGTCGCACTATTTGGTCAACTGTACTGCGACCCTTTCTAAAACCGGATTGAAAGGGATTGATTATATTTTTTGATTCTAAGAGACGTTCTAAACGCGCCTTTACCATCCCCTCTAGCAATTTCCCAGGGTGGGATGTAAGGCTTATTGGTCTATAAGATTTTGGATCATTTCGGTCTTTTCCTTTTTTATGTAATGGAATCACACAGGCTAGTTTCCAGTCCTCCGGGAAGTCATCCCCACCCCACACCTTGTTAAAAAATGTAAGCCAGATATTCAAGGCTGTCTCGGACATGTGTTTAAACATAGGGTATGCTATTTTATCTAAACCCGCGGCAGAGTTTTTTCGGCTACTTATGCAGTCCTTTAATTCCTGGAGAGTGAAGTCTGAGTTAAGGGTTGGGTTTTTATCTTCTAAAAGCGGAGAGTCTATGAAAATGTTATGTTCTATTTCGAAATTCTTTTGATAGGCCAAAACTGAAGGGTCAATATTCAACTCGCTTGAGACTTTTGCATAGTGTGTGACAAGGGAATGTGCCTTGTCACGGGGGGTAGTCGAGACTCCTATGCTGTTGTTTAATACAGGAATTGGTGTAAATGATGTTCCTTTAATTCTGCGAATCTTATCCCAAAATTCCCTGGAGTTTTTCGGGTTTACTATGCATGATTCGCAGAATTCAGCCCAATTCTTAGTTTTACAGTCTAAAATAACCTTTTTGCACTGGGCTGATGCTTCTCGCAAATTGACCAAATTGACTTCACTCGGAGATTTTTTTAAGTTGTAAATTGCATGTTTTCTCTCCTTGACTGCATTTTCACACGATTGGTTCCACCACGGTACATTTTTTCTATTGAGTTTAATTGGTTTGGAAGACGGTATTGTTTCCCTTGCTATGGACAGGAATGTGTTTGTTATTTTCTTATTGAATAAGTTGATATTTTGATCATAGACATCTGCAAGGGTAACCTCCTCACTCTTTAATTTGAATGCTTCCCAATCTGCTTTTTCAAATTTAAATCTATCTTCTGTATTTTTATAATTTTCATTTGTTCTTATCATTGATATTAAGATTGGGAAGTGATCTGAGCCCCAAGTGTCGTTTAGCACTTGCCATCCTATTTCACTAGCTAAACGCGGACTTGTGATAGTAAGATCTATGCACGTGAAAACCCCACGGCCTGTATCTACTCTGGTAGACGAGCCATCGTTGTGCAGTACTAGATCGTGCTTCAAAACCCAATCTTCGACTGCACGTCCATGGTTGTCAATTTTTGAAGAACCCCAGATTTGATTATGCGCGTTAAAATCACCAGTTAACACAAAGTCCATCTTATGTATATGTTTATCTAAATGGCCTAAAGATTCAAGGTCGCACCCCCTTGAGTATAAGTTAAATAGAGTGAATGGAGATCTGCCAAAGAATATTTCAAATTTCTGAAGTTCTAAAGTTGTACCCCCATTTTGATCCCTCACATTGTCTATGTCAATATTTTTATAATTTACCCCATTTTTGAAATATGTAATCAACCCCCCGTAAGCATTTATATTATTTGATTTCAAATATTTATATTCAGCTGAGTATCCAGGAATATGCCTCAGGATATCAACCTTAAGTCGTGCTTCCTGGATACAAATGATTTGTATATCATTATTATCTAAAAATCTTTTTATTTCCGTAAGTCTATGGGCAGACAGCCCATTGACGTTTATGTTTAGTATTTTGATGTTCCTGTCCATAGTGAAGTTAAAATTTAAATTGTTTTTTCACTCCACCAGCGGCTTGAGAGCCCACACTGTGACGCCTGTCACCACCTCTTATTTTAAGAGGGGAGTTGAGGCATCTCAGTTTGGTCTCCCTAGTTTTTGGTGCACTGTTTGACATGACTGTATTTATGATAGAACTCGGTACTGCTACAGGTGTAACCCGACGTGCCGGTTGACGCACAACCCGGATGTGGGAGCTATCGGTAGGTTTGGGAGTGGTCAGCGCATGTTTTTTAGCCCATGCAGCAATAATTTTTGCATTTATTTGTTGGATATTAATAGTATTGCCTTTGAGTCTAGATTCAGCTACCTCGTTTATAACCTGAGATAGCTGATCCAGAGAGAAGGTTCGAATCTCCCCTCTGAATTCTAAATTTATTTTAAGTGGACTAGTTTGTGTATCTTTTGCTACTTGGAAAAATTCTGTTTGAGTCCCCTTATCCAAGTATGTGAGTGGGTTAGGGATAGGAGTAGGGGGAGATTCTCTCAGAGGAGACTCCAATGTGGATATGTCTGTGAGTGAAGGACCCTCCCTCGAAAATTCTAGAGTATTTGAGTGAGTACTGTTTAGCGCCCCACTCCTTGACCTGTTTACTAGGGGGCTATGGTTAGGTGAAAATGTCCAACTGCTCGATTCATCTGTTGAAAGTGGGCAAGAAGATATATCTGAAGTTGAACTTGGGTTCGAGTCTTGAGTTTGACTTAAGTTGGACACTAAGCAATTTGCGTTTTTGGGGTTTGACCCCTGGGCCATAACCTGTTCAGGCCTACATTTTGTCTCAATTAACTGTTTAATAGGTTGTGTTGATTTAGAGGATGGGCTAGGTGTTTTAAGTACGTCTGAGTAGGTAGGTCTGGGATGGAAAGAATGACGGGTATCTGAATTAAGGATAATCTTTTTAGTTGTCGAGAGTTTGGGCGGGGATGGTGACTTGCGACACTGAGAGGCTATCACAATAGACTCAGCCTGTGCCCAAGAACAGCCATGGCTGTTCTTGTATTCTTGGATGGCCGAGGCCTGTAAATAGACCGGGCATAGTCTGAATCTGGATGTGTGGGCCCCCTTGCAGTTTGGGCAGCAGGCAATGTCAGTAGGGCAGTATCTGCTTTTATGTCTACCGGCACATCGAGCGCATTTAAGGTGTGAGTTGCAGTGTGTTGATGTGTGGCCGAAACCCTGACATTGAAAACATCTGAGAGGTGGAGTCTGATAGGGGTCCACCGGTAGCATGATACCTGAGTCGATAAATCTTACATACTCAGGGAGAACATTTCCCATGAAAGTAATTTGTACAGCACCGGTGGGCATACCTTGTCTGTTTTTTATTCGGTCCATTTTAATTATTGCTGCAGATGTTTCCAAATTCTTAAGTTCTTCTTCATTGTTTTTAGACTCTTCAGATTGTGGTAGGTTGAATATAACCCCCATACATGTCACCACTGTATCGGGGTTGTATCCAACCGCCTGTATATTGCAGAGTGCAAATTTGCCCATATTTAGTATTTTTCTTAGGGTTTCGGCAGATTTGGGTTGTGCGAGTATTGCTCCATTCTTTAGTAGGATTATATTTAGGAGTAGTCCGGTCAGGGCCTGTGCTATGCCACGGGCGAGAGAGATAGCGGAAACTCCCCTAAAATCTCTCCCCCTGGTAACTGATTTTATGAAGACTCTATGTGCCCAAGTATTTTTGGATAGCACATGCCTCTGACCGGCGTTTATTGGCTCCCCGTGCTCAATATAATTTCTGTTATGTGTGTTGTGTGTGTTATGCATACCTAAGGTTGATGATGATATTTGACTTGCAAGTAAAAAGCAAAAAGTAAAAAGTAAAAGGTTGACTAGAAAAGTTCCTTTCTTTAAATTAATATAAAGATTTCAAAAACATCTACACAACTTGCACTGGGCCGCCACTCTGGTATGAAAAATGGTAGAGCTTGACCTTCAGTGTGTATTATTTGTACCTTAAAATAGGAGGTAAATGAAAAGAACATAAACAAGTTTTTATTATATAATTAACAGTATCAAATATTGCTTCTAACCTAAGAATGGCGACTAGTTTCCTGGTCAACAGCAACCCCCTTCACAACCGAGTACAGTACCGACAATGTAGAGAAGGAAGCTTTCTGACAATTGAGTTGACTTCTTGTACTGCCTCGGAGTGGGTGGGGTACTGAAAACACACAAAACAGTTTTCCTCTGGAGGTAATAATTAAGTAGCTAAACATGGAACATGGAACAGAGAACGGGAGGAGTAGGAGACAATTTGTTGAAAGGAGGTAACAATGACATTCGACGGGAGGGTAAACCTGTATACAGCTGCTAGATGTTGTGTTGTTTGTTGTCAGAGGGTGGAGTAGCAGTCTCATCTGCCGTTGTTTATACCGGAAGTGATCAATGAATCAATATGTAATGAATAGCTGTGGTATGACATCGAGCTCGACTATACGCTGTTTTGACTTATAAATAAATGCAATAATAATGTAATATATGCCTGTGAGGTATTATGTCAATTGAATAAAGGTCATCAAGACATTTATCTAAAATTTTGTTTGACTTTTACACTGCATTGTATGAGATAGATAACTGATTAGTATGCACGATTGACAAGTATCATATTAAAGTAATCACAATATTATTGATTGATTTATTGATTGGGGTTTAACGTCGTTTTTAACTATTTCTCAGTCATATCACGGCGGCCAGTTTACCTACTCATATTATGTTTCCTTGATTTCTCACACCAGTACTCCACATCAGAAACTTCCCAAGCAACTGGCTGTTCTTCCACACAGATTTAGCCCATTGCTGGAAGACGAATAACCATGTCGCATTTACTTTTGAAACAATTGAAACATGAATGTTTCATTTATCAATTATTTCGAGACATAAATACATTCCTACAGTTATATAAACATAGTTTTCCAATAATATTTATATACTGTATATAAGTAAGTCTATACGCAATATAACTTTGAGAGTAAGCCCTTATCAATAATCTGAATACATCCCCCATAATAGAACGGAATGTGTGTGTTATTTATTCCCATAGGTGTCCCATGATTGAAATAACAGTGTCACCAGGTCATTCTTACACAATTAAATACATGAATTATATTTGCATACAGGTGTCATACATATAGCCAAGACATTAGCCAATATTTTAAACAAACTTGTAATAGTTACATACATTGCATTCTCTGCTCTAATCACTTCTCCTTTACAATGTTCGTCCAGACAATCATTGACAGACACTTCTTTTCTTACAGGAACTTCAATATTCAAAAGTGTAGTGTGCTCTGTCTTTGGGTTTTGCTTTGATGAAGATAAAGAGGATATGATGTCAATACATTCATTCAAGTTTGGCTTTTGTCCATGCCGGTACAACTGGCTGTAGTCCACCAAATATCATTATATGCTGGGCATTGCCTCCACAAAACTTGTTTTTGAAGCTATTTCGAATTTGAATAAACACAAAAGTTATTTGTATAAGATTCCTGTTAGAGTGTACAAATATGGACATTAATTTGTATTTGTTTGCAAATATATACTAATAATTAGACACGTGCCAAATACCAAGACGCGGTCTGAAAAAACATCATTCAATGAAAGAAAGGCTAATTAGAAGCTCCCTTTTAACCAGATAAGTAATAAATGAAAGTAATGGGATTTATTAAAGATCTATTGTAAAAAAGTGTTACAGTTTGAAAATTGTTGTCCAAAGTATTATTACGTTGTTGTGCTGGAAATATTTCTATTTGTAGGTCAGTGATTGTAAATGTCACTGCTACCTTGAATAACTGGAAAAAGTACATACAAAGGTTAATATTGATTACTAAATAGCATCCGCATCTGTATTGCGATGCCCTTACAAATAGAAATATTTTTGTTTACTTACTGTGCTGCATTGAAGGCATTTCTTTGTATATGTGATGTCAACAGTAAAGTCATAGCAATCATTCTCTACATTTCCCTCCATCAAGTAATGAATAAGCTCTGCGTTGTCTTCTTGTCGCCCTATATGGAAGTTGTCCAGATTATCACGTATAGCCTCCTGGAAAGAAAAAATGCTAATTTTCATTTCTTTACTTATGGAAAGTCAATGCTCTTTGGGGTGTTTTTTTTCCAGATATTTTGTGTCGGTAGATACTCCTAATAATAGGTTGGATTATAAAATATTAAATTTAATTGTACTGCTACAATCATCTTCACACAAATATCATAATTAAGTAAACAAAAAACTGATTTAAAGGGATAATGGGCCTAGCTGTTAATATGTGCCAATGCTAAGGCATACTGGGGTCTTAATTGAAATGGATAATTTTAGATTGATTATTGCATCTAAAAACTCCTGTAAGTGTGAATTCGTAACTTACTATTGAAAATGGACTTAATATTCAGCCTGCTATGAGAAAATATGTATAATATCATTACATATCTAGTTTAAAGTCAAGAAACAATGTGTTAAATTTGTCATCCACAGAATCAAAAATGCCCAAAATTAAAGAACTGACCAAGCTGACCTAGTGAAAATTGTTCACATCCATGTTTCTGATAATTGACAGCTACCGTGTTTACAATGATACCACATTGTATGATAACACGAGCTGTCACAGAGACAGCGCGCTCGACTATTCCGCCGCTTTTAAGTTTAAGCTTTGCAACATTTTAGTGAAACATGCATGGATCATTGTATATTACCTTCAACACCTTAGACAGAAATTTCTAAGTCAAATAATAAATGGCTAAAATTTGCATTATATGCAAGATTGAGTTATCATACTTGATTGTTTAAAGATCTACAGCAAACCATGGGGTAGTTGCTAAGTTATTGACTTATATGTGCTTACATGCAAAACTTTCACCAGAATTTCTAATATGAATAATGAAGGGGCAAAATGTATACTATATGCAAGATAGAGTTATCTAACTTGATAAATAAAGACGATTGGGTGGATGGGAGCCTTGTATAAAGTTTCAATGCAATACATGATGTATTTACTGAGATATTGACTTTAATTTGGTTACATGCAATACCTTAACCAGAATTTCTAAGTCCATTAATAAAGGGCCATTATATGCACACAAAAAAAACAGTTTTATAACTTGGTTATTCAAGAAGGATGGACGGTTGAGTACCGCTGTATAAAGTCTCAATGCAATACATGAAGTTGTTGCTGAGATATTAACATATGTGTGCTTACATGTAAAACATTAACCAGAATTTCTTTCTAAAATAATAAAGGTCAATTTGTTGCATGATATGCGTGATAGAGCTATCTTACTTGATTAATTAAGAAGGTTAGATGGTTGGGAACGCTTGTATAAAGTTGCAATGCAATACCTGATGTATTTGCTGAAATTTTAATTTTAATGTGGTTACCTGCAAACAAAGAACCATAATTTCCAAAATAGAGTTATCTTACTTGTTTTTAAATTAGGTTGGATGGTTGAGTACTGTGTTTAAAGTCTCAATGCAATAACAGAAGTAGTTGCTGAGATATTAACTTTTTTGTGCTTACATGCAAAACCTTTACCATAAATTCTAGGCAAATATTTGCATTATATTCAATAAAGAGTTATATAACTTGATTAATTCATTGAGATAATATCTGCATATGAAGGTTGAAGACAGTATCTCAAAGAATATTTCTGGTAAAAAGATTATTTAAATAATATGCAAAATCGATTAATATTCTTACGCCTTGCTATTTCTTTCATTACCATCTATTTGTTATCACTGTTTCTTTAAAATAGTTCTGACTCCTTACATTTTTTTATAAAATGTATCTATCTATAGTCAATGTTTCATTTCAATGGATGTCAGACTGATGGAAAAGAAATTTAATTAAGAGCATAAGTCTTAACATACCCTGAGATGCACAGTATCCAGTGCCTTCCGTTGACCAACATCATAACCTCTTATATCTGACAACACCTTCTGCGTTTCAACTGACACTAAGTCATTGCCTGCAACAAGACATAACACAAGATATATTTCAAAAGGATTTGTGATTTTTGCCGATTAGATGTTATATCAATTTTCATTATCTTAACATCTAAACGATTTAGGTAAATACTTTTAAATAAACCAAAACCATGTAAGTACAAATCTCTTGTCGTGATAGCATATTTAACAAACTAGAGCTATCATTGAATTAATACACCTACACGCCGAAGCGTCGGAAATAGTGCCTGGACAGAATAATTAAAGAAATGAAATACATTCACGAATGAACAAGAGGGCCAAGATGACCAAACATCGATCACCTGAGTGATTGTTAATTAGCAGCAAATATTTAACTGTAAATGTCTGTGAAAATTCAATCAGAGTGCAAATGAAAATGCAAGGAGTGGACACTGTTAGGGATATTCCTGTGAAGTTTGGTTGATATTAGTCCAGTGGTTTAGCAGGATATGATATTTTATGCTAAACAATAACGACAGACGACGGAGGGACGGACGGACGACGGTCTGCGGACAGAGAGTGATCAGAATAGATCACATTAAGCCTTCGGCTCAGGTGGTCTAAAAAGATAATTACCGGATACAAACTGTCATCAGTAAGGTGTATATAGCAGAAATGACTTAGTTCAAAAGGTTACTGTGACCTTGAGTAAACAATATTTAGAATGCTTCGGGATCAGTTAAATTAATTATTAAATTTCCCTTTAAATGATACTGACTGATTAGCAAAATATGAAGTCATCACTGACCTAATTCAGTGTCTCATTTTAATTAATATGAGAAACAATAATATGATTTACCTTTACAATTGAAAGAAGAAAGTGCTGCTATTCCTTGAACAGCTGCATTTAGCCAACAGGTGTTTGAAATGTTCTTTATTCCTAATCCCGGAGGCTTGTGATCTTGTGTTTCTTTCTTATTTATTTCGAAGGCATCCTTTCCCTTGCGCTTTGGCTTTGGTACTGGCACTTCTTTTGCTGGAGAATAGAAAAAGCTTGTTCTAGACTTTCCAGGGCGTCTCCTTTGCCAAGTCTCTTTTGCTTTGTTCATATTGTCACCCATGTCAACTTTCGATTTCTAGGATTTGTTTTTTTCTTCATTTGTCCTTTTGACTGTTTTTTTTGCAACTCCCAAATATTTCTTTAGTCGCCCTTTCAACACTGGTTTAAGGGTTCTAATAAACTTCCCTACTCTTAGGTTTCTTGCACCTTGAAAAATATCTTTCTTTAGAACCTTCATCCAGGCTTCTACTGGCGCATTGGAATCCCTTGTCATATCATCCTCCAAAAAACTTCCACTCCATAATGGATACAGGGGCATATAATTATTTGATAGATATTCCATCACATCGCGGTTGTAATAAGGATTTTCCTTTCTATCTTCATCAGCCTCCTCGTCTGAATATAAGCACCTTAATATATGACAATATGCATTGAACACACACTGTGACCTTTGCGTCGGCGATACGGACATGAGTTTTGAAAACTTATCCTCAATGTGCTTATATAATGTACAGCATTCCATAATGACGTAAGGACATTTTATAAAATGTCCATACAGGAGAAAACCCCACCGGACACAGCCATAAAACATTGTATGCAGCAATGCATAGTACTCAAACATAAAGTGTCAGGAGAACTTACCATCTAGTCATCATAAATCTTTACTGCTAAGTATGAGTTTAGAAAGTAGTTAATAATTGGACAAGATATTTGTGTTATAGGTCACTGTAATAAAAATAACCTATGGACAAATGGCCGCAAAATGATGAGGGGTCATGCATGTACTAGTCATGCTCAACCTCCCTGATAATTTTGAATATTTCATTTACAGGCAATATATAGTTATCAATTAGTCAAAACAAATTGATTGTGTTCAAAGCAATTATGACCGGTTTGTAAACATGACTTTAAGCATATAATTTAATATCAAACACTTTGAAAAATCCGCAAAGCATACCTTCAATGCAAAGATTGCCATCCAGATCGTCAATGGAAGCTGTCATCACCATCACATTCATGGCCGCGATCGCTTTTTCAACCCTTCTGCCCTCATACTTTCTAGCAAACACTAGACACATGATTTGCCAAACCTTTCTGGGCCCCTTTAATGACTTCGTATTTTGCAACACTGCCCACAATCTTAATAGTAGTTCTCGCATTGCTTTCTCCTTCACTTTTTCCTTCAAGTGTTCCCTTACTGCTCTTAACATATGAACACAACAGACATGCACAACTGTTGTATCCTTCTTCATCTGTTCTTCATCCAGTTCAAAACACAGCTCCAGGTATTCGTTTATCTTCAAACAATTAAAAGATAATAATACACTGTGAATTAATGCCCATGAGAAATCAACCTCTATCCTTTTGGGCCGATGCTTTTTGCCAAGCAAACCTTGGAAAGTGAGAAGGGGTCTTGAGATGAAGTTGGTGCTTTGGTGATCTGTGAGGTACTCCAGCACAGGAACTAAGACACCATCTGTATGCAAAACTAAACTATAATACAGGACTTTCCTGTCTGGATGAATTTTCTTAACAATTGATCCTGTAGCATCCAAGTGAAATACACCATTTCCATACTTTATGTTATATTTTGCTGCTTCAATGGAATGTTCCATGTACATGATGACCATAAATGGTTGGTAGGAAATTTCCTGGATGTATCCAATAGTAAATTTCGATTCTTCATCTTCCTCCCTGTATATTTCATGGCTTATAACAAGTTCAGTGAATGGATCCTGGTGTAATGCCTCATGGAGATTCCACTCGGACTTGGCTTTTCTCAGAACTTGTTCTGATTGACATCTAGTGTAATTTCCCTCTTTAATTTCTTCATTTGTCATTTTCCCAAAATCGCTGTAATGGATTGAGGAAGCTGTTTGAGTCAACAATTTTTCTTTTGCTGTTTGCCGATTTTTCATAGCCAACTTCCTTTTCTTTGTTAGCTCTGGTTTATGGTTTACAATCGGCTTGATGACATTTACATTAACCATGACTTTTTTCAGCGATTTCCTAGGCTTTGTGCTTATTTTTAGCATGAAAATTCCACAACCAGGATGCTTGCAGGCGGCTTTTGCATTAAAATAAGATCCAGCTCGTTTAAGGTTCTCATTTACCTTATGGTAATGGAACTTAAGAACACAGCCTGACACTTTCTGATTGAAGGCCTTGGCAAAAATATTTGTCCAATTTGGTTTCATTAATTTCTCAAACTGTTTTGGCTTTATACCCCTCCATTCATCTCGGGCAATCATTATTTCAAAGGTCCTGCCATATTCCATTTTAACCGACTGCGTCTTATCATCACTTTCTGTAGAAGTGGAATTTGTTCTACTTTCACTTTCCATATCACACTCATTAACATTATCACTTTTCAAATCAGAGTCATCATCACTCTCCATCTCTTGAAACTCATCACTGTACTTTGTAGCCTTTGTTATATCCTCTTTCTCTTTTCCTGGGTGTATGTAAGAAGATTTTCTATCTTTAGACTTGTTTCTTTTCCATATAGTTTCATCCTCCTTATCATCATAACTTTCAGCTTCAGAACCATAGCTATAGGTTTTGTAGTTGGTGTCACTGTAATCTTCATAGCTCATTCCTTTAGGATAATTAACACCATTTTCACCTAATCCATATTCCATCTCAGACCCATGTTCTTCTTCTCTTTTGTTTTCCAAGTCAATGTCTGACAGGTCACTACTGTTCTCTTCACCAGTCAGTTTCTGCTCACTTTTGCTCCCCCTATACATGTGTTTTTCTTGTTTCTGATCATCATTTGGTCTCCCGCTTGTTTCTTTATCATCAAATATATCGTCATATATTAGGTTGTCTTTTGCTTCATTCTCTTCCTCGCTATCTTCATCTGGGTTCTCCTTTGCTTGATTCTTTACATCGCTGTCTTCATCTTGGTTCTCGTTTACATCAAGCTCTTCATTAATGTCTTCATCTGGATTCACATTTGCCTCACTCTCTACATCACTGTCTTCAACTGGGTTCTAACTTCACGCTGCCAGGCTGCCAGACTGCCAGACTGCTAACTTCACGCCGCCAGGCTGCCAGACTGCCAGACTGCTAACTTCACGCTGCCAGGCTGCCAGACTGCCAGACTGCCAACTTCACGGACATATTTTAAGGGCGTCCGCAGATGTTCACGCCCGAGGAAATGTGTATTTTCGCTATTATTGCATAAAATAAAAGCAAACATCCAACATATGTAACGTTCAGTTGAACGATGCCGCCGATGAACATGACGCGATAAGGATTGACACATGTGACGTCTAAAGTAAACAAGTTATGTTTTATATATCCACGAACCGGTCCTACATCAAGGTTGCCATCGCTGACTCGAATGGTTTTGGAAGAAGCTGATGTTATTGTTAACCCAACAATTGCTCCTATTCTAGTGGAGATGGAGCGTCCATGTTTTGTTTACTAACGGTGCCCGGGTAATGCATATGTAAAACATCTAACCGGTCTGAAACGGCACGTACGCGCGAGAATCGCTTTGTTTATACACGTTTTCTCGCCGTTTACGCCCGGTTTTTGCAATGTTTCTGTATCCCTTAAGCGGGCGTAAAACATAGATTTTATGCATTAATATTTGTTTATTCACAGAATCATATATGTCACTTCACGGTTTGTATGAAGTTCCGCTTGGTCCTATTAGAGCTCGACAGACAGCATCCTGAAAAATACGGATTTTGAAAATGATAGTACTTTTGTAATGACCAACAGCCCATGTTTGGCTTTTTTTTTTTTTAAATCGTGGTTGGAAAAGAACAATTGATCAAATTCGCAATTTCTACTTTTCGTACAGACGTCGCGCAAGCTAAGCCGGCATATTAACGACTTTGAAAACATAGTAACAAAAACCTGAAAAATCTCCACAAAAGATAGCTTAATTGTTAAATAAAGTTGCAAACATTGTGGCCAAAGGAGAAATTGCTTATCATAAGCAATTTCCCCTTTGGCCACAATGTTTTCAAAAGTCGTCTGCTGCTATTTCGTCAAAATGCGTCTGCAGGTGGGAAAGGGTTAAAACGGCGAAGAGAACATATAACAGCAAACACCAAATTTGATCAAAAGCTATGTATCATCTTTAGAAGAAGAAAAGAAATATTGTGGAACAGGTTTGCGTTACATCACGATCCTTTAACTCTTGGAGTATAAAACTCCTTAGTACAGATATCTGCTTTAAAAACAACTTGAAAAAGGAAACAAACAAATGCGCGGTGCTCCAGGAAAACCATCGTTTTAGCGTAATTATCACATGTGTGAACACATGTCAGACTACGCATTTATGCTAAGGATCCGAATGGATACTGCATGTACAATGCGTTTATTCAGTAATAAGAGCCACTGGCCCTTTATACAAATGTTCATATGCATAATAAGTTCATATGCGTCATATCACAGTGAAGGGATTCAAATATAGAAAAGGTTCTGTATGCGATTATAAGCAACACACATGTGTTAAACCAACCCTATCATATGCGTCATATCACAGTGAAGGAATTCAAATATAAACAAGAGCTGTCAGAGGACAGCATGCTCGACTATTTCGTGCTTGCCAATAAAACAAAACTATTTTGGGTGGTACAGAAAACATAAGCAATAACTTTATCATACTATTTATAAGTACTTTATAAGTCGTTAAAGGGTCCTAATTCTTACAAAAACCTTCACTGAATTATGCACTCTTGGCTGTTGGTGGATGTATTGATGGTATAAAGATAGTGTAAGATATTTAAGCTATATCTAATTGTTTTTCAAAAAAAAAAATAGATTTGGTATGAATAACTCAACTAAAATTCTAAATCGAAAGAGGGCCATAATTCTTTAAAAAAAAACCTTGACAGAGTTATGTACTCTTGTCTGTGGAAGTAGGTAATGATGGTAAATAAGTATTGTAAGTGTGTAAGCTATATATCTAATGGTTTTGAAATCTTTTGGAGTGGTACGAAAATCTTAAACTAAAATTCTAAGTCGAAAAAGGGCCATAATTCTTTAAAAAAAACTTGACAGAATTATGTACTCTTGTCCATAAACAATGTGGAAAACCACAAAGCACTCCGAATATATCAGCAGAGTCTTGGTATGCGCATTTTAGAAATGTTTTCTCTACAGAAAATGGAGCTAATGAGTATTCGAATACATTGCCAAACCACGGTTTGCAACCAGATTCAAACAACTTTACAGAAACAGATGACTACATACTTAACAGTCCTATTCTTGAACAAGAAATATCAGATGCAATACATAAGTTAAATGTTAGTAAATCAGCAAGTGGTGAACTTTTGCCACATCATTTAGTTTATGGTGCAGACATATTGTTGCCCTATTTGCACAAACTGTTCAATCGTCTCTTCCTTAACAGTAAATTTCCTTCTAAGTGGGCAGAATTTATTATTATACCTATACATAAACAAGACCTCGGGCTGAGGGTGTCTCGCCCTTTTAAGAAAATCAGATATTAAATGGTATCACTATGCAAAAAGAAAGTAAAGTTGATAACATGTGAAAAAGTAAGTGTCTGTCAATGCATTGTTATCAACATGTCATGGTAAATAATAAACTCACTACATGTGTATATATCTTAATATATTATTACCTAACAAAGGTCAAGTTCTGCACAATTATGACATTGACCCTGACAATTTTGACGTTGACAGATGTCCCATGACCAAACAATACATCTGACAGAGTTTCAGAAAAATTCCAGCAGGGGCTGCTGAGATATAAGAAAGGGTCAAGTTCTGCACAATTATGACCTTGACCCTGAAAATTATGACGTTGACAGATGTATCATGACCAAACAATACATCTGACAATGTTTCAGAAAAATTCAAGCAGGGGTTGCTGAGATATAATAAAGGTTAAGTTTTGAGGTTAAGTTACCTAACAAAGGTCAAATTCTGCACAATTATGACGTTGACCCTGAAAATATTGACGTTGACAGATGTCCCATGACCAAACAATACATCTGACAAAGTTTCAGAAAAGTTCAAGCAGAGGTTGCCGAGATATAAGAAAGGTTAAGTTTTGAGGTTAAGTTACCTAACGGAGGTCAAGTTCTGCACAATTATGACCTTGACCCTGAAATTTTGACGTTGACAGATGTCCCATGACCAAACAATACATCTGACAAAGTTTCAGACTAATTCAAGCAGAGTTTGCTGAGATATAAGAAAGGTTAAGTTTTGAGGTTAAGTTACCTAACAAAGGTCAAGTTCTGCACAATTATGACCTTGACCCTGAACATTTTGACGTTGACAGATGTCCCATTACCAAACAATACATCTGACAAAGTTTCAGAAAAATTCAAGCAGGGTTTGCTGAGATATAAGAAAGGTTAAGTTTTGAGGTTAAGTTACCTAACAAAGGTCAAGTTCTGCACAATTATGACCTTAACCCTGAAAATGTTGACGTTGACAGATGTCCCATGACCAAACAATACATCTGACAAAATTTCAGAAAAATTCAAGGTGGGTTTGCTGAGATATAAGAAAGGTTAAGTTTTGAGGTTAAGTTACCTAACAAAGGTAAAGTTCTGCACAATTATGACCCTGACAATTTTGACGTTCACAGATGTCCCATGACCAAACAATACAGCTAACAAAGTTTCAGAAAAATTCAAGCAGGGGTTGCCGAGATATTGCTATTTGTAAAAGCGGCGGCGAGACAAAAAGGAAATACGAATAACCCTATAGAGGCATTGATTTGTTAGATACCTTAAGTAAAATATACATTAATATTTTGACACAGAGAGTTACATTTTATGTTGACATTTATAACCAGATCTGTGAGTCTCAATCTGGATTCCGGGCAGGATATTCCACTATAGACAATGCATTCGTTTTATACTCGGTTATAAGCAAATATCTCAACACTAAAGGTAAATCTGTCTATGTAGCTTTAATTGAATTTCAAAAGGCGTTTGATTCTGTTGATCGTCAAATACTGTTTGAAATGTTACCTTCACGCGGTGTAAGAGGTCATTTATTCAATGCTTTTATTTGCATTTATTCATCTGTGAAGGCCCGTGTTAGATCATCCGTGCATTGTTATACATATACATTGTCTTGACCGATTGGACTTCGACAAGGATGTAGTTTAAGCCCTATTTTAATGGTTCTCAAATTGAAACTGTAAATGGATTTACCTATGTCGGCATTTATTTTACAAACAGGTTGTCATTCTCTAAAATGGCTGATAGAGCAGTTGCAGCTAAGGCTAAGAAAGCCCTTTTACATATTCTAAATTCATTTAGTAATCTAGGTTGTCTCCCATGCAAAACCTTCTACAAAGTATTTGATTCCAAGGTTTCCTCTGTCTTACTGTATGGTTTCGAAATTTGGGTATTAGAGACATTTAGCAGTATTGAGAGTATTCAAATTCTTGCGTGTAAATGCCTTTTGAATGTGTCACTAAAAGCATGTAATGATGCTATTTTAGGAGATCTAGGTAGACTTCTAATGTATATATATTCTTCCAAACGCTGTATAAAATACTGGATACGTTTACTCAGTATGCCAAGGCATAGATATATTCGGCTATGTTATGAAATGTTAATGCATTACGACAATATTGGACACATAAATTGGGTAACAAATATTAGGAAAAGTTTGAATTCTAACGGTTTTGGTTATGTATGGGCCAGTCAGTCAGTTGATAATACTAAGATCGTTTTACAATTGTATACGAAACGACTGACTGATCAGTACAGGCAGACCTGGGTAGCGAAGTGTAATGTAATAGGATTTTTTTTTTCATTATCACCAATTTAAAAGGGAATTTTCATCTGAACCATAAGTCTTAAACATAGATATAAAGAAATTTCGCTCTTCTCTAGCTTCCTTTCGCAGTAGATGTCATTGTTTAATGATAGAGGAAGGAAGATACAGAGATATCCCAAAAGATTTCCGTACATGTTTGTATTGTGAAACGGCTATTGAGGATGAATACCATCTTATTATGATATGCCCATTGTATTATGATTTGCGATGTAGATATTTTCCACATAATGTTTTCGAAAAACCTAGTATTCATAAATTTTACAATCTAATGTCTTCGCAAAATGTTATTTTGATAAGAAATTTAGCTATGTTTATCTATAATGTTTTTAAAATAAGAAGAACATATCTTGATTCTTTTGAATAATAGTTGTGTTACAATGTTGCAATGTATAGTTGGTTCTCCTTGAAGGACACGTAACTCAAGCTGCTATAAAACGGGTCTACGTGTTCTCTTTAGAAAGGTGATGATATATCTCATACAAAGTCTATTTTTTTCAGTTAAGCATTTACCATGATTCTAGTCAATCGAAAAGTCGTATTATTGTCCTAACATTAGCTATAGCCTTTAACTTTTAGAATTATATCATGTAATGGATATCCGAGTTTTTGTATTATTTGTCTGTATTACTATGATGTAAATATTTTTCTCACTTCTAATGCTATGTAATTATGCTGTATCATGTGTATGGGCCGGTGGCCTAAAATATCACATTAAATAAAACTTGAAAACTTGGTCTGTTGATGGAAAGGGTCATAATTTTTACAAAAACAGAGTTATGTACTCTTTTCTGTTGATGGAGGGTATGATGGTGAATAAGTGTTGTAAGTTTCAAAGCAATATCTGTAATGGTTTTGACAAAAAATGGAATTGGTACAAAAAAACTTAACCAAAATTCTAAGTAAGAAAAGGGCCATAATTCTTACAAAACATTGACAGAGTTATGTACTGTTGATGGAGGTAATGATAGAAAATAAGTATTGTAAGTTTATAAGGTAGGGTGGTACGATAAACTTAAACCAAAATTCTAAGTCGAAAAAGAGCCATAATTCTTACAAATACCTTGACAGCGTTATGTACTCTTGTCTATTGATGGAGGTTATGATGGTGAATGAGTCTTGTAAGTTTTAAAGCAATATCTGTAATGGTTTTGACAATAAATGGAATTGATACAAAAAACTTAACCAAAAAAACACCAAGAGTTGTCGTAAGACAATATAGCTCGCCTATCAGGGCCATCGTCTATAAGGGCCTACTTCAGAAAAGTTATAGCATAAGGTAAAGTCACACAGTATCACCTATTGCAAGATAAAACACATTTTCAATACTTGCATGCAAATATTAACCAAGTCCATACAGGCCCTTTTGGGCCTTTTAAATCTGTAAATTTATTTATATACGATAAGCAACAGCATACACAGTGTCCGAGAAAAGGCCTTGCAAGCAAAGGTTTGTCCAAAATTCTAGGACTTGACATACAGGGTCACATAATGTTCCTAAATAAGTGTGTGAAGTTTCAAAGCAACAGCTTACACAGTGTTTCAGAAAAGGCCTTGCACGCAAAGGTTTAACTAAAAATTCTAAGTCCAAAAAGGGGCACAATTCAGTAAAAATCCATTTCAGAGTTATGGGACTTGACATACAAGGTCACCTAATGACCCCGAATAAGTGTGTGAAGTTTCAAAGCAACAGCATACACAGTGTCTGAGAAAAGAACTTGCACGCAAAGGTTTGACCAAGCTGGCAACGCGTACGCCAACGCGGACGCCAACGCCGGGGTGATTACACAAGCTCCCCTATTTCTTCGAATAGGCGAGCTAAAAAGGGCCATAATTCTTACAAAAACCATGACAAAGTTATATACTCTTGTCTGTTGATTGAGGTAATGATGGTGAATAAGTGTTGTAAAATTTGTTGAAAAGTAGAAATCGTACATATAGAGACTTATTTCCCCTTCAATAAATGTATGATCCGGGGACCGGAGCATAACAGTTGAAAACATTGTGGCAAAAGGAGATCAATTGCGTTATGAACAATCTCATTTCCCCATAACATTTACAAACGCCATCTGATGCAGATAATATAATTGGTTGGAAGAACTAATTAATTACCATATTACATTACTTTACTATGAAATAATAATCTCATTATATATATACTTTATATTAATTTGAGACTCAACCATTTCATTTACATTTTCCCACATACAACAAACTATGCAACAATAAAGAAAACCTCAACAAATGAAACCTTAAGCATTAAATAGTTTAAAAAGTTCTGGTAAAGGTAGAAATTGCTACGGGCCTATATAACATGCAGAACAGGACAGTAAAGGCTTTGGCGAGACTGTGTGGATGCACTGGTTCGCCTGAGTCTTCACTGTACGCAGATGCATTCAGACCGGAAATCGCTAGATGCGGCTCATATATACACACAAGTTTGAGTACGAATGATGTCTTGTTTTCTCTCATTGTTTAATTACCGCCTCGTTGGTATCGTGACTGCTTCGGGTCCAGAAGGTCGCGGGTTCGAAATTGTTGAAATTTGCGTAAAGCTCCCTTTAAAACAAAACTCATCTCTGCAGCTTTCTTATATCCCAGATGGAAGGTTATAATATTACTGATGATATTATTGTCTGTCTATTTGTTTATTCACAGAATCATATACTATTATTGTCTGTCTATTTGTTTATTCACAGAATCATATACTATTATTGTCTGTCTATTTGTTTATTCACATAATCATATATGTCACATCACGGTTTTTATAAAGTTCCGCTTGGTCCTATTAGAGCTCGACAGACAACATCCTGAAAAATACAGATTTTGAAAATGATAGTACTTTTGTAATGACCAACAGCCCATGTTTGGCTTTTTAAAACTTTTTAAAATCGTGGTTGGAAAAGAACAATTGATCAAATTCGTAAGCTAAGCCGGAATATTAACGACTTTGAAAACATAGTGACAAAAACCTGAAAAATCTCCACAAAATATAGCTTAATTGTTAAATAAAGTTGCAAACATTGTGGCCAAAGGAGAAATTGCTTATCATGAGCAATTTCCCCTTTGGCCACAATGTTTTCAAAAGTCGTCTGCTGCTATTGCGTCAAAATGCGTCTGCAGGTGGGAAAGGGTTAAAACGGCGAAGAGAACATATAACAGCAAACACCAAATTTGATCAAAAGCCATGTATCATCTTTAGAAGAAGAAAAGAAATATTGTGGAACAGGTTTGCGTTACATCACGATCCTTTAACTCTTGGAGTATAAAACTCCTTAGTACAGATATCTGCTTTGAAAACAACTTGAAAAAGGAAACAAACAAATGTGCGATGCTCCAGGAAAACTATCGTTTTAGCGTAATTATCACATGTGTGAACACATGTCAGACTACGCATTTATGCTAAGGATCCGAATGGATACTGCATGTACAATGCGTTTATTCAGTAATAAGGGCCACTGGCTCTTTATACAAATGTACATATGCATAATAAGTTCATATGCGTCATATCACAGTGACGGGATTCAAATATAGAAAAGGTTCTGTATGCGATTATAAGCAACACACATGTGTTAAACCAACCCTATCATATGCGTCATATCACAGTGAAGGGATTCAAATATAAACAAGAGCTGTCAGAGGACAGCATGCTCGACCTTTTCGTGCTTGCCAATAAAACAAAACTATTTTGGGTGGTACAGAAAACATAAGCAATAACTTTATCATACTATTTATAAGTACTTTATAAGTCGGTAAAGGGTCCTAATTCTTACAAAAACCTTTACTGAATAATGCACTCTTGGCTGTTGGTGGATGTATTGATGGTATAAAGATAGTGTAAGATATTTAAGCTATATCTAATTGTTTTTCAAAAAAAAAAAATAGATTTGGTATGAATAACTCAACCAAAATTCTAAATCGAAAGAGGGCCACAATTCTTGAAAAAAAAACCTTGACAGAGTTATGTACTCTTGTCTGTGGATGGAGGTAATGATGGTAAATAAGTATTGTAAGTGTGTAAGCTAATTGTGTTGAAATGTTTTGGAGTGGTACGAAAATCTTAAACTAAAATTCTAAGTCGAAAAAGGGCCATAATTCTTTAAAAAACTTGACAGAATTATGTACTCTTGTCCATAAACAATGTGGAAAACCACAAAGCACTCCGAATATATCAGCACAGAGTCTTGGTATGCGCATTTTAGAAATGTTTTCTCTACAGAAAATGGAGCTAATGATTATTCGAATACATTGCCAAACCACGGTTTGCAACCAGATTCAAACAACTTTACAGAAACAGATGACTACATACTTAACAGTCCTATTCTCGAACAAGAAATATCAGATGCAATACATAAGTTAAATGTTAGTAAATCAGCAAGTGGTGAACTTTTGCCACATCATTTAGTTTATGGTGCAGACATATTGTTGCCCTATTTGCACAAACTGTTCAATCGTCTCTTCCTTAACAGTAAATTTCCTTCTAAGTGGGCAGAATTTATTATTATACCTATACATAAACAAGACCTCGGGCTGAGGGTGTCTCGCCCTTTTAAGAAAATCAGATATTAAATGGTATCACTATGCAAAAAGAAAGTAAAGTTGATAACATGTGAAAAAGTAAGTGTCTGTCAATGCATTGTTATCAACATGTCATGATAAATAATAAACTCACTACATGTGTATATAGCTTAATATATTATTACCTAACAAAGGTCAAGTTCTGCACAATTATGACATTGACCCTGACAATTTTGACGTTGACAGATGTCCCATGACCAAACAATACATCTGACAGAGTTTCAGAAAAATTCCAGCAGGGGCTGCTGAGATATAAGAAAGGGTCAAGTTCTGCACAATTATGACCTTGACCCAGAAAATTATGACGTTGACAGATGTATCATGACCAAACAATACATCTGACAATGTTTCAGAAAAATTCAAGCAGGGGTTGCTGAGATATAATAAAGGTTAAGTTTTGAGGTTAAGTTACCTAACAAAGGTCAAATTCTGCACAAGTATGACGTTGACCCTGAAAATATTGACGTTGACAGATGTCCCATGACCAAACAATACATCTGACAAAGTTTCAGAAAAGTTCAAGCAGAGGTTGCCGAGATATAAGAAAGGTTAAGTTTTGAGGTTAAGTAACCTAACGGAGGTCAAGTTCTGCACAATTATGACCTTGACCCTGAAATTTTGACGTTGACAGATGTCCCATGACCAAACAATACATCTGACAAAGTTTCAGACTAATTCAAGCAGAGTTTGCTGAGATATAAGAAAGGTTAAGTTTTGAGGTTAAGTTACCTAACAAAGGTCAAGTTCTGCACAATTATGACCTTGACCCTGAACATTTTGACGTTGACAGATGTCCCATTACCAAACAATACATCTGACAAAGTTTCAGAAAAATTCAAGCAGGGTTTGCTGAGATATAAGAAAGGTTAAGTTTTGAGGTTAAGTTACCTAACAAAGGTCAAGTTCTGCACAAGTATGACCTTAACCCTGAAAATGTTGACGTTGACAGATGTCCCATGACCAAACAATACATCTGACAAAATTTCAGAAAAATTCAAGGTGGGTTTGCTGAGATATAAGAAAGGTTAAGTTTTGAGTTTAAGTTACCTAACAAAGGTAAAGTTCTGCACAATTATGACCCTGACAATTTTGACGTTCACAGATGTCCCATGACCAAACAATACAGCTAACAAAGTTTCAGAAAAATTCAAGCAGGGGTTGCCGAGATATTGCTATTTGTAAAAGCGGCGGCGAGACAAAAAGGAAATACGAATAACCCTATAGAGGCATTGATTTGTTAGATACCTTAAGTAAAATATACATTACTATTTTGACACAGAGAGTTACATTTTATGTTGACATTTATAACCAGATCTGTGAGTCTCAATCTGGATTCCGGGCAGGATATTCCACTATAGACAATGCAAAAAGAAAGTAAAGTTGATAACATGTGAAAAAGTAAGTGTCTGTCAATGCATTGTTATCAACATGTCATGATAAATAATAAACTCACTACATGTGTATATAGCTTAATATATTATTACCTAACAAAGGTCAAGTTCTGTACAATTATGACCTTGACCCTGAAAAGTTTGACGTTGACAGATGTCCCATGACCAAACAATACATCTGACAAAGTTTCAGAAAGGTTAAAGCAGAGGTTGCTGAGATATAAGAAAGGTTAAGTTTTGAGGTTAAGTTACCTAACAAAGGTCAAGTTCTGCACAATTATGACCTTGACCCTGACAATTTTGACGTTGACAGATGTCCCATGACCAAATAATACATCTGACAAAGTTTCAGAAATATTCCAGCAGGGGTTGCTGAGATATAAGAAAGGGTCAAGTTCTGCACAATTATGACCTTAACCCTGAAAATTATGACGTTGACAGATGTATCATGACCAAACAATACATCTGACAATGTTTCAGAAAAATTCAAGCAGGGGTTGCTGAGATATAATAAAGGTTAAGTTTTGAGGTTAAGTTACCTAACAAAGGTCAAGTTCTGCACAATTATGACCTTGACCCTGAAAATGTTGACGTTGACAGATGTCCTATGACCAAACAATACATCTGACAAAGTTTCAGAAAACATTCAAGGAGAGTTTGCTGAGATATAAGAAAGGTTAAGTTTTGAGGTTAAGTTACCTAACAAAGGTCAAGTTCTGCACAATTATGACCTTGACCCTAAAAATGTTGACGTTGACAGATGTCCCATGACCAAACAATACATCTGACAAAGTTTCAGAAAAATTCAAGCAGGGTTTGCTGAGATATAAGAAAGGTTAAGTTTTGAGGTTAAGTTACCTAACAAAGGTCAAGTTCTGAAGAATTATGACCTTGACCCTGACAATTTCGACGTTCACAGATGTCCCATGACCAAACAATACAGCTAACAAAGTTTCAGAAAAATTCAAGCAGGGGTTGCCGAGATATAGCTATTTGTAAAAGCGGCCGCCGTCGCCGTCGCCGGAAAAGTGACTGCTATGTCTCACTCCACTATCGTGGGCGAGACAAAAAGGAAATACGAATAACCCTAATAACTATAGAGGCATTGATTTGTTAGATACCTTAAGTAAAATATGCATTACTATTTTTACACAGAGAGTTACATTTTATGTTGACATTTATAACCATATCTGTGAGTCTCAATCTGGATTCCGGGCAGGATATTCCACTATAGACAATGCATTCGTTTTATACTCGGTTATAAGCAAATATCTCAACACTAAAGGTAAATATGTCTATGTAGCTTTAATTGACTTTCAAAAGGCGTTTGATTCTGTTGATCGTCAAATACTGTTTGAAATGTTACCTTCACGCGGTGTAAGAGGTCATTTATTCAATGCTATTATTTCCATTCATTCATCTGTGAAGGCCCGTGTTAGATCATCCGTGCATTGTTATACATATACCTTGTCCTACCCGATTGGACTTCGACAAGGATGTAGTTTAAGCCCTATTTTATTTTATTTGTTTATAAATGAACTTTACTCGTTACTTCATGCTAGCAATATACGGGGAATCCAGCTATTCCCAGACCTGATGGAAATGTTTATGTTAATGTTTGCAGATGACATAGCGCTTATCGCCGACACAATAATTGGTTTGCAAAAACAGCTAAACATTTTACAGGATTGTTGTAGCAATAATAAATTTACTGTCAATATAGATAAAACCAAAATGCTTGTGTTTAAAAGGGGGTGAAATCTTGCTTCTAGAGAAAAATGGAAATTTAATTGTTCTCAAATTGAAACTGTAAATGGATTTACCTATGTCGGCATTTATTTTACAAACAGGTTGTCATTCTCTAAAATGGCTGAAGCAGTTGCAGCTAAGGCTAAGAAAGCTCTTTTACATATTCTAAATTTATTTAGTAATCTAGGTTGTCTCCCATGCAAAACATTCTACAAAGTATTTGATTCCAAGGTTTCCTCTGTCTTACTGTATGGTTCCGAAATGTGGGTATTAGAGACATTTAGCAGTATTGAGAGTATTCAAATTCTTGCGTGTAAACGCCTTTTTGAATGTGTCACTAAAAGCATGTAATGATGCTATTTTAGGAGATCTAGGTAGACTTCCATTTTATTATGATATGCCCATTGTATTATAATTTGCGATGTAGATATTTTCCACATAATGTTTTCGAAAAACCTAGTATTCATAAATTTTACAATCTAATGTCTTCGCAAAATGTTATTTTGATAAGAAATTTAGCTATGTTTATCTATAAAATAAGAAGAACATATCTTGATTCTTTTGAATAATAGTTTTGTTACAATGTTTCAATGTATAGTTGGGTCTCCTTGAAGGACACGTAACTAAAGCTTCTATTAAACGGGTTTATGTGTTCTCTTTAGAAAGGTGATGATATATCTCATACAAAGTCTATCTTTTCAGTTAAGCATTTACCATGATTCTAGTCAATCGAAAAGTCGTATTATTGTTCTAACATTAGCCATAGCCTTTAACTTTTAGAATTATATCATGTAATGGATATCCGAGTTTTTGTATTATTTGTCTGTATTACTATGATGTAAATATTGTTCTCACTTCTAATGCTATGTAATTATGCTGTATCATGTGTATGGGCCGGTGGCCTAAAATATCACATTAAATAAAACTTGAAAATGTGGTCTGTTGATGGAGGTAATGATAGTGAAAAAGTGTTGTTAGTTTCAAAGCAATATCTGTAATGGTTTTGAAAAAATGTGAATTGGTACAAAAAACTTAACCAAAAGTCTATATAAAAAAGGGTCATAATTTTTACAAAAACCTTGACAGAGTTATGTACTCTTGTCTGTTGATAAAAGGTATGGTGGTGAATAAGTGTTGTAATGGTTTTGACAAAAAATGGAGAGACAAAAAAACTTAAACAAAATTTAAAAAAAGGGCCATAATTCTTACAAAACCTTGACAGAGTTATGTACTCTTGGCTGTTGATGGAGGTAATGATAGAAAAGAAGTATTGTAAGTTTATAAGCTATATCTCTAATGGTTTTGCAAAAATGTGGGGAGGTACGATAAACTTAAACCAAAATTCTAAGTGGAAAAAGGGCCATAATTCTTACAAAAACATAGACAGAGTTATGAACTCTTGTCTGTTGATGGTGAATAAGTGTTGTAAGTTTTAAAGCAATATCTGTAATGGTTTTGACAAAAGACGGAGGACAATATAGCTCGCCTATCAGGGCCATCGTCTATAAGGGCCTACTTCAGAATAGTTATAGCATTAGGTAAAGTCACACAGTATCAACTATTGTAAGATAATACACCTTTTCAATACTTGCATGCAAATGTTAACCAAGTCCATACAGGCCATTTTGGGCCTTTTAAATCTGTAAATTTATTTATATACGATAAGAACAGCATACGCAGTGTCTGAGAAAAGGCCATTCCAGAGTTATGGGACTTGACATACAAGGTCATCTAACGACCCTGAATAAGTGTGCGAAGTTTCAAAGCAACAGCTTACACAGTGTTTGAGAAAAGGCCTTGCACGCAAAGGTTTAACTAAAAATTCTAAGTCCAAAAAGGGGCACAATTCAGTCAAAATCCATTCCAGAGTTATGGATTTGACATACAAGGTCATCTAATGACCTTAAATAAGTGTGTGAAGTTTCAAAGCAACAGCATACACAGTGTCTGAGAAAAGGCCTTGCACGCAAAGGTTTGACCAAAATTCTAAGTCCAAAAAGGGGCACAATTCGGTAAAAATGCATTCCAGAGTTATTGGACTTGACATACATGGTCATATAATGACCCTAAATAAGTGTGTGAAGTTTCAAAGCAACAGCTTATACAGTGTCTGAGAAAAGGCCTTGCACGCAAAGGTTTTGACCAAAATTATAAGTCCAAAAAGGGGCCCAATTCAGTCAAAATCCATTCCAGAGTTATGGGACTTGACATACAAGGTCACCTAATGACCCTGAATACGTGTGTGAAGTTTCAAAGCAACAGCTTATACAGTGTCTGAGAAAAGGCCTTGCACGCAAAGGTTTGACCAAGCTGGCAACGCGTACGCCATCGCCGGGGTGATTACATAAGCTCCCCTATTTCTTCGACTAGGCGAGCTAAAAAGTTATGTACTCTTGTCTGTTAATTGAGGTAATGATGGTGAATAAGTGTTGTAAGTTTCAAAGCAATATCTGTAATGGTTTTGACAAAAAAGGGAATTGTTACACAAACCTTAACAAAGCTGTGACACCAACGCCGACGCCGACTAAGACGCCGAAGCCGGGGCGAGTAGTATAGCTAACCTTTTCTTCGAAAAGTCGAGCTAAAAAGGTTCGGTATGCGATTATAAGCAACACACATGTATTAAACCAACTCTATCATATGCGTCATATCACAATGAAGGGATTCAAATATAGAAAAGGTTATGTATGCGATTAAGCAACACACATTTATTAAACCAACCCTAGCATATGCATCATATCACAGTGAAGAGATTCAAATATAGAAAAGGTTCTGTATACATATAAGCAACACACAATTATTAAACCAGCCCTATCTGACTAATTTGCCAACATTGTGGATCCAGATTAGACTGCCCGGATGCGTGGACTGATATGGCTTTTCACTGATCGCACATTTCCTACGGTTGGTATTCGCGGAGCGTTGTCAAATTGTGCATAGTAGTGTCTGTTCAGTTGGTAACGACGAGTGTTACTTGTATCAATCAAGGGGTCGTGAGCTCGATTTCCGGCTAGGTCATTGTTTCTTTTTGGTGATTGACAAATTAAAAGTATTTGCGAAAATCATCATTCTTCTTCCACAAACGGGCTAAAAGCCTAAAACTAATATATGTGTATATGTGGGAAGGTTGCTAACTTCCAGGGAAGAATGTAATGCGGAGTCCTTGTGCGACAAAGACGGGATATATATAAGTTAGGTGAACACTACCCTGTTAAAGACGGCGTTAAATACAAATGTTTCAAATTTAGTCACAATGTTAATAGGCATAAACTCTCTGTCAAGTTTAATTTCAGCCCAGATAGCCTAGTTATCTCGAGCGTAGGCATATTTTTGCATACATGTTTTTAAAGTCGTCAGCTGCATATTGATTGCATGTGGGTTAGGGCTACATTGTAATAGTTCAGCACTTTTGTTCCGTGATGTTTTCAAACTCTGGCTGCTGTATAGGAATATGTGTGTTTCTAGGTAAGGATTAGGTGAGATGCGGTCATTATGTCATTTCATTTTCAGAAAACAATTAAAGTATGCTTACCATATGGTCAAAATTTAGTTACATCTATATATCTGTAATGTCTTTCATTCAGATGAATTTAAATATTTTGGCAGCTTTGAATTAGATATCCTCGACTGAAATGAAAAGTCCATGGATCGTGATAGTGAAAACCTGTCTGTAACTCAGGAAAGTTATCAGTTACAAAATGAAAATGATATTTGAAACATAACATGATCTCTGCCTCTAACGGCACCATAGTCCGTTATATATGTATGTAAAAGAAACGCGTTAATAATTAATTTCAAATTACCGTATATTCAAATAATACTTAAACGGCAAGTAACGTTATTCGTTGTTTTTCATAATAATGCTCATCTTGTGCTAAGCATTCTCTATCCTTTAAAATTATATAGAGGTATGGCATTTTAGAATAATTTCGTCATGTGTTATAATGCCCAATTAAAGACTGTGCTGAGAGTAATCTTAGCACATAAATAACTATCAAAACATATCATGTAAATATAACTTCTATAAATATCTTTTAAATCTATTTTCATGAAATATGATTTAAATCTATGTTGAAGAAATATCATTTAAACCATATTTCAATGAATATAATTTAAATCTTATTGCAATAATTATCATTTCGATTGATACCATTTAAATTACAGCTAATGATCATTAAAGGTTATATAACTTTTATTCATACAGCAAAAGAATACATTTTAATGAACCTTTAACTCTTGGAGTATAATACTCATTATTACAGATATCTGCTCTGAAAACAAGTTGAGAAAGGAAACAATTAATTGAGCAGTGCTCCAAGAAAGCCAACCTTAGCGTAATTATCACATGTGTGAACAAATGCCAGACTATGCATTCATGCTAAGGATCCGAATGGAAATTGCTTTACAATACAATATAATATATATGTGTTAAGTAATTGAGGCTTCCGGCCCATTATACAAATGTACATATACATATAAGTTTCATATGCGTGACATTACAGTGAAGAGATTCAAATATAGGAAAGGTTATGTACGCGTTTGTATGCAGCACTATCTTTTAAAGCATCCGGATAACATGATGAAGAATAGGTTTCTTAAAACCCTCTGACTAATTGGCGAACCGTGTGGATCCAGATCAGACTGATTAAGATCTTCACTGATCGCAAATTGTAAACGGTTGATATTCACAAAGCGCCGTCCAATTGTGTATAGTATTGTCTGTGTAATTGGTAATGACATGTATAAATCGCGGGGCCGTGAATTCAAACTCCGGCCAGGCCATTGATTCTTGTTGGTGACTGACAAATTTAATATATTTGCGAAAATCACCACTTCCACAAATGGACTAAAATAAATATATGAGCCGTCTCGCGAGAAAACCAACATAATAGCCTCTGCATAATGTATCGACCCAGATCCGGGCCGACACATTCCGTCTCCGGGGGATAGAGGTACATGTATAGATTAATGATTCCTGAAACAGGAAATCCACAGGAGGCGAAACTTTTCTATCCGGGTAAGCCTGTGCGGCATGCTTAGGCTGATCCTGGTCGATACTTTACGCAGAGTCCACAATGTTGGTTTCTCACGGGACGGCTCATATGTCGAAAGGTAGCAAACTTACTGAGAAGAATGTAGTACGGAGTACTGTGCGAAAAATACGGGATATACATGTATATGTTAATTTAGCAAAAACCAGTTAAAGATGGCGTTAAACACCAAGGGATCAAGTTAAGTCACAATGTTAAAAACAGATCATCTCTAAGTCACGTTTAAGTTTAGCCCAGATAACCTTGTTTACCCTTTGCTTGCTTAATTAACATTTCCACACACTCAAACGCTTGGTGGACCTACGCCTCCGCAGAAAACGACTTTTGAATACATTTTGACAAAAGGAGAAATTGATCATATTAAGCAATTTTACATTTTGCCACACTATTTTCAACTCTATTCAATATTTAAACTTTCACTTATAGAGATGTTCCATATTATGGTTACATGTTTTCAAAGTCGACTGCTGCATATTTGCTGTATGCGGGAAAGAGCTACATTCTGATAGTACATGATTTTGTTCAATAATGTTTTCAAACTCTGGTTGCTATAGAGGTATATAAATATGTCTGTTTCTAGGGCAGGATTTATTAATATGCGGTTATTAAGTATTTTTCGATACAGAAAACAATTAAATTCCTCGACTGAAATGAAAATCCGCGCAGACTGATCCGGGCCGATGCATTCCGTCTCATGTGGATAGAGGTATATCGTAACGATTCCTGAAACAGAAAATCCACAGGAGGCGAAAAGTGTATATCCGGGTAAACCTGCACGGCAGACTTAGGCTGATCCGGGTCGATACTTTACGCAGGGTCCACAATGTTGGTTTTCTCGCGGAACGGCTCATATGTTGTTTTCTTCAGATGTTGTCAAATTGCAAAAAATCTACTCATATACTGACCCTTAACCATTCCCCGCACTCTCCAAATCTGCAATAGACGACTTTGAAAACATGTTTACAAAAATCGGGAATATGTCTATAAATCAATAACAGTCTTCTCATTGTGTCAAAAAGAGAAACCGCTCACTATGAGCAATTCCTTCTTTGGTCATTGTTTTCAAAAGTCGATTGCTGCTTCAGAGGCTTCAGAAAGCATGTGTACGTTGGAAAGGGTTAAACAATAATTTACATTTGGATTAAAAATGTAATAACGAACTTACATATTACACAATTTCATAAATTCAATCTCATTGATTTCCAGTCTTCTCTCAAAGATTTTAGATACCATGCTTTCCACACCTTGTAATTTTCCAAAGTTCGGCACAAATCTGAAATAAAAAGTGTACATGATATATATCGTGAGCTTTTAGTTTAATTGTTAGAGGTTTAACGCCGTTTTCAACATTTGTTCAGTTATATCACGACGGGCAGGTAGCTACGTGTTTCCTGGATCGCTCACACAATACTCCACGCTGCAGTTTTTCCAAGAAACTGTCTGCTTTTTCACATAGATTGTTATTGGCCCATTGGTGGAAGACGAATCACGTTTGTCGCATTGACTTTTGTCAAACATCGGAAGAAATATTTTGCCGAGTTGGGGTTCGAGCTCACAATCCCTAGTTCGACAGCCCATGTTACTACCTACTGAGCTCTGCTTTGAGACATTCAAAAGGAACATGAAATAGCTGGAAAACTTTACAATAATTAATAACCAAATAGATACATTTTGAGAAACGTCAAAGTGAGTGCTGTAAGCATGACTTCCCTTTCCCATTATGGCAAAATTGTCTGCTTCAAAACCTTTATTTTCTAACTAATAACTAACTAACTAACTAACTAACTAACTATATACACCCCCCTCCCCTATCCCCTCATGGGATGTATAGTGTGTTTCATATAGTGTGTATCATCTATTGTATCTCAAGGTAAATACATGCATAGTAAGGAGTTACCTCTCATTACATTACCGGGTCAGTAACACAAATAATGGCGGCGCCTTTGGTCATATGATGCAGCATTGATCCATTGGCGTTTAACACCTTTTTAAACAACTTTTCGTTACATCACGGTGGCCAGTTTACCTGTTTTTTCCTGGCTTTCTCGAAACATTACTTCATTAAAGATTCTTCCCAGATAACTGACTACCCTGACACATAGAATATTTAGTCGATTGGAGGGAGGTGGTTGACGCTAGTCAAAATAGGTTTTATCAATCAACGGAAAGAAAGACAGATTCGGGGTTCAAACCCACGATTCCTGGATTGTTAGCCTCATCGTTACCGACTGAGCTTTCGCGGTCCGAATATGGTAAAGCAAGCAAAAGGATACTTAGACCACCTTTTTGTGGACACAACCGATTTAACCTTTCAAACTCGGAAAGTAGTTTGCATCACCATTTATACTTTGATTCCAAACATGTAGTCGTGTATTGGTCTGCTGTGAGTTGTATATTGACAAAATTACTATATAGACATGTACATGGGATGGGGACCAATCTAGTCGACAGTGTTGGTTCATGCTAGATGTATTTACATGGAACCAGACTAATACATGCGTCCACCAATAATCCTTTTTGTTATTATTTCCTTTTAGTTATTGACTTCAGCCGTTTTTAATTCATATAGATCTACCAACACTAGGAGACGCCATTTCAAATTTGAAATAAAAGCATTTTCACGTAGGTTACTTCATTGAAAGAATGTATTGAGTACAGTTGAATAATTAACATCTGCGATTCACAAGCAAATGCCAAGTGAAAACAGATATATGCGACAATAAAACTTTGTTTGTTTCACTAGGAGCGTAGGTAAGTCTTATCTACGTCCCTGTTTTAACACGAAACAGATAAATAAATAGATATAATATAAATTAGAAATACAAGTTTCTAATAAACAAACTGCTTACCAAAATGGGCGCCATTTCCCACGTATAAAACCTTGTCTTCACAACCCAATCGTTGCTCACAGTATGGGGGTTCTGACCTTGTGACAATAGAGCAACAGCGAATACGTAAACAATTTTCACACCTTACTTTTTATAACGGTTAATGTATTAACTCTATCTGTGCTATAGAATATTTTATAAACATAGTGGGAAACGGGGAAATTTCCATAAAAACCAATTCTCTATATTAACAGTAACGTTGTCTGTAGTATGACGAAATCGTTTACTCCAATTCTTTTTTCCATTATGTCCCAGAGCTGGACAAAAACTTCATTGAACTGGTTCCTCGTTATACATAGTTTCCAATATATACAAGCACGATAGCGTGATGTCCGTTTATTTTGTTTTGTTTGTTTGAATGGTGTTTTACGTCGCTTTTAAACATGTTCAATGATAGCATCGCGTTTCATGAGCGAGACAGTCGTAATGCTAACTCCACAATACTGAGCGCATATTCAGGGAAATCCATTACTACCGTCGTTGTAGTCTTCGGCATGAATCGGTCGTGATTCGACCAATTCCGTATATATTCCACAGTGTTGTTGTTTTGTTTGTATTATACATCGATCGACATTACAGATCCAGATTAGACTGCGCAAACTATAAACACAAATCTGAATTATATTTGACTATAGATAAAACTTCCTAATGGCTTAATATGATGCCTTAAATCTTACCCACATCCCACATACATACAACACACATACAGACGAATTATGACGCCTCTGCAGCAGACGACTTTTGAAAACGTTGTGGCAAAAGTAGAAATTGCTCATTACGAGCAATTTCTCCTTTTGCCATAATGTTTTCAACTATATTCAATAATTCAACTCTCATTTATAGAACGTTTCCATAATTTGACCAACTGTGTTTTAATGTCGCCTGCTGCATTTTTACACGATATAAGATATAACAAATGTTTCTGAAGCCTCGTTTATAAAGGTAAAATTTAACACTGGATAAAGCTAGTGCATCCCCTCTTCGTGCGATGTAATGCTCTATCTGCATTACGTTCGTGTAGAAATTACATTAAAAGTTTATCCGAAACTGCAACTAAACGGTTCGGCTTTCAAATCTATGCTTACGTATATGGTGCGCATTTGACTAAATGAACGCACTTCTGTAATTATATTATGTATTTTAGAGGCTTTTGGATTATATATGAATAAGCCTGGTAGGTGTTTAGATTATCATAATTTACCGAGTGCTCCGCGAGTTCTAGTCGAAAGCTGTGATTTGATTGGTAAATGCGGCTGGCACGTTTCCAAGTGTTAAGACAATCTGAATACGAAATAATCGTAAGATGAAACTGATATGGAAATGCATCAAAATTAAATTTGGTCTTAAGAGACTGGCATAAAAAAGGGATTTAAATAGTTCACTGCTTGGACCGATTTAGTGAAGCCTGTGCCGCTAGTATAGAGCCAGTCCAGCTGGCGTATCTACACCGCTTGACCAGGCACGTTATACCGCTTGTTGCTCAACTCAACATTTGTATCTTGATGTTTCTAACATTGGCTATGGATTCGTCTACATGCATAGCTGTACAAGTCCTTTTTCAAACAATGTTCACCAATTATTTATCATGTTATTCCTCAGTACGTGTTACACCAATGTTCACCAATCATTTTATATGTGTTTTCCTCAGTTTGTGTTACTTGATGGAGTGTGCAACCAGAATATGAACGTGTGTAAGTCTATACGGGGTGAAAGCGAGACGTCCGCGATAAAGTAAGTCATATTCATACCACGTAACAGGTCAATGATCATTCGGCACTTGCAACAAGTGAATACCCTCATCCGCCTCCATCGCCGCTTAGCCTGATCAGGGTCTTTGTTCTTTGACATATGTTCATATATTCTTCAAGCTCTTTCACCCCGAATTTCACAAAGTCGACTGCTATGTTAAAATGTGACCACTCCATCTTACGTCCAGTAGAAAACTTGGTAAACTGTAATGTCTAAGTGGCAAACAATGCATATTTCTGAACAGACAGCTCGTTACGAGCTGTCTCATCTGAATTTGCATTGTTTGCAAAAGCCTTATATTGCCTTTGGGAGCGAAAGATTTAAATTCAGCTACATAACGACTATTTTACTATAAACGTCTACAGTTTTATTGGGCACAACGTAAATTACGTAACCTCTCAAAAAGGTGGTTTGCCGCTGACTAAGTTTAGCCATCTAAATATAGTGCAACCCAAAGCCATGTTTGATCTGATCTCTTTCTGCCTTCACCTTTTGAAAACTTTGCTTTAAGAGATATATTTGTTTGTTGTTTTGTTTGTCAAAGTGTTGCTATCTCTCTTCTCAATCTGTTTATGTGCCGCCTGTTTTGCAATGGTCATCACTTAATTTGTCCTCAGTTCGAGTCCCCGCTCAGTCATTCATTCTTTTTGATTATTGAAACAAGTCATTGTGATTAACGTCAATCATCCCCTACACATAGTCCATGTAGAAACGTAGGCGTTGCCTTGGAAGAAGGGAATGTGAAGAACTGGTGTGAGGAAGTCAGAAAACACATGATTATGTGAACCGGTCACCATGATATAACTAAAAAATGTTGAAAACGGCGTTGGACTCCAGTAAACCAACCTGACAAACAAGGAGTACACGAATTCTATGTGTATGCTTATATTGGTTGCTAAATTCTGATAACTAATTAGCGACCCAAGTAGACTATTAAATTGAACTAATTTACAGGCTGATCTTCGTCCGTTATCTTGTATTGATGACGTGCTTGAAAGGGATATATAAATGATGTTTAAAGTATACAGGATCAACGTTAGTTAAATACTGGTAAATCAGTAGGGAACAATGTAGACTTAAGATTAGACTGCATTAACGATGACTTTTAAGTCCTATTGCTTTGATTTGAAATCATTTAAAGTTGAATTGATGTACAAGTAGTCGGGTTACACTTCTAGTATTTTGTCAGAAGATGTATATAGGTCCGTTTGAGATATACGCGGACAGTGAAGAATCTTTGTTATTTATCGTACGTATATACAATAAGACTCGAAAACACTTGATGCGCCTAAAATAGCTCATATAATGCAATCTTATCGTTTGATTGTTTGTTTGATGTCTTACGCCACTTCCAACAATGTTTGAGTTATATCACGGCGTTTCCTGAGTAAGCAAACAGTACTACTTGTTCATTTATTCTGACACCAGCCAGTCAGACATTATGCTAAAACCGCAACCCTTAGGAAAAGGATATATCAATAAGAGTTTGGGAGTTCACATCATTTGCTATAGTCTTTCAAACAAGTTACGTGCTCTGTTGAGTCAGAAGCCAACGCAATCCAAGGGATCCATGTTCCATGGTTGTATTGACGATTCATGTGTTTCGACCCACCCGATTACCAAATAGCTTCCAAACACTTTTTGCCAACTAATCACAAATATTTTCAATAAACGTCTTAGAAGCGTTGACAAATTGAAATATGCAGCAGAGAACCTTGATTTTGTTTTGGCAAAATGTGACAGAAAATGCATAAATTGGAGTTTTTGATTATCAAATATAGTTATAGCAGTGTAACAAAAGTAGAAATTGCTCATTGTAAGCAAACTTTTCTTTTATCACAATGTTTTCAAAATTCGTCTGCTGAATATGCAACTTAAAGCGTTTGCATCTTGGTAAGGGACACTACATACATACAGTGTCCTTGGTTAAATGAATGTCCAGCTTGGATCAAGTCTGAACTTGATCATAAATGCAATTCGGATTGGAGCGCCGGGCAGACAATATGGTCAAGGGGATTTCAGATGAGTTCATAAGACTGAAGTGGTCTCCCATTGGACAATAGTGATTGTGTTGAAAGTTGATAGTGTTTTTAATAAAGTTAAATACCCTCTGACTGATTTGTAATCAAAATATTGTTTGATATGCTTAGGAGCCATTTTCAGAACAACATGTATTTTGTGAAATTGAAAGTAAAAACCACTGCGGAATAGTGGTGACCTTTGATTTGACGTCATAGCTAAAAAAAAGAAGGATAATATGTGAGTCTTTTGTGCTTTTTTGGTAGTTTTGATAATTGAATATAGGTTTCTGGGTTATATCGGCTGTTGGGAAAGAGCCATAGCCCAAACACTATATTGGTCTCCTATGGAAAATGAATTGCTTCCATCTGACCATAACGACGCTAAAATGATGTTGTTGTTGTTGTTTGCACATTTAACATTTCAGCAAGCCCAACAGTTATCTGATGTGGGCGGTGCCATAGGCTTGTGGATAGGCTTGTCCATTCTTAGCTTTTGTGAAATCGTTCAGCTCCTTTCCTTATCGACTTATTGATGTACAAATTACGTCGACCTCGACAGAAACGTCGAGAAAAACGACAACAACAAGACATCGAGAGGAGTAACAGCAATCGACAAAGGGACCAATTTATTGTCAAAGAACGAGAACCAGATGTTATAATCGATGGTCATTCTGGGATACCAACTCGATTTTCAAACGGTTATCGAAACTCCTTCAACCAACTAGACGAATACACAAACGGGTACCATATTAAACGATAAAGCATCTATCATCTGGAGATGTGTAGAAAAGATTGACATTGTCACAGATACAGACTTTGTTGATGACTCTTCAACAGACGAACTTAGAAATAGTACAGGTGTGTGTGGTGGGAACGGACGAGAGAAATATGTTTCGACATAGCACGATATGTCTAACTCTGTACAAATACATGTACACCTTAACAATTACACATTAACGCTTGTTATACGCTTGATACGTGGTTGTCATGACCTGCAATCACTGTCCGACCTTTGTGTAACCGGTTAATCCATTTAAATAACTATAAATAAAGACGACCTTGTCCATTTACGATTGTATATTCGTGTAGCATCCGCCGTAAGAAACAACATTCACATGGTACTGATTTATATATGTATGGTGGCTGGGCGCCACCACATCTCCATGGGACCTTTTTCAGATTGCGCGGATGCACAGACTGATTTAAAAAAAAAATCTGGCAATAAAATCCCGATGTTTGTTTTCATGGGACATCAGTTTTGTAACAAAGTGTTTTGAATGTGTTGATGCAAGCTTTTATTCGTTTCATAAATGCTATAGTGTTCATCGATGATGACATTGATTCTACAATCTCTTTCCTCGTCCTTTATTATCATGCTTACACTAGAAAACTGTTAGGTTAACACCAATCTCCTAGATACGTTTTCAGCAAATATGAATACACACCTGGAGTTCAACCCGTACACTCTAGTAAGTTTGTGCACCAAGTTGTAAGGGAAATAACCAACGTAAGAATAATAAGTTCAACGTGGGAGTTATTTCCCTTTCACCATGGAAAAGTAGTTTCACCCGATTGTGAAAATGATCCATGTCTAAATCGGTAGGAGTAATATGGCCATGATGACATGCTTTTATTTAAAGTATAGGTATAATCGTTTTATCAACCTGCTTACTTTTTTCAACCCGTTCCTATACAAAACAAAACTGCAGCAGACGACCTCGGAAATATCAAGGACACAATATGGAATTCCGGGTAATTTTAATCAACATGATCGTTGTACGTCAATTTCAACTTAATATTAAACCTCTATGATCCTCGGATTTCTAACCAGTCCCGGATTAGTTAAACGTTATTGAAAACCAGTCAAATCGAATTTGAAAATCCAGCCGAGTCAACCTACGAACCAGCGCTGCTTTCTCTGCATTGTTCACCGATTAGCCACGTAATCTGTTTAACTCTTTCCCACGTGCATATGCATTTTGGAACATATACAGCAAACAGCCTTTGCAAACCAAAAGGTGAAATTACTCATAATTAGCAAGTTATCGTTTTCACACAATGTTTTCAACTCTTTTCTTTAATTGTCCTTTCATATTTAGATATTTTCCATATAAATATATATATTGCTTCGATTTAATCAACGTCGTCTGGTGCAGATTTGATGTATCAGTATGAGGACATGTTATAAAGCGTCTGATAGCATTTCGATCAGATTACAAAGATGTTTTGTTTGTTTGTTTTATTGGGGTTTAACGCCGTTTTCAACTTCAGTTATATCACATCGACAGTTCACTTATTCATGATCCCTTGGTAACACAAACCTGTAGTATGCTAGGAAATGTACCTTGCCCAAGGTAACTCAAAGGTGGTCGTCGTGCCGCCTGGTTTCATATCCCCGGTGCTAACCATTCGCAAAAGACGGTATCCTTTACATAGATGAGCCGTTCTACGAGAAAACCAACATTGTGGACCCTGCGTAAAGTATCAACCCGGATCAGCTAAAGCATGCCGCACAGGATTACCCGGACAGACACTTTTCGCCTCCTGTGGATTTTCTGTCACAGGCATCATAACTCTATACCTCTATTCCCCTGAGGCGGAATGTGACGGCCCGGATTAGCCTGCGCGGACTGTTGGTTTTCTCGCGGAACGGCTCAGATGTGCATGCAGATCTTTCTCTCAACTTATAATTTAGAGACGCGAGAGTTGATATTCCTGAAGCACTGTTGAATTAAGTTCGGTGGTAGAGCGTCCGCCTCGTTGCGGAAAGACATGGATTCGATCCCTGGCCGGGTCATACCAAATTCTTGCTTTACCTCATTTTGGTGCTCAGGCTTGTCGGGTTAGCATTACGACTGATTGGCTGGTGTCAGGATAAATTGACCAGTAGTACCGGTAACTTACACAGGAAACGCCGTGCAATGACGGAAAAAGGTGTTTAAAGTGGCGTAAAGCAACACGCAAACATACACATCAATTCAGTTTAACTCTTTCAGCGCCGAATTGTTTAAAGTAGACTCTTCCATGTTCAAAATCCCGTGTGTCCATTTCTCAATTTATGAAAGTTTTGGACTATTTTGGTAACTAAAAGGCAAACAATGCTGATTTCAGGTGAGACAGCTCGTTACGAGCTGACTCATCTGAATCTGCATTGTTTGCAAAAACCTCAATATTGTCTGTGGCGCTGAAAGAGTTAAGTTATTTATTTTGCAACGATTTCGAAACAATCTTTCATCTTCTTATAGTAATCAATATCGATGTCTGCTTCCTGGATACTTAACCAGTACATTACCAACTTTGGGGCTTATCAGGCTATCGAGCGATCTCTTTCTCCGAGCAATACTGGCGTGTACCAGTCATCTGTCGCTGTCCGCTTGGCTTGATAAGCTAGAGTAATTTATGGGGGTCATACACATCTTTGTTTTATCATATTCTCAGTCTCGGTTTATTCTAGAAGAGTGAACACTTTGACATTTGTTTATTTCAGGCTTTGACGAAAATGAGTACTGCTGTATTAGAACAGTACTCATTTTTGTCAAACTTCCAATGCGCGTATACAAAGACAGAACATGTTATGCAGTGATTGAAGATTATTTTTATATCTATATTCGTCATTTTAAAAGACAGAGTGTAATTTATACATTTATTTATCTTTTGTTATTCTTTCTCAATGCTTCATACATGTATTTGTCTTTGCTATTAAAGTTTGGCTGAAAACAATCAAATGCTGTAGTTCATAACATTTCTAAAATTGTACAAAAGTCAATATGGTCAGCAAACTTCCGTGATCAGGTCATAAACGGTGGGATAAGCTGATGGGGGTATTGATACCCCACTGAGATGACACAATACCTCACACACCAATACACAGGCATTTCACCTTTCTGAGGCATCGAATATATTAGACGATTCTAATACTGCCATGGAGCTAGCTCTTATAGCGACGTGGTAGAGTGTTCGCCTCCAGGACAAGAGGTCCCGAGTTCGAGTCAGACTAGCTTACATTGGCGACCATCGTAAATAAACCGTAGTTATGTGAGATAGAGTAGTAGTAGTTGTTGTAAATTGAATGATTCGAGGACGAATCTTCAGATGGAGGGGAAGCATGTAGTAGAGTGGTCTGTCCATAGATGGACAATATGAAGCGATGTGTTTGTATACTGGGATTTTTATACTGCCTTGCTATAGAGCTAGCTTTTGTAGCGACGTGGAAGAGTGTTTGCCTACAGGACAAGAGGTCCCGAGTTCGAGCCTTGTTTGGGTCGGACTCTTTCAGCTGGGTTACATTGATAGAAACTTGAAAACCTTGTAAAAAAAGGAAAAATATCCTTTTTAAGTAAATTACCTCTTTTACACAATGTGTATGCAGCAGAGGCGCAAAAAGATGGCTGCATAGGGAAACAGTTGTTATGGTATTTACATTTGTCTGGGTACCAGAGCAGTGACTGATCAATGAACATATAACCAACTGGTTCTCATCTTGCAAATGTATCGTATCAGTGGTCCAACCTTAGGTAGAGATAGGATGTCCTTGGAACAAAGGTTAACCCTTTCCCACATACAAGAAATCTGAAGCAGACGACTTTGGTCATATTTTGTCAAAAAATAGAAAATATCTATAATTGAATGGATAACCTATGACCCAAAGTGGAAAACATTGTGGCAAAAGGAGAAATTGCTCGTTTTGAGCAATTTCTTCTTTTATCACTATGTTTTCAAAAAGCCGCCTGCTGCAGAGGCGTCAGAAAGCGTCTATATGAGGGAAAGGGTTAAAACTGGAGTACTTTGTGAGTACTTGCGTCCATAATGATTTCACAGATGACGACTGCTACTCAATGGATATTGGGATATTACAAAAGGTATGTTGCCATAAGAGACAACTTTTGAAAACAGTGGAAAATGGAGAAATTCTTCAAATCAAGATGTTTCTCCCTTTTTGCCCAAAATTCCAAATCAAAAACAGATTAAAGAAATTTAATTTTCAAGGCATATTTATCTTATGAGATATTTTAAAAGCATACAATTGTAAAAAATATCACATAATTTAAACTGTTAATCGCGACCTTTATCATGCCTTTGACAGATGCCTATTCCACTGATAGTCAATACAATAGAGTGGCCGCTTAGTTTAGTGGTTAACACGCTGTACTGTCAATCCCAAGGTCTGGGGTTCATATCCCAGTCAGGGTTCTGGATCTTTCTGAGGTGCTTTTAAATGTTTTCCACTCAACTAGAGGTCAAGTACTGGTTCGTGCTAACCAATAAAACAAAACGTTTTTGGGTGGTACAGAAAACATAACCAATTTATCATACTATTTATAAGCAAAGTACTTTATAAGTCTTTAAAGGGTCATAATTCTAACAAAAACCTTCACTGAATTATGCACTCTTGTCTGTTGGTAGAGGTAATGATGGTAAAAAGATATTGTAAGTGTTTAAGCTATATCTCTAAATGTATGAATAACTTAACCAAAGTTCTATATCGAAACAAGGCCATAATTCTTTAAAAAAAAATTGAGTTATGTACTCTTGTCTGTTGATGGAGGTAATGATGGTTAATAAGTAATGTAAGTGTATAAGCTATATCTCTAATGGTTTTGAGAAAAAGTGGGGTGGTTCGAAAAACTTTACCAACATTTTAAGTCGAAAATGGTCCACAGTTCTTACAAAAACTTTGACAGAGTTATGTACTCTTGTCTGTTGATGTAGGTAATGATGGTGAGTAAGTGTTGAAAGTTTCAAAGCAATATCTGTAATGGTTTTGACAAAAAGTGAATTGGTACAAAAATTTAACCGAGGTGTGAAACCAACGCCAACGCCGAGGCGAGTATTATAGCTAGTCTTTTTTTGAAAAGTTGAGCTAAAAAGTGCCTTGCTTTTTCGGTGCTTTACACTGAGACCGTTAAAGAACCAAGGGGTCTTTTCGGAAAGAGCTACCGGTAGGATATTGCACCTGGACTCCCTTGTATCTAAGTCTGTCTCTTGAATCTATCTTCACCTGTCAGATGCTTGTACATGATAAAGTGTACACTATAGAATGGGCCTATGGATGCTCAATCATCTTGTTTAACCCTTTCCCTCATACGACAATTCTGCAGCAGACGACTTTGAACACATTTTGTCAAAAAATAGAAAATCTTTATAATTAAATGGATAACCTATGACTAAAAGTGGAAAACATTGTGTCAAAAGGAGAAATTGCTCGTTTTGAGCAATTTCTTCTTTTGTCACTATGTTTTCAAAAATCTGTCTGCTTCAGAGGCATCAGAAAGCGTCTATATGAGATGAAGGGTTAACAACGAGTTATATATACATGTAAGAGTACATGTTCTGTATTCTCTATCGTTGAAGACGTTTTGAATGCTTCGGGATTGGTGTGGTACATTTACACAATTCAACACTTACTTTCAAAGACCTTTATTCATTACTAAATAACTTATTCACTCTTTCACACATACAACAAATTTGCAGAAGAATAAATTGAAACATTCTCGGCAAAACCATAGAAAATCGAATACAGTTAAAAACATTTTCCCACACATTTTCAAAAGCCATTAGCTGCAGTGGCTTCAAAAGTTATGAACATGTGAAAGAGTTAAATTTATTTACAGCATAAAACTACATAATAGTATTCAAATAATAAAACAAGAAGGCCATGAGGGCCCTGGATTGCTCACCTGAATTATGCAATGTGATTTGTCATGCCTTCCGCAAAACAGCCCCGTCCCTGTAGTCCATGTTTTTCGACGAATCAACATGGCTTCAAAGAGTCTGATAAAGGGTCCCCATAGGAACATTTCTACAAAACCATTTGAAAATCGGCCAACCGGTTTGGGAGGAGAATTTGTTTTAAGTATTTTTCTTTGGGTTGCCATGGAAATCAGAATTCTGCATACATCAAACAAAATTGAAGGAACTTTTGTGCGGACTTTGATAGGATGCTTTCTGTGAAAGTTTCATCCCAATTGACCCACTGGTTACAGAGGAGAAGATGTTGATGGACGACGAACACCGGACAAAGGGCGATCACAAAAACTCACCTTGAGCACTTTGTGCTCAGGTGAGGTAAAATTGAGGTATTAATGGTAATTTTATCATTCTATATTCTAGAAATAATTCTTAAATATGGAAATAAAATGTGCCAAGTCAATTCACAGGGAATCCAGGTACATGTAACTTGTATGCTACTATGATCATTTGACTTATATGTGTAATATTAATACAACATTATAATGCAATGTAATGGATACATGTGTCTTCATCCCTTACACCTCCATTCTGAAGAGACAAAGTAATTTAATGTTAACCCTTTCCCTCAAATAGACGCTTACTGACACCTCTGCAGCAGACAGCTTTTTGAAAACATTGTGACAAAAGAAGAAATTGCCCAAAACTAGCAATTTCTCCTTTTGCCACAATGTTTTCCACTTTTAGTCATAGGTTATCCATTCAATTATAGAGATTTTCTATTTTTTAACAAAATATGTTCAAAGTCATCTGCTGCAGAATTGTTGTATGAGGGAAAGGATTAAATTGTATTATTTGATGTTCAGTAGTAAATGCTTTTGTATTATATTCAATGATACAATGATGAGATCAGATATGTAAAATACATGTTATCACTAGGTCAAATATACAGTAAAAGTAACATGTAAAGTATGTTTTAATGGCTACCAGATACTGATCTCTATAAGTTACTTCAATTACCTGTGAATCTATCATGTTTGAAAAGTATTGTTTGAAAAGCAGCCAGTTATCATAGTGATGAATGACTGCTGTTCAACAATGATTACATTTTTTTTCTGTATTATAATTGTGAGATTCAAGATTGTTCTACAAGATTGAATTATTGTTTGCTACAAATTATATTAAATATGGAAGAACACATATATTATACGAAGTAATGTGTAATTACTTTTCCTCATACAGACTATTGTTTACACTTTAGAAACAGCTAAGCAATTTCTTCTCTTTCTGCAATGTTTTCATCTTTGATTTTAAAATTCACCTTTCTTTCCAAAATACAACAAATCTGCAGAGAATGACCATTAAAATATCTAGGCGAAAATATTGAAAATAGAGATACATGAATGTCTGCTTTAATAACAATGACTTCAAAAAGGGCCTGCTGAGGATAATATGTGGGAAAGGGTCAAATTAGGTAAAGGACAAATTAAGAGTAAAGATAGCACAAAACATTTGAGCTGCCACTTTACCATTTCCCTCGAAACAAGTAATTTCACCATTTTCCACAATGTTTTAAACTGTATTAAATCATTAAACTATTATTTATAGAGATATTTCCTATATTTGCCAAAACAGGAAATGTCGTCTGCTTCAGTTTTGTTGTATCTGGGAAAGGGTGAATGCAGAAAACCCCAGTACTACTGTCATTTTGTCAGAAGGCTTAGGTAAAATTTGTGGGAAAGAAACCCTTTGTGTCTACCTCACCTAGTTTATATAATTCATCTAGTTGCGAACACATTCATATCCTTCCTTTTCCACATACAAATTAGAAAACACATTAGCAAAGTCATGAAAAATCTCCATAAATGACATTTGAATTATTAAATATAGGTGAAAACATTGTGACAAAAGGAGTTTTCTTGTTTTGAGGAATTTCTTCTTTGTGACAATGTTTTCAAAAGTCGTCTGCTGCAAAAGCATCTGTATGTGAAAAAGGGTTTGTTTGAAAATATTGTGGAAAATGGAAAATTGCTACTCTGTATTAAAATCACATTTTTAATTTCCAAATGATATATTTCTTTCCTCAGATGTTTTTAAAGTAAACATCTTTAAAAGATATCTTCATATGAAGAAAAGAGACATTGAATACATTCTCTTTCTATCAAAGAAAAGACAAGTCCTGTAATTGTTGCCCCCTTTCGTGTCTAGAAGAACATTCTTTCATTGTGCTAGCAAGAAAGTCCCTCTGGTTCATGAATTCCACCAGTTCATCTCTCTTTCTTCCGCGATACCCGCGAAGCACTGCATTATGGGGGTTGTCACGAGAGTCCGGGTTGCTTGTTTTGTATTTGAATTCCCGTCTGGTGATAACAGGGATTCTCACACCAGAGGGCAGTTTTACGAGGTCATTTCCTGTACGGGGATCAACCATTTCTGGAAACTTCTGTCTGACAGCAACAACATCAAGCAATGACTGCTCCCTGGCATCCTCCAGCTTGGTAATGATTCTGTGTGGATAGTTGGTCCCTGTAGTATTAAGAATACCTTCATTATTCCCTCAAAGCACATGGGGGTAAAGGGTTTTTAAAGTAGCAGTAAAACCCATATAACAAATCTGCAGCAGACGACTTTGAGTACATCTAAACAAAACTATGGAAATAATGATTATTGAATAGAGATAAAAACATTTGTGGCTATTTATGAGCAATTTCCTTTTTGACCATAATGTTTTCCAATGATGTCTGCAGCAAATGCTTCAGAATTCATCTGCAGGAGGATAATTGTTATATTGAGTAAGTAGTAGTTTAACTTTCTGTCTCATAGAGACATTTTAATTCCTCTGAAGCAATTTGTCCTTTTTCTACTATGTTTTAAAGTAATCCTTAACCCTTTCCCTCATACGAGAATTCTGCAGCAGACGACTTAAAACATATTTTGTCAAAAAATAGAAATTCTCTATAATTGAATGGATAAACTTAAAGTGGAAAACATTGTGGCAAAAAGAGAAATTGCTCATATTAAGCAATTTTTGTTTTTGTCACTATGTTTTCAAAAAGCCGTCTGCTGCAGAGGCGTCAGAAAGTGTCTATATGAGGGAAAGAGTTAAAATTAAACACTGTATAGTCAAGATTGGCAATGTTCTTAACATCTGATATACCCACAACAACTGCGAACAATTTCATCAATTAGAAGACAATTAAAAGATTTCAAACACAGACACTTCATTCGATAATTTTCTTTTGATTTATATGTTTTATTTGGGTTTTACGCAGTTTTCAACATTATTTCAGTTATATAACGTCGACTGTTTACTGTTTACAAAGCATGTAGAAAAAAAGTGCGGAAAACTGATTTGCCGGACTGACTGACTGACTGACTGACAGATGGACTGACGGACGGAGTGCAAACCTAATAGTCCCCTTCGGCACGCTGGTAGGGGACTAAAAACAATGATTCAAATTTGCAACAACATTTCAGGGAAGTATAGATGATTTTTCCTTTTCCAACAATGTATTCACTTTTTTTCAAAAATTAAATACCTACCAAGTTCAATGCCAGCTCTCCTTAAGATTGAGGGAGGAGCTTTCCATGGCTGATGTATGAAATCCTCATGTAATTTAGATAACTCTGGTATCCATTTTCTGATATAGTCTCCCTTGGGATCACATGTCATGGCTGCATCAACGGGATGCATGACAAAGTTCCACTGGTCAAGTCCGCTCATTCCCCCGTTCTGCCACATCATGGCATTGATTGCTACATCTGCGTCCAGTAGAGTGTCCTGAAATTGATATTCTTTCCCACATAAAACAAATCTGCAGCAGATGACTTTAAAAACATCTTAGCAAAAACTTGGAAGCGCTCTATAAATGAAGGTTACATTACTGTAAAATGTTGAAAACTTTGTGGCAAATGGAGAAATTGCTTGTTTTGAGTAATTTCTCCTTTTGTCACAATTTTTTCAAAAGACATCTGAAATATTAGGTCTAGATGAATTGGAAATGAAATAAATACTAAATGTGAAAAACACTGTTAGAAAAGTAGTAGTTATTCATGATGAAGTGTCGTTGATTGTAGAAGAATTCAAATGTGTCTGCATGAGAGTGAGGCTAAGGCGTATATTAATTTATCTTCTGCAGTATGTTTATTGGTCAATATATTTTCAAAAGCATTTAAAAAAACCTTATTATGAAAAACAATCGAAATTTAATTTATGAAAAGAAAAAAAAGTAATGTAACATGACATTCAAACAGCCATAAGATTTTTTGAACTTCTACATTTTTTTTAAAATAGATATGGGTAGCGACTCAGGCTGTCAATCGAGGAGATGTGAGTTTGAAACCCAGCTTGGCCAACATTCTTTCCGACGTTTGACAAAAGTCACTGTGACAAGCGTCATTCGTCTTCTAGCAATGGGGTAACAGTGTATGTGGAAAAGCAGCCAGTTGCTTGGAATGTATGTTGTTTCGAGAACTGGTGTGAGAAATCTCGGTAACATATGAATAGGATCTGACCGTCATGATATGACTGAAACACCAATCAATCAATCAATCAAGCATTGTTTTCTATTTCATAAAACTGTATCAAACAATGAATACTTTTAGAAGATCATTTCTCACTAACCAGTTTAGATGTAGTTTCAGAAGTGTTTGGCGAACAATACTTGGGAGAATATTATTGCCTTTCCAATAATGTTTTTAAAATTGTCACAATTTGTGCTTAGTAAATGCATTAAAGTAAGCCTGTATATAGGAAAGCATTAACCCCTTCCCTCATACAGCAAACAAATATGAAAATACATCTGGAAATACTTCATAAATGAAAGTATGATAATTGAATAGAGTTGAAAACAGTGAAGCAATAGGAGAAATTGCTCATTATGATAAATTTCCTCTAGTGCCACAATGCTTTCAAAAGATGTCTGCTGCTAACACTACAAAATGCATTCGGGAATGGGAAAGGGTTAATAAATTGATTGTTTGGTGTTTCACGTCCCCTTCAACAATTTTTCAGTTATATCACAACAATTCCTTGGTAAGTTACAAGTACTACTAGTCAGTTTATCCTGAAACCAGCATGTCAGTCATAATGCTAACTCCGCAACCCTGAGCATTAAGAAGGGCAGCAGTAACTACCATTTTAAAATCTTTGGTAAGACCCAGCCAGGGATAGAAACCTGTAACCTCCCACACTGAGGCGGTTTTAAAAACAAGAGGGCCAAGATGGCCCTAAATCGATCACCTAATTGATAGTAAATTAGTAGCAAATATTTAACTGCAAATATCTGGAAAATTTTATCAGGGAGTGCAAATGAAACTGAAAGGAGTGGACACTTCTCAAGAAACAGCTTATCAGTAAAGGCCATTTATATCTTGAAATCTAACAAGAATTTTAATAAGAATGGAATTATAAAGTTTTTGTCATTTTGCACCTTTCCTGATGCCGCCTTGCTGCGCTGTTTTTCAACCAAATCAATATGGCTTCAACAGTTTATTTAGAGGGTCACTTAAGAAACATTTCTACCAAATTATCTTGCAATCGCACAAGTAGATTATGGAGGAAAAGGATTTTAAAATTTGGGTATTTTTTCTCACTCTCTGATGCCGCAGCATCCAAAGTTCTCAATGGAATTTAAATCTTTGAACAATTTTGAAAGAGGACCACCAAAGGAACATTCTTGTGATGTTTTGTGGAAATTGGTCTATTGGAATGGTAGGAGTTGGATGTCACTTGTAGCTAAAAGTTCAATTTACCCTTTTTGTGATGACACCTGGTTGATATGATTGCGTAACCAATCAAAACGGCTTAAACAAATTAAATAGAGGATCATTACAGTAAGATTCGTATTATATTTTCTTAAAATAAGACAAACACTTTCATAAAAATGGAATTTTCAAATGTTGTCATTTTGCCCCTTTTCTGATGCCGCCTGACTGCCATGTTTTTCAACCAATCAGTATGGCTTGAACAATTTTTATAGAGGGTCACCCAAGGAACATTTCTACCAAATTATATTTGAATCTGACAGGCAGATTCGGAGGAGAAGATTTTTAAAGTTTGGACATTTTGTCACCTTTCTGATGCCGCAGCAACCAAAGTTCTCATTTGAATTTTAATATTTGAACAATTTTGAAAGAGGACCACAAAAGGATCATTCCTGTGATGTTTTGTAGTAATTGGTCTATTGGAATGGCAGGTGTTGGTTGTCATTTGTAGCTAAAAGTTCAATTTACCCCTTTTGTGACGACGTCTGGTTGCTATGATTGTGTAACCAATCAAAACGGCTTTAACAAATTAAATAGAGGATCATTAAAGTAAAATTCGTTTTATATTTTCTTAAAATCAGACAAACACTTTCATAAAAATGGAATTTTCAAATTTTGTCATTTTGCCCCTTTTCTGATGCCGCCTGACTGCCATGTTTTTTGACCAATCAGTATGGCTTGAACAATTTTCATAGAGGGTCACCCAAGGAACATTTCTACCAAATTATATTTGAATCTGACAGGCAGATTCGGAGGAGAAGATTTTTAAAGTTTGGACATTTTGTCCCCTTTCTGATGCCGCAGCAACCAAAGTTCTCAATGGAATTTAAATCTTTGAACAATTTTGAAAGAGGACCACCAAAGGAACATTCTTGTGATGTTTTGTGGAAATTGGTCTATTGGAATGGTAGGAGTTGGATGTCACTTGTAGCTAAAAGTTCAATTTACCCTTTTTGTGATGACACCTGGTTGATATGATTGCGTAACCAATCAAAACGGCTTAAACAAATTAAATAGAGGATCATTACAGTAAGATTCGTATTATATTTTCTTAAAATAAGACAAACACTTTCATAAAAATGGAATTTTCAAATGTTGTCATTTTGCCCCTTTTCTGATGCCGCCTGACTGCCATGTTTTTCAACCAATCAGTATGGCTTGAACAATTTTTATAGAGGGTCACCCAAGGAACATTTCTACCAAATTATATTTGAATCTGACAGGCAGATTCGGAGGAGAAGATTTTTAAAGTTTGGACATTTTGTCACCTTTCTGATGCCGCAGCAACCAAAGTTCTCATTTGAATTTTAATATTTGAACAATTTTGAAAGAGGACCACAAAAGGATCATTCCTGTGATGTTTTGTAGTAATTGGTCTATTGGAATGGCAGGTGTTGGTTGTCATTTGTAGCTAAAAGTTCAATTTACCCCTTTTGTGACGACGTCTGGTTGCTATGATTGTGTAACCAATCAAAACGGCTTTAACAAATTAAATAGAGGATCATTAAAGTAAAATTCGTTTTATATTTTCTTAAAATCAGACAAACACTTTCATAAAAATGGAATTTTCAAATTTTGTCATTTTGCCCCTTTTCTGATGCCGCCTGACTGCCATGTTTTTTGACCAATCAGTCCAAATTATATTTGAATCTGACAGGCAGATTAGGAGGAGAGAGATTTTTAAAGTTTGGACATTTTGTCCCCTTTCTGATGCCCGCAGCAACCAAAGTTCTCAATGGAATTTTTATTCTTTGAACAAATTTAAAGAGGACCACCGAAGGAACATTCCTGTGATGTTTTGTGAAATTGGTCTATTGGAATGGTAGTGGAGAGTTGGTTGTCATTTGTAGCTAAAAGTTCAATTTACCCCTTTTGTGATGACGCCTGGTTGCTATGATTGTGTTACCCATCAAAACCGGCTTAAACAAATTAAATAGAGGATCATTAAAGTAAGATTCGTATTATATTTTTCTTAAAATCAGACAAGGCACTTTCATAAAAATTGGAATTTTCAAATTTTGTCCATTTTGCCCCCTTTTCTGATGCCGCCTGACTGCCATGTTTTATTGACCAATCAGTATGGCTTGAACAATTTTTATAATAGGATCACCCTAAGGAACATTTCTACCAAATTATTATTTGAATCTGACAGGCAGATTCGGAAGAGAAGATTTTTAAAGTTCGAGACATTTTTGCCCCCTTTTTGATGCCGCAGCAACCAAAAGTTCTCAATGGAATTTAAATCTTTGAACAACTTTTGAAAGAGCCAACCAGAGGAACAGTCCTGTGATGTTTCACGGAAATTTTCCTTGGAGTTTGGGGAGGAGATGATGTTTAAAGCTAAAAGTTAACGCCGGACGGACGGACGGACGACGACGGACAAATAGTGATCAGAATAGCTCACTCTGATTCCTTGCGCTCGCTAGGTGATCTAAAAAGGGGGGTTAGTAGAGTATCCTACCTGGAACCACAGATAGCCTTCCACCCATGATATATTGTAGATATGAGATGAGGAACGAAGCCACCACGTGTCTCATGTAATTAATTCATCCAGCCTGTCAACCACAACTGTCTCATGGATGCATCAACCAATGGATAACCAGTATTGCCTTTCTGCCACGCCTTAAGGTCGGCCTTGTTGTCACTCCACCTTTGATGCTGAAATATAAACATATACATGTATTAGTATTAAACTCTAAACTTGGGATGTATTCAGATTAAGCCTAACAAAGTAAAAAAAAGTTAGGAAGTTGTTAGCTAAATACATCAATCAAATTACAGCTTTTCTACATGCCAGAGTGCTTGGTGTGTAGCCTAGGACAACCTGAATACACCCTCTTATTTAAACATAGTTTGTCAAACATTACGACATGATACATACTAATCCTTTGAAAAGGAAAACTTTTAACTCTTTCCACACATGCATACAAATCTGCAGCTGACAACTTTGAAATCATCTAGGCTAAAATATGGAAATTGTCTTTATACGAAAATATTATTATTGAATCAAATTGAAAACATTTTGACAAAAGGAGAATTTGATCATTAAGAGCCATTTCTCCTTTTGTCACAATCTTTTAAAAGTTGTCTTCTGCAGTGGCCTCAGAAAATCGTCTGTAGGTGGGAAAATGTTAATAGGCAAATAACAATGGATTTGAACCTACCACATACTGAGGTCTTGTTGGTTCACATGGCAGGTCAGGGAACACTGAGATAACAACCAATAGGATAAATCTCTTCCCAGGCCAGTTTACGTAAAAACTTGGGCGATCCTCATGTGGCGACCTTCACATAACACGGTACGCGGAACTGATCTGACCGAAATGTAAATATGGAGAGATTCTGCAGGTGTTTGGCTGGTCACCTCGTGAAGATTTCTTTCTCATACCGTTTCAGTCCTATGGATAAAAAAAAAAGGGAAAAATTTGAGAAAAGAAACACAAAACTTAAATGACAATATTCTCAAATATAAACTTAATATAAATCTGCACTAAGTATAGTATGCTTCTGATGCCTCTGCAACAGAGGACTTTTGAAATCATAGTGACTAATGAAAATTGCTCATGTTGAGCAATTTCTCCATTTGCCACAATGATTTTCAACTATCAATTATCATTTATAGAGTTTTTTCTATATTTTGTAGTTGATAATTTAAAAGGTCGTCTGCTGCAGACTTGTTGTATGTTGGAAAGTGTTAGGTAATACACCAGGCATGTTCATTCAAACAATACATGAGATTCTGTTTAATTAACATATAATGAATTAATATTGTTATCATATTACGCTTTTACATGTCTTATCCTGGAGTCAATAATCAATATTTCCCATTTTTTGCTTTTTGCAGGCTTATAAGCAGTTTTTACAAAGAGGAATACACTTATAAGTAACAGAACTGACTTTTAATAACTGTTCAGTCAGAACGGTCCAAAAAAAATTCTGGATATAAATATACATGTAAATTGTAATACATGTAATACTATTAGTTATTTGGTCTGTTACTGACCCACTACGGAAAAATAGGGGGCTGTGGAATGTATAGGGGGCGAGGCGTAAGCCGAGTCCCCCTATACATTCAACAGACCCCCTATTTTTCCGTAGTGGGTCAGTAACAGACCAAATAACTGATTTATTTCATCGACCACCTTTCATGAGCAAAAAAAAAATGATACTCTTTCATTTAGGGTAAAAAGGCCCTTTCCCTCATATAGACGCTTTCTGACGCATCTGCAGCAGACGGCTTTTTGAAAACAGTGACAAAAGTAGAAATTGCTCAAAAAGAGCTATTTCTCCTTTTGCCACAATGTTTTCCACTTTTAGTCATAGGTTATCCATTCACTTATAGAGATTTTCTTTTTTTTTGACAAAATATGTTTAAAGTCGTCTGCTACTAAATTGTCGTATGAGGGAAAGGGGTTAACCATATTTTAAACCAGATGTTTTCAGGGTTGACTGCTGCAAACTTATTGTATGTGGGAAAGGGTTAAATGATATGGGTTAATTGACAATAACAGAGAATGTAAAGGAACATCTAGATAATTATAATAATGAAGAATTATAATAATGATGAAGTAACATTTAAAGCATATACTTAACCCTTTCCCTCATACGACAATTCTGCAACAGATGACTTTGAACATATTTTGTCAAATAATGGAAAATCTCTATAATTAAACGGATAACCTATGACTAAAAGAGGAAAAGATTGTGTCAAATATAGAAATTGCTTGTTCTGAGCAATTTCTTCATTTGTCACTATGTTTTCAAAAAGCTGTCTGCTGCAGAGGCGTCAGAAAGCGTCTATATGAGGTAAAGGGTTAAAGTGGAAAACAAAGTGTCAAATGGAGAAATTGCTCGTTTTGAGCAATTTCTTCTTTTGTCATTATGTTTTCAAAAAGCTGTCTGCTGCAGAGGCGTCAGAAAGCATCTATATGAGGGAAAGGGTTAACAAGAGTACCGCAAACGGTACATAATACGCCCGTCAGGAACTTCTTTGTAAGTTTCCTCTTTGTTTTGATATATTGTTTGTTTGTAAAAAGTTAATAAAGTCGTTCAGGAATAAGTTGTTAAAGAATAATGGGAAACTATGAAAAATGCATAACTCATGCAGAAATTGACAAATATTCTAAGTCCAAAAAGGGGCATAACTCATTTAAAAATTGACGAAATCCAAGGAAATGTGAACTTGATCTGTGACACTTAATTACAAAGCCATATACATAATTTCAGCTCAATACATCAAAGCATGTAGAAAAAAAGTGCGGAAAACAAATATTCTAAGTCCAACAAGAGTACCGCAAACGGTACATAATACGCCCGTCAGGAACTTCTTTGCAACTCATGCAGAATTTGACAAATATCTTAAGTCCAAAAAGGGGCATAGCTCATTCAAAATTGACGAAATTCAAGGAAATGTGAACTTGATCTGTGACACTTGATTACAAAGCCATATACATAATTTCAGCTCAATACATCAAAGCATGTAGAAAAAAAGTGCGGAAAACAAATATTTTAAGTCCAAAAACTCATTCAAAAATTTACGAAATCCCAGGAAATATGAACTTGATCTGTGACACATCACTACAAAGCCTTATACAAAATTTTGGAGGCACGGACGGAGGGACGGACGGAGGGACATGACCATCCCATAAAAGCATGTTATCTGCTACAAAAGCTACCTAATGTACCTGATTATGAGAAGACACAATATTGTATGACTATGAGATTGCTTGCATGCTTTTTTGCATTACATTATCATCATAATTTTGTCATTTACTCTCATTACTTATGTGAAACAAAAAATACCTAGGCAATCAGGTTAAAAATCTCTTGTTTAACTTAATGTCACATGATAAATTTTGATAATTAAATAAAATATATAATCACCATCACTGAGGAAAAGTTGCAATGCTTCCCAAGCTCCATTTTCTGAAAAATCCCAACTCTCTCTGATGATCCTTGCCCAATCAATCTGTTGGATAAAACATATTTTATGTAAACAGATAAAGCCATTGACACATACAACAACACATCAGGAACTTTGAAAACATCTCAGCAATAATAAATGAAAATCTCTATAATGAAAAAATAATAATTGAAAAGAGTTTGACATTGTGGCAAAAGAAGAAATTGCTCAATATGAGCAGTTTCTCCTTTGTGACAATGTTTTCAAAAGCTGTCTGCTGCAGATGAATCACAATTAGTATTTTGATTAAAACGTTTACAAATTGAGAGGGATAAATCAAGTTTTCTGAGTAATTGAATAGTCTGTTTTTCAAACCTTCAATTGAATAAACTTTGCCTCCTCCATGTATGTGTCTTCACTCTCATTACTGACTTGAAATTGTCTATCTATTATAATCTTAACCCTTTCCCTCATACGACAATTCTGCAGCAGACGACTTTGAACACATTTTGTCAAAACATAGAAAATCTCCATAATTGAATGGATAACCTATGACAAAAAAAGTGGAAAAAACATTGTGGCAAAAGGAGAAATTGCATGTTTTGTGTAATTTCTTCTTTTGTCACTATGTTTTTAAAAAGCTGTCTGCTGCAGAGGCTTCAGAAAGTGTCTATATGAGGGAAAGGGTTAATAGTAAAAAGTTTTTCTTTTAGAACAACATATAAATAAATGAGGAAATGAGATTAGTTGGCTCTGGTGAATATAAGAAATGCATTGATATTATGTGAATTCATTAATTTAGTGAGCTGATATATAACTAAACACTTTCTATATACAACACATCAGCAGTAGACCACTTTAAAAATATAACGTAAACCATATGGAAAATCTTTATAAAGGGAAGTATGATCAATAAAATAGAATTGTAACAAAAAAAAGATATTGCTCATTATGATCAATTTCACCATTTGTCGCAATGTTTTCAAAAGTGTCTGCAGCAGACGCGTCAGAAAGTGTCTATATTTTGGAAAGGATTCTCTTTAAAAACTGATTCCAGACTAATCTCATGTTGGCAGACACAGATATCTTATTACAATTTACATGATGTATTGATTCACTCGTTTCAACTCGCAGACGAATTTTGACAGGACATAACTTTTGAAAAACATTTTACTTTTAACCCTTTCCCTCATATAAACGCTTTCTGACGCCTCTGCAGCAGACGGCTTTTTAAAAACATAGTGACAAAAGGAGAAATTGCACAAAACGTGATTTCTCCTTTTGCCACAATGTTTTCCACTTTTCGTCATAGGTTATCCATTCAAATTCAATTGTGGAGATTTTCTATGTTTTGACAAAATACATTCAAAGTCGTCTGCAGAATTGTCATATGAGGGAAAGGGTTAACAAAATGTTTTCAACTCTAACAAATGATCATGCTTTCACTTACATCAATTTTCAATAATTTTCGGTAAACTAATTTTTACCATATAAATTATAATGAGTCAATGTCTATATACTAACTTTTACAATATATGCACTATTGTCTATATACTAACTTTTACAATATATGCACTATGCATCAAAGTATTTATAAATTATATACAAATTTACTAATTATTACAATCTTTTGCTGCAGATTTGTTGAAATTATAAACATGTTTACCGAGCTCTAGATAACAAGCATTTTTCATGTTCTAAAATCCATTTATTAATTCCCTATATTGTCGGGACTCACAAGATTCTTTTGAGTACCCACAACATGGGATCATTTGGTTGAGTAATAAGAGAAATATTGTGGGGAAAAGACCTGTTCACTCCCTCTTATCTTGTCCATTATTCAAGAGTCTATGTTTCTGTGAATATGTCCTTACTATAGTTCCGTCTTTTCGCCGAGGCAGCTTTCCCAACTCAAGATCCTCCAGTAACATTGACACTGGTCTATGAGAACCCACTGGCAAACACTCGGGTGGTTCTATTGGCAGGCCTATAGGACTAGTGGGGCACTGACGACAGCACTCCATGAAGTGTGTAACTGACCCCATACCTCTCATACACAAAGACTCTGTTCTAATAGATCCAGGCTCATGTAGCAAGTAGGAGTGAAATCGTTCACATTTCACGCCCTTTGACTTCAGCGAAGAACAGATTTTATCATCTCTACTTTTTATATACGGTTCATAAACATCATTAATAAAAAGAGTTTTAGCTCCTGAGTATTCAATTAATTCTTTCAGTTCATTAAGGTAACTATTTGCTTTTCTAAATACAATACTATTATTATATTTGGTCTTTAAATCCATGTCTAATTTTGGCAAAGCCATGTATAACCAATACTTTGTCGCTCCACCGGCAGCCAGGGCCTCTTTGGGACCTTCCTCTATATCGGACCATAGAAATATCGGAATCACAGGGGCCCCGCTCTGAGCTGCTGCAACTAAAGCCGGATTGTCATAAACTCTAAGATCTCTTCTGAACCAATATATCACAGGTGGGTTTGATAAGGGTCTCTCAACATTATTTTTCTTTTTGTTTCGTTTTCTTTTCTGCTTTTCTGTTACTTCTCCGTCCATACTGTTATTAACTTTATGACTTATTTCCTGACAAAATTTTGCCTTCTCATGTGGCAGTGGACTGGTGGCTTGATTGCTCTTTTCTTTACTATTTGGACTGTTAATGACAGGTTCACTGTTATTCATGCATTGCTGTTTATCTTTGAAAGGATTTGAATCGGTTTTAAGAGCACCTGCATAAGAAAATCCACTGGACTTTGAGAAAGGGGCCATTCTGTTTAAATCTGCATATTCCTGTTCTGAAAGTTTTAAAGCACGTTCAATATCAAGTTCGAACCCCACATTGTTGGAGTCGTAATCAGTAGCATAGTAACCATTTTCAACAGCACGGTCGAGATCTGGTAGAAATGATGGAATCTGGGACGGTTTTATGTCAAAATAAGCCATATACACGTTACAAAGCTGGTTATATAACTGAGCGTGTTGTGATCGAATGCCTTTAATTAGGGTCAGAAAATCTCTCTCTGACTCCACCAGTCCGCAGAGAGATAAGATCAAACAGAAACATTCATCTGCGGCGATTTTCCCACTCGTAAAGTTCGACAAAATCTCGTTTATTTCTTTACTCTTTACCATCTTAACTTCGTTGCATTTCTAGCGATCTCACAGATATCTGTTTCGTAACTTTGTTTACAATTTACAGGTTACCCGCTTTCATCGATCAAAAATTGTAAATATGGGAACCAACACGTGCCCTGTTCTGGTTATTTCGCTAACAAGCAAATTCGCCATCGGGGGTTTCGCCCCCGAAAGTTCTCGTTACTATCTATGTATCCCAGTTTATGGAGATTCTTTTCCAATTTTAGTTTATCGGATGAAAAGTATATATGAAGGTGTTTTCACTTTGGTGAGCATCGTGAGGAGACTTGGAGGCATTTTTCTGTGTGGTCTACCCATTAAAATTTCATATATTTCAGGGACGTAATTATAAGAGGGATACGTAACTAAATTATATCCTTAAATATAACCCATCCCAACATTTGCAGCAAAACATATTGAACTTATGACACTAGCAAGGATACTTTCTGAACATTTAAACATTCTTATATTGCAATAGATAAAAAATATTTGGATACATTATAATTTTTGATAATCTTTTATCCTTTTGAAATATATCAGTCTATCAATTTTGTGGCATTTAAAAAAAAAAAAAAAAAAAAAATAGCACAATATCTCGGTGTTTTAAACCAGCCATTATTGAAATTACATAGACATTTAATTTGTTGTATATATCTGTTGGTTAAGTTGAAAGTTTAAGTTTTAAGCAGGTATACGAGGGAAGTTTTTGAATATGTTTTAACGGTTAAAAACATTTATCTGTAAATGCTTATCATCATCTGTATTTTTTTTACATAAAGTATCGTTTGTCCTAGATAGTGAGATCGAACCCCAGCTCGGCCAATATTCTTACTGACGTTTGACAAAAGTCAATCTGACAAGCGCCATTCGTCTTCCACAAATGGGCTAACAGTTTATGTGGAAAAGTAGCCAGTTGCTTGGAAACATTGTTGTGTGGAGTACTGGTGTGAGAAATCCAGGAAACACATGAGTAGGTGAACTGGTCGCCGTGATATGACCGAAAAATTGTTGAAACGGCGTAAAATCCCAATCAATCAATAAATCAATCAAATGTCCTAGATAATGGCTACTAATGTAATCTTCCTGATTTTGTATTTGTCCCATATTGTAGTTTTTTTAGGCTATCGTTTATTTTTCTTATGGCCCTATGGACGGCATGCTATTCCAAATTATATATTATCTTACATTTTCATAAGATCAATTTCGGAAAATTTCTTTTTTTTTTGTTGAGCAATGGACCTACTATATAGACAGCTGACCGACTCTATATAGGCTACTTTCAAAATGTGTCTTGTCACAGCATATTACTAGGTGGTCGATTTCTTGTACGTGGCGTTGGTCATTCCCATTAGCATATTACAGATTGAGTGGACAAAAGAAATTAAGCTCATTGGACGCTGTTGCAACACAAATACGTTTAGATTTTATTATCTACACATTTATTTTCAAATGATATAAATTAAAAATGATCTCATATTAGCTAGAAGTAGGCAATGTGTGATTAAAATAACAGGATATTTAAACTACTACATGTAATAAGCTAATATTTGTAACAGCAACGCTATTTCCCAACTATGTTCCCACTCGACTTCATAATTCATCTGTGCAGACGTTCAACTCAATCGTTTTAGAGTGGTTTCAGTCTAACCCTTTCCCACATACAACAAATCTGCAGCAGACGACTTAAAGGAAACATTAAGGAAATATTCTATAAATGAATGAAAAACTATTAAATAGAGTTTATATCATTGTGGTAAATGGAGAAATTGTTCATTATAAGCAATTTCTCCTTTTGCCAAAATTATTTCAAAAGTCGTCTGCTGCAGAGGCGTCAGAAAGAGCCTATGTACGGGATAGGTCGTAATTAAGAATGAAAGTCGCAGTATGAAATCCTTATTTACCCTTTTACACATACAATAACTCTGCAGCAGACGACTTTGAAATTATCCAGTCCAAAATATAGAAAATCTCTATAAACGATAGTATGATTATTAAATATGTTCAGAAATAGGGATACAATTGTATTTATTCAATATATATATGCAAGCATAAACTCTTTCCCCCATACAGCAAATCTGCACAAAACGACTTCCAACACATCTAGGCAAAAATATGAAAATTCTCTGTAAACAAAAGTTTATTTATTGAATAGAGTTGAAATAATAGTGGCAAATGGAGAATTTGTTCATTTATGAAAATGATCTTCTTTGGTCACACTGATGCCAATATGCGTCTGTGCTGCAGAGCCGTAGAAAACGTATTTATATTGGAAAGGGTTATGCAATTATTTATTGACAGTTAATCTGTGTGTGAAAAAATTCTTTGCCAGACGTTTTTTTTTTTCCTCTCAAGATGACACATTCTTCACCGGAGAGGTATTCAAAACAAACGAATCTTAAACATATCACAACAGCTAAACAAGTAGCACTAGAACACTGTCTCTATTCCCATAATGTTTAATATTTTAGTTTCAAAATCACAGGCAACCCTTTTTCCCCATATCGAGGGCTTGGCGTGAAACGGTTGTAACTAAAAACCTATTTTGAAAACCCTGGTTTAGGGGCAATTTTGACCCTTTTGTAAACAATGAAAATTTAGGTGCCATTGCTCAGAACGAGCAATGGCACCTAAATTTCCATTGTTTACCAAGAAAAAGGATATAACGCTTATAAAGACTTTATGGCGAAGTGATTAACCTTGGTAAAAAATACCAATTTTAGTTACAACCTTTCACGCCAAGCCCTCGATATACTAGTACAACGCATCTGCAGCAGACGCATTTGTGAATAACCAAGCAAGATGTGGCAAAAAGCTCTACATGAAAGAATATTTATTGAATAGAGTGGCAACATAAATAATGCTCTTTGTGGCTCCTTTTGTCAGAATGTTTTTAAAAGTAAAAATGCATCCGGAGCTTGGAAAGGGTTATCTTCATTTGAAAGCATATATAAGTGCGAACAAATAACACGTATCGGATGATTGGCTATGATCCCACGGGCTGACGCATTTTTAACGCTTATCCAGCAGACGACTTTTGTAACACAGTGAGCAATTTCTAGTTTTGTCACAATGGTTTTAAACTCCAATAATAATTATACTCTCAAATAGGGATTTTCCATAGTTTTCCCTAGATGTTTTCCAAAATCGTATGCTGCAGATTTGCAGTATGCGGGTATGTGGGAAAAGATTAACAAGTCCATTCAGACTCTATGGAAGGCTATTTAAATGTTAGACAGAAAAATGGCCACAGTGTGTCTACTTTTTATGACAGAGAAATCAAATTTTTCTTAAAAAAAAGACATATTGAATATGTTTCTGGCTAAAAACGTAATCAAGAAAATGGAAGTTCGGCATTTCTTACAAAACTGACTTAGTTGGAGCCGAATGCGTGGTCGAATAATGGACATCTTATAAAGGGCTGCGCGTTCGAATCAAATTACAAATTCCTATTTCGAAAGTTCGTCGCAGCTTATTTCTTTTTGAAGAGTTCATAAACACTTTTAAAACCCGTCGATTTTGGGCAGCCAACAGTATAGTTCCTGGTCAGACGGCGCGGATGCGCCTGCTTGTCTGACTCAAAGTCTTCCCAAAGTTAAAAAGCACAGACTTTATTCAGATTGTTTGATGTTTTACGCCGCTTTTAACAATTTTTCAGTTATATCACAGGTATTATTGGGTATGTTATAAGTACTACTTGTCCATTTATCCTGACACCAGCCAGTCAGTCGTAATGCTAACCCAACAACCCTGAGCGCCAAGGAGGGCAGCCATTTCTTCCGTTCTTGTAGTCTTGGAGGCTAGTCAGACCAGTTGGGTTAAACTTGTAGATTTTTCCGTAAACATACATCTAGTTTCTAGGATGATATAACCAGTAGGTAGATAGTTAAGATTCCGGTGAGACTGTGTGCATGTATACATGAGTCCTCACTGTTCGTGGCTGCAACGCACTGAAAATCGTCAGTGTCGGCTCATATAGCAGCCGTGCCACGTAAAATAGGGATCCTGTTATGTTCCCGGTTTGGTATCCCTTACGTGGTACCAGAACGATATACATGCGTACTACTATACTATAGGTTATTGCATTTTTATGGGAAAATATTGTTTTGGGCTCGTTCTTTTGGCACAATTGTCCCGAGATTACATGGGCAAAACTCCACCAAAAGAACGTGTCCCGCACACTATATTCCAATGGAAATAATGCAGCAAGATTTTAATTGTATAGTTTTATTGTTTCTATTCACTTTTAACATGTATTCACTTTTTCAATTTAATGCACATATTGTCCTTTCCGATGTTTGCTAAAGACGTGAACAATTAACATATACCGCGACGCTATTTTATTTATCTCGAAAATAGCTGAACGTCATACTTGACCTATATATATATATATATATATACATTTATATTATTATAGATGTTGTGGAAATAATGAAGGCTCTGGTGATACTGTGCATGCATGGACTTTAGAAACCTTTTTCACATTTAAACGGTTTCTGACGCCTCTGCAGCAGACGACTTTTTGAAAACATGGTGACAAAAGGAGAAATTGCTCAAAACGAGTAATTTCTCCTTTTGCCACAATTTTTTTTCCCCAGCAATATACCTTCAATTATAGAGAATTGTAACGTTTTTGTCTAGATGTTTACAAAGTCGTCTGCTGCAGAATTGTTTTATGTGGGAAAGGGTTAAGTTTCTCTGTGCGCAGATGCGACAGGACCCATAATCGCCAGACGCGACTTACCGGTTTATAGATTTACCGCCGTCTGGTGATAGGGAAGTTGTTTGAACCTCCGAAATAGAGGACGTTTGAAAACTCGTTTTCTCATTTTGCCATGAGGTTTTCTCTCTTTTTAATAATGTGTTTGTTACTAACTTTTGCAATGGTTTTAACTTTCAGCAATAGTTAATAAAAGAGAACCGTGAGACACTAATTTCCAGACTTTGTATACTTTTCTCATGTGTTTACATACTAGGAAACGGTATTCATATGACGTTAAGTGAAACGGAAGTTCGTGTTAGCATGTTCCTAAATGTAGACACATTTTTACGCCTCTGCAACATACATCTTTTGAAAACATTGTGGCAAAAGTAGAACTTGCTCATAATGAGCATTTTATCAATTTGCCATATTATTTTCACTCTTTTCAATAATTGTATTTATACGTAAAGGCCCAGCGGGTCAAACGTTAACATTTCAGACATGGCTTACAGTTTATTTTTGTATTAATTGTACTGTATGCGTTTGATATTTACCCGTCAAAATAAAACCCAATTTACTTAAACTGAATTTTACATGTACACTTTTATTTATACAGAATAGAGTAGAGTAATAATTCTGTTTCATATGATCAAAACCTTAGAAATAATTGTGGGAAAAAGTGGATATAGATTTTTACAGGAAATATATCCATTCACCAAAATGATTTCAAAAGTTGTCTGTGTGTAGCATCGAAAGATATCTACTTGTGATAAAATGCTCATTTAGTTGTATATGAGAAAGGGCTAAACTGGCATGACTCGCTGTAGCAGACTAGACAAGAAACAACACTTACTTACCAGATCCCAAGTACACCAACGATATACCAGCGCTAAGTACTACTAAAATACTTTTAAAAAGAGCGTATTTCATCGTTTGTCTTCCTTATATAATGGTCAAACTATTTCATTTCTTAACAGGTATTGTTAGTTAGAAAGCTAACTTTTTTGGCTCAACTTTGTCATTTACTTCGCCGAGCCCCGGTAGCTCAATCGGTAGCGACGCGGGCTGTCAATCTAGGGTGTGAGTTCGATCCCGGCTCGGCCAACTTTCTTTCCGACGATTGACAAAAGTCAATGCGACATGTGTCATTCGTCTTCCACCAATGGGCTAAGTCTATGTGGAAAAGCAGCCAGTTGCTTGGGAAGATTGTTGTGTGGAGTACTGGTGTGAGAATACCAGGAAATGCATGAGTAGATGAACTGGCCGCCGTGATATAACTGAGAAATTGTTTGAAACGGCGTTAAACCCCAATCAATCAAGTCATTTACTTCAATACATACAACCATTCATGTTTTATAAAATGAAAAACGCTTTTAAGTATTTAAGTATTACTTAGCGCTAAGTAAGGTTGGTGGAATTAGATCATTGGCATGCAGCATGTCACGTGAAGACTTGAATCGGTCTATTTTACTTTACAGAATAATGTTCTACCCCTTCTGTCTAAATAACATGCCATTTTGACCCGGGTAGTCTCGCTTCTCGCTCCATTCGGTCCAATGTCTATCGAGAGTTGTCGTTATTTATCTATCACTAATAAGAGCGCTAACACTCTCCCACATACAACAAATCTGAAGCAGATTTATTTATTTATTTATTGGGGTTTTACGCCGCTTTCAATATTATTTCAGTTATATCACGGCGACAGTTCACTTATTCATGATTCCTGGGTAAACAAACCAGTACTAGGCTAGAAAATTTGCCTTGCCCAAGAGCACTCCACCATGACCGAGGTGCCGCGACTGGGGATCGAACCAGGGACACCCGGTTTCGAAATCCCCGACGCTAACCACTCGACCACAGCGGGAAATCCGCAGCAGACGACCTTGAAACAATCTAGGTCAAATTTAACAACATTTCTATAAGTGAAAGTATAAGTATTAATCAGAAAAGTTGAAAACAATGTGGCATAAGGAGAAATTGCTCATTATGATCAATTTTTTGTTTTGCCATACTGTTTTAAAAATCGTCTGCATCAGAGGTCTCAGAGAGCGTCTGTATGAAGGAAAGGGTTAATATTGCACGACGACTCCCAAAAGTATAGCCCGCTATATCGATGTGGCTCAATCTCTCTATAGACCCCCAGTATAGTGACTCTTTATCGACTGTCCATGTAAAGACCTGCATTTTGCGTCAAATAACTATCATTATAAGACAAATATCTTGCCAAGCGATGTTATTGACTAAATTACTATACTTACTGTATAAGATGATGCGGTAAATATGCCTACGATTACAAGTATTCAATTGTACATATCCCGGGAGACTACACGTGTATACATGATATGGCTTAACCCTTTCCCACATACAACACATCTGCAGCAGACGACTTTGAATTTATACAGACAAAAAATGTAGAACATTTCAATAAATAAATGTACACTGATCCGGGTATTCTCGCTAATCACACCATTCAATCCAACGTCTACCGAGAGTTGTCGACACCAAATCTGCAGCAGACGACTTTGATAAAATTTAAGAACATTTCTATAATTAAAAGTACTATTATTGATTAGAATTGAAAACAATGTGGCATAAGGAGAAATTGCTAATTGTTAGCAATTTTTTTCTGTTGCCATATTGTTTTTAAAAGTCGTCTGATACAGAGGCGTCAGAAAGCGTCTATACTTTTAAGTCAATAATACTTCATTTAATGAAGATTGTATATGTTTTTATTATCTTACAGAGACCTAAAAAGGACTCGATCGCTCGCCACTCCTCTCCTATAAAGAACTCTTTAACCCCATTCCAATAAACAAAACAAATTCAATATCGAGGGCTTGGCGTGAAACGGTTGTAACTAAAATTGGTATTTTTTTACCAAGGTTAATCACCTCGCCATAAAGTCTTTATAAGCATTAATTCTTTTTTTCTTGGTAAACAATGGAAATTTAGGTGCCATTGCTCGTTCTGAGCAATGGCACCTACATTTGCATTGTTTACAAAGGGGTCAAAATTGCCCCTAAATCAGGGTTTCCAAAATAGGTTTTTAGTTACAACCGTTTCACGCCAAGCCCTCGATATAGTCAACTGTTTTTATCTTCCAGAAAACCCAAGACGGGTTTGTACTTAGGTCCCTTCTCTCCTGTAATGAATTGTTTAACGCTTTCCTACATACACATAATTTGAACCAGACGACTTCTAAAACATATTGGAAAACATGTGAAAATCTCGATAAATAATATTTTTAATTTCTAAAGATAGTTTAAATCATTTTGGAAAAATGAGAAATTGCTAATTATGAGGAATTTCAGATTTTGCCACAATGATTTCAATAGTCGTCTGCTGCAGAGGCATCAGATATCGAATGTAGGAAAAGGATAAACCCCCGGAGAATATCAATAACCCTTATTCTTAAGACATTTATTTCACATTCAAATTCATATTACTTAATATTCAGAATCAATCCAATGATTTACATAAGAATAATATAGAAATTATACATTGTTGATGACGAAAAACGAATAACATGGGATAATTTGTTACAATGGAAGACGACGTATTAATAGAGAGGTAATGTCCAGACAGTTTAGGTCAATAGATACACATGTTATATGATATATTTGTGTAAATTATATCAAGTAATATATGCATGTATCTATCAATTATTAAAAACATGTACATATTTAATTAGTAAATACATATTAAATCAATACATACATGTACAAAGTTAGCCCAATTATATTACAATATGATGTCTGATAGAGCAATTGAATAGGTACCCGCTGGTAAAATAGTTCATCTAATCGAAAAATGATGTTCGCTATTACAGCTTTTATTAATACAAACATAACACCTTTGTTCGAAAAGTTGTCACAAACGATGGGAAGTTCACAAACAGTTTATTTGACCGAAGTAACAATAACCGTCGGACAAATGTCCACCTCTATTTACTTATCTTTCAATAATATAAGTTCACATTTGACCACAAATGGTCATTGTTGAACCCCGTAATATTAATTGAACATTGTAACACCTTTTACCACATACACAAACTATGTTGCAGACGACTTTGAAAACTTCTATGCAGAACACGGAACATCTTTATAAATAAAGGCATATTTACTGAAAAAAAAGTTGACAACATTGTGGCAAAAGGAGAAATTGCTCGTCTTGAGCAATCACACATCACGCAGAGGCATCGGAAAGCATCTGTATGTGGGAAAGCGTTAAACGAGTTTACCTTATATCGAGGGCTTGGCGTGAACGGTTGTAACTAAAATAGGTATTTTTTTGCCAAGATTAATTACCTTGCCATACAGTCTTTATAAGCGTTAAATCATTTTTCTTAGTAAACAATGGAAATTTAGGTGCCATTGCTCGTTCTGAGCACATACATTTGCATTGTTTACAAAGGGGTCAAAATTGCCCCTAAACCAGTGTTTTCAAAATAGATATTTAGATACAACGGTTTCACGCCAAGCCCTCGATATGGTTGCTTTGATTGATTGACTGTTTGATTGGGATTTATCACGACTTTTCCCCCAACAATTGCTAGGGTCATAATCATGGCGACCAGTTTACCTTCCCATGTGTACTCCACACAACAGTATGTCCTAGCAATTTCCTTAACCCTTTCCTTTATACGACAATTCTGAAGCAGACGACTTTGAACATATTTTGTCAAAAAATGGAAAATCTCTATAATTGAATGGATGACCTACGACTAAAAGTGGAAAACATTGTGACAAAAGGAGAAATTGCTCGTTTTGAGCAATTTCTTCTTTTGTTACTATGTTTTCAAAAAGTCGTCTGCTGCAGAGGTTTCAGAAAGCGTCTATATGAGGGAAAACGGGTTAAAATGTGTTGTAAATATATTCTGACTGTCGACGATGTCTTTCCTGTGTATGGCACAGTAGATGATAATAAGGATATGATCCTATTATATTTTGTGCATCGATTGTCAATCACGGTAGGTACAATTATACCGTAATTATCACTCACGACATCAAAGGCCTGGAAAATCCGATGAGAGGACTGTGGGGAATTCCCAAAACACTGGTTAACCAGAGCACTACGGCTTTTCGAACACTGAACGTTTGGTTCATTTGTACTATTAATGCTTGGACCTTTCATAACAAGATTTTTCAGTCATATCTCGAAAGATTTTTATACTAATCCGTGTGTTTACATCTTTTAATATTTAGCATATCAAGCTAATTTTATACATTTTGTAAGGTCCCTGGTTCGAGTCCCGTGATGAGAGGGTTCTGACCTTGGGCTTTTTACACACAACGGCGCGAGTACTGGTTAAGTCTCCAGGAAGCAGACATCGAGCCTGATTAATATAAGCTGAAAGCTTGTTTCGCAATCGATGTAAAATAAATAAGTTTAAACTAATTTTATACACACTGCCTTCAACCGTTATTACGTACATGTATATTCATATACACTTTCTGACGTTTTGAAAACTACAACACCACCAATATTCTTTGTACTTTTGTATCTTGCTATTTGCTCTGTATGTACATGATTGCAATTAAAATATTTTATTTTGTATATATTGTTTACAATTCTAACACAAATCCTTCCCACAAACACTTTTAACACTCGGATGTTAGATGCATGTCGTAATATCACGAAGTCTTCCCGCAAACACTTTTAACACTCGGATGTTAGATGCATGTCGTAATATCACGAAGTCTTCCCGCAAACACTTTTAACACTCGGATGTTAGATGCATGTCGTAATATCACGAAGTCTTCCACAAACACTTTTAACACTCGGATGTTAGATGCATGTCGTAATATCACGAAGTCTCTTATATATCATCGGATATTTCCTTTGAACTAGGCGGGATTCGAACACACAATCCTGTTTTGAAAGGCCTTTTGGTTTCTGACTGAGATACTGAACGTTTTTCGTCTAAGTCACCATTGTAATATTCGGTCGGTTTTAATTCACTAAATAAACTTAACGCGAAGCCGAATGAGCGGTTCTTTTAGAAAACCAGCCAGATTATGTTGCAGTGTACATACAGAGCAACCAGCTCATCGCGCACATTTTGATCTGACTTTACTTTGCCGATTTGTCACAGAAGGTTCAAAGAACCTATCGACAAACATGATAACGTGGATGCTTAGACAGTTCTTTATCTACACTTGTTGTATGACAGTCAGACAGACGGACGCCAGACAGACAGACGCCAGACAGACAGACGCCAGACAGACATACTGACAGACAGACAAATAAACAGACATACAGACAGACGGACGATACATTATTTGAAAACACCATAACATTTCTACTGCACAACGGTTACTAACGATATATTTGTTTAAACACACCACTACATGTAACTTGACATTTATCATCAGTCGTTATGCTGTCACGACAACCCGGAGAGCCAGGGAATGGATCAGTCATTATGCTATCACGACAGCCTAAAGCACAGGGGAAAGGATCAGTCATTATGCTATCACGACAGCCAGAGCATCGGGTAAGGGATCAGTCGTTATGCTGTCATGACTACCCGTAGAAGCCGGGGAAGGGATCAGTTGTTATGCTGTCACGACAACCCGGAGAGCCGGGAAAGGGATCAGTTGTTATGCTACCACGACAGCCCAGAGCGTCGGGGAAGGGATCGATCGTTATGCTGTCACGACAACCTGGAGAGCCGGGGAAGGGATCAGTTGTTATGCTACCACGACAGCCCAGAGCGTCGGGGAAGGGATCGGTCGTTATGCTGTCAGGACAGCTTAGAGCGTCGGGGAAGGGATCGGTCGTTATGCTGTCATGACAACCCGGCGAGCCGGGGAAGGGATCAGTTGTTATGCTATCACGACAGCCCAGAGCGTCGGGGAAGGGATCGGTCGTTATGCTGTCACGACAGCTTAGAGCGTCGGGGAAGCGATCGGTCGTTATGCTGTCACGACAGCCCAGAGCGTCGGGGAAGGGATCGGTCGTTATGCTATCACGACAGCCCAGAGCGTCGGGGAAGGGATCGGTCGTTATGCTGTCACGACAGCTTAGAGCGTCGGGGAAGGGATCGATCGTTATGTTGTCACGACAACCCGGAGAGCCGGGGAAGGGATCAGTTGTTATGCTATCACGACAGCCCAGAGCACCTGAGAAGGAATCAGTTGTTATTTTATCACGACCACACAGATCATGGGGAAGGGATCAGTTGTTATGCTATCACGACAACTCGGAGCACCGGGGAAGGCACCAGTCGTTATGCTATATCTACAACCCAGAGCACCGGGGAAGGCATCATTCGTTATGTTATCTCGACAACCCGGAGCATTGGGGAAGGCATCAGTCGTTAATCTATCTCGACAACTCGAAGCACCGGGAAAAGGATCAGTCGTTATGTTATATCGACAACTCGGAGCACCGGGGAAGGGATTAGTTATTATGCTGTCACGACAGCTCAGATAATCGGAGAGGGATAAGTCGTTATGCTATCACGACAACCCGGAGTACCAGGGAATTGATCAGTCCTTATGCTATCACGACCACACAGATCATCGAGGAAGGGATCAGTCGTTATGCTATCACGACAACCCGGAGAGCCGGGGAAGGGATCAGTCGTTATGCTATCACGACAACCCGGAGAGCCGGGGAAGGGATCAGTCGTTATGCTATCACGACAACTCGGAGCACCGGGGAAGGAATCAGTCGTTATGCTATTACGACAACTCGGAGCACCGGGGAAGGAATCAGTCGTTATGCTATCACGACAACCCGGTGTGGCGTGGAAGAGATCAGTCGTTATGCTATCACGACAACTCGGAGCATCGGGGAAGGAATCAGTCGTTATGCTATCACGACAACCCGGAGTGGCGTTGAAGGGATCAGTCGTTATGCTATCTCGACAACCTGGAGTGCAAGGGGAATGGATCAGTCGTTATTCTATTACGACCACACAGATCATCTCGAAGCACCGGGAAAAGGGTCAGTCGTTATGCTATCACGACAACTCGGAGCACCGGGGAAGGGATCAGTACTTATGCTATTACGACAGCCAAGATCAGCGGGGAAGGAATCAGTCGTTATGTTATCTCAACATCTCGGAGCACCGGGGAAGGGGAACAGTCGTTATGCTATCACGACAACCCGGAGTGCAAGGGAATGGATCAGTCGTATTCTATTACGACCACACAGATCATCGGAGAAGGGATCAGTCATTATGCTATCTCAACATCTCGGAGCACCGGGGAAGGGGTCAGTCGTTATGCTATTACGACAACCCGGAGTGCCAGGGAAGGGATCAGTTGTTATGCTATCACGACCACACATATCATCGGAGTAGGGTTCAGTCGTTATGCTATCTCGACAACTAGGAGCATCGTGGAAGGGAGAGTATCGGGGAATGCATCAGTCGTTATGCTATCTCGACAACCTGGAGTGCAAGGGAATGGATCAGTCCATATTCCTTTACGACCACACAGATCATCGGAGAAGGGATCAGTCTTTATGCTATCACGACAATCCGAGCATCGGGGAATGGATCAGTCGTTATGCTACTTCGAAAACTAAGAACACCGGGGAAGGGATCAGTCGTTATGCTATCTCGACCAAAGATCATCGGGCAAGGGATCAGTCGTTATGCTATCTCAACAACTTGGAGTGACAGGGAATGGATCATTCGTTATGCTATCTCAACACCTCGGAGCACCGGGGAAGGGATTAGTCGTTATGCTATCTTGACAGTCCAGGGCATCGGGGAAGGGATCCGTCGTCATGCTATTACAACAACCCGGAGTGCCGTGAAAGGGATCAGTCGTTATGCTATCTCGACAACTCGGAATACCAGGGAATGGATCAGTCGTTATGCTATCTCAACAACTCGGAGCACCGGGGAAGGGATTAGTCGTTATGCTTTCACGACAACCCGGAGTGCCAGGGAAATGATCAGTCCTTATGCTATCACGATCACACAGCTCATCGGGGAAGGGATCAGTCGTTATGCTATCACGACCACATAGATCATTGGGGAATGTATCAGTCGTTAAGTTATCACGATCACACAGCTCATCGGGAAAGGGATCAGTCGTTATGTTATCACGATCACACAGCTCATCGGGGAAGGGATCAGTCGTTATGCTATCTCGACCACACAGATTATCGGGGAAGAGATCAGTCGCTATGCTGTCACGACTACACAGATTATCGGAGAAGAGATCAGTCGTTATGCTATCACGACTACACAGATTATCGGAGAAGGGATCAGCCGTTATGCTATCACGACTACACAGATTATCGGAGAAGGGATCAGTCGTTATGCTATCACGACTACACAGATTATCGGAGAAGGGATCAGTCGTTATGCTATCACGACTACACAGATTATCGGGGAAGGGATCAGCCGTTATGCTATCTCGACAACCCGGAATGCCAGGGAATGCATCAGTCGTTATGCTATCTCGACAACCCGGAGTGCCATGGCATTGATCAGTCGTTATGCTGTCACGACCACTCAAATCATCGGGAGGGACCAGTCGTTATGCTATTACGACAACTCAGAGCACCCTGGAAGATAGATACGGCTTCCGTTATTTATATTCTTTAATGCAGTTTGACCCGACCGAAGATCGCACAGAGAGCTTTCGTATCCGTCTTAAAGCTAGAAAGTACACGTATGCGTTTATTCACTACATACAACGAAACTAAAATTCCTAATAGTATTTTTCTACCGGACGTCAGATTGGTATGACATTACGAACATATTCTGAAATAAGTCGAAATTGTATTGGTGCCTTTCAATGTTTACTGTGTAGGCTAATAACAGTGTTTATATTACAGTTTTAAGAGTGGTCATGTTTTAAAAACAACCAATATAGCCTGAGCAATTTTAGAAGAGTGTCACCGGCCAAGGCATATTTCTGCCATATTATCCTGAAGTCAGACAAGCACTTTCAGAGGAGAAGACCTTTGAAGTTTTGCAAATTAACCCCTTTAACTCTTTCAGCGCCAAAGGCAATATTGAGCTTTTTGCAAACAATGCAGATTCAGGTGAGTCAGCTCGTAACGAGCTGTCTCACCTGAAATCTGCATTATTTGGCTGTGAGTTATAAAAATATTCCAAAAATCCTATAACATGAAAATAGAGTCGACCGAGTTTGAACATGACCAATATATATAGCCTGAGCAATTTTAGAAGAGTGTCACCGGCCAAGGCATATTTCTGCCATATTATCTTGAAGTCAGACAAGCACTTTCAGAGGAGAAGACCTTTGAAGTTTTGCAAATTAACCGCTTTAACTCTTTCAGCGCCAAAGGCAATATTGAGCTTTTTGCAAACAATGCAGATTCAGGTGAGTCAGCTCGTAACGAGCTGTCTCACCTGAAATCTGCATTGTTTGGCTGTGAGTTATAAAAATATTCCAAAGATCATGTTAATGAAAATAGAGTCGACTGAGTTTGAACATGGAAGAGTCTACTTTAAACAATTCGGCGCTGAAAGGGTTAATAATAACGCTAATTTGCCATGCTTTTCAACCAATCAATTCAGATTTGATTAACACTTTAGTAGAGTGTCACTCAAGTAAATGTCTTCCCAAATATCTTGAAATCAGACTGGGACTTACAGAACCGAAGGGTTTATAAACTTTTAAAGTTTATTTGCTTTTTATGCAACAAAGCAATATGGCTGGAACAATTTTTCAATATTTTTTTTTAATAAGTAGAGACACAAATACCAGCGTCCAATTGTAAACACCAACCGATTAATACTGTGTTATGCCGTAACTGTTCGGTGTACTTTGGGTTAAGGGAAAAGTATTTTATTCAATTTATTATTGTTGAAGGTATATGATAAAATGTCAAGTTTCTAATGAGTAAATTCAAAGCTCTTATAGCATATGAAACATAATTATTTCTAAAACTTTTGTTAAAATAAATCAAAGTTTAAACCATTACATATAAAGGGTAAATTGGCAAACCAGCGCTTCCGGTACCATTTACAAACAAGCAGACCTAGGGTATCCGTGGAAGCGTTGTTGATTTAGCTGTTAATCGAGTAAACATAAATACTCGAGGACAAATCAGTGTTTTGTTTGCTTTTGTGACCACTTTTGACGGAACTTAAATCGACAGCCCATTTGTTCTGTTACCTGATACACACTGAATAATGGAAATATCACTTCGACGAGAAATCAAATCCCAATATACCAATAGAATATCGTATTATATTGGCATGGTTCATGTTTACTTGGGAAACAAAAAATATCTGTACACAGTACGTTCGCTTTCTTTTCGGCTATAATGAAATTAGCAGCATGTAAAGCTATACATCACCCTCACAATTGAATGGTTCCATTCCCAACATTGTTGACAAAGTTCATTCTATTGATATTGACAAATAGGGACACTGGTCACATGATCAAATCAGTTGAACCAATCAAAGCGCGTCTCTCGAGAGTACGAAAGAACTACGGTAGATTCTCCGTGGATGCAGACTTCTAATTTGCGCGCGTTAATAGTAAAAGTTTCCTACAGCGTTCAGTTATAAAAATCCATTAGTAGTACATTATGTAGTGATTTTGCGGTGGTCATCATTAAGCTATAGTTTATTCTGACGAATATGTCATTAGGTTTTAATGGACATGTAAACGATATTGTTACACAAGAAAGTTAAATGGATATAATAATGCAAGCGGAAATCCGATTATTGACGTCGTGGCTACTGGTAAGTACTATAATTTACACTTGTATAAACTTATGTCATTTTTATAGAGTCGTCTGATTGCGTTATGTATTAGGAATAAAATGTTACATATGGGATAATAACAGCAAAATATTGTTACATAACTCATTGTGGGAGAAAGAGAAAGTGCATTGGTGTAGAAATTTTTAATTCCCCATAATGTTTTCCAAATTCGTGTGCTTCGGAGGCGTTAACATCGTCCATTTAGTTGGAAGGAGGCTTTTAAAACACATTCATTAACATGAAATTGAAAAACCCGTTTTTTACTGAATAATGGTTAAAACCCTTTCCAATATAAAACAAATCTGCAGCAGACGACTTTATACACATCTGGGTTTTAACACGGAAAAGTCTCGCTTAAGGGATGAATTATTATTGAATTAAGTTGAAATAATTTATGGCAGAAGTAGAAAAGCAATTTCTCCTTTTGTCACAATATTTTTAAAAAATATTGTCTGCAGCAGAGGCATCTGTGAGTGAGTAAGAATAAAGGCTCACCCAAATTTAGAACATGTGATCAGGGGCGTAGCTCCCTTAAGGCACTGTAGGCACGTGCCTACACATTTTTTCTAAAAATGCCCCAACAATGCAGCTGCGGCGATACACATCTGCGTAATGTATCGACCAGATCAGCCTGCGCTGTCCGCGCAGACTGATCCGGTGGACACATTCCGTCTAAGGAAGGATAGATAGAGTAGTGATTCCTGAGGCGAAAAGTGTATATCCGGGTACGCCTGCGTGGCATGCTTAGGCTGATCCGGGTCGATACTTTACGCAGAGTCCACAATGTTGATTTTCTCACGAGACGGCCTATACATTGATTATTGCCAAGCTACGCCCCTGTTGATTGAAAGTTAAAATGTAACTGATGAAAATAATTCTTAAAGTGACTTCAGAACCTTTTGTTAAAAAGCCATTGCTAGTAAGAACAATATTAAATTCTACTTTTGTCCCAATGCTTTCATCTGTCGCATGCTAAACATGCATTTAAATTGAAAGTCACGTACCAAACAAAGTGAAAGGTTAGAACGTACGTTCGAAATGGTCTGATAGTGTTATAATGATTGAAACACGATTACATTTGAAATCGTTAAAACACCATTTTCTAATTGTTCCGACAGTGCCCTGAATTATTAAACCGCTCAATCCCTTTCCCACTTGTAGATGCAATATGACCGCATCTGCAGCAGACAAAATGTGCAATTTCTCGTTTTGCCACAATGTTTTCCACTTTTTGTCATAGGTTATCCATTCAAATATGGAGATTTTCTATGTTTTGACAAAATACGTTCAAAGTCGTCTGCTGCAGAATTGTCGTATGAGGGAAAGGGTTAATCGTATTATGTTGGGAACGAACAATTTATCCTTTGCCACAATAATTTCAACTCTATTCTATCATTTAATATCAATTTATAGTGATTTTTCCACAGTTTTGCTCAGATAATTTCAAAGTCGTCTGCTGTAAATTTTCTGTACGTGGGAAAGGGTTCTGTTTCTGTGAGTATCTTGCTCTACAGTGCCAAGGGAATTGGTCACAAGTTTGAATACTTTTTATCAACGAATGATAGATATGACCTCACATGCATGTTCGTGGTTTCGTAAGTGTATTAACCCTTTCCCTCAAACAGACGATTTCTGACGCATCTGCAGCAGACGACGTTTTAAAACATTTTGCCGTGTAATGTTTTCAACTCTTTTTTAATAAATAAGCGTTCATTTAATTAGATTTTCAAAAAAAATGTGGCTATGTTTTTGAATTCGTACGAGTATATCAAATAGTCCTTTTTTGGAAGTCCCTATAAGAAAATGCAAAAATGCAAATAATCTGGAAACATTAAAATGCGGTTTGCCGTCTTCATTCTTGGTATGTACGTGCATACTTAAAACAAGCTCACAATTATTTACTTGTTTAACCGAAAGAAATATTGATTTAATTCGCGAAACTATACGATAACAATGAAGACAAAAATGTGATATTTACCAGGAAAGATGCAACATATTATGATACCTCACGCGCCACAAAAACCTTCGCGCTTTTCAGATTATTGACGATTCTGATAAAAAAGAAAACCACTCAAGAAAGTTTTGTGTCTTTTAATCTATCATGAAGCACTTTATGTCGATGAAAAAAGATGCCGATCGGATAGCACTATTACACAGTCTAGTCTGGGTATTTGGTTACACCATATTCCGCGAAGGTTCTGTTTTCTATGCCATTATTGGTGACTTCGTTTCATTCCTATATATATGTTATAGCCCTTTCCCACACAAAGACGGTTTCGGACGCTTCTGCAGCAGACAACTTTTGAAAATATTGTGACAAAAGAAAAATTTACTCATGATGAGCAATTTCTCCTTTTACCACAATGTTTTTCACCTCCAATCAATAATTATATTTTTTATTTATGATGAAAATTCATATTTTTGCTATGATCAGTTCAAAGTCAGATTTCTTTGTATGCGTGAAAGGGTTTACAGTCAGAAAAAAAAAGTCAATTATAATTGATATTAATGTTCAAATTACGAACAAGAATGAGAGACACGTACACTTTTGATTGATAGTAAGTCTGGGTTTCCAGATATTCTAAGAAAGTTCAGACAGTGATCAAAGGGTTCCCAATGTCTACAACATTTCGTTAAACAAGATGGGCGAAATGACACCGACTTTATTTGGGGACTCTGAGACTAATTACAACATGTCAGACTCCAAACAAAAATGCCAATAATGTTCTGGGAACAAGGCAGGGAAATTGGGACATTTTCACATCTGAATAGTTTGAATAGCGATTTGCATGGAACATCATCGTGTACATGCTTGGGGGAAAGCTATAATCTATATTGCAAATATGAGCCGTCCCGCGAGAAAACCAACATTATGGCTTCTGCGTAATGTATCGATCCAGATCAGCCTGCGCAGTCCGCGCAGACTGATCCGGGACGACACATTCCGTATCAGGAGGATAGAGGTATAGAGTAATTATTTCCGAAACAGAAAATCCACTGGAGGCGAAAAGTATTTATCCGGGTAAGCCTACGCGGCATGCTTAGGCTGATCCATGGCGATACTTTACGCAGAGTCCACAATGTTGGTTTTCTCGCAGGACACGGCTCATGTCTTGTTAGGATTTTTCATTTTTATATGAGCCAGTCCATGCGATAATGTACGAGTTGGCTCTCGAGAACAATGTAGATCCAGATCCGTTCACTCATTCACACATTATTGTCCAGATATACACTGTTCAAATATCACTTATACGAGCCGTCCCGCGAGAAAACCAACATTGTGGACTCAGGGTAAAGTATCGACCCGGATCAGCCTAAGCATTCCGCGCATTTTAAGTCTTTGGCATGATCCGATCGGGGTTCGAACCCACGACCTCCTTCACCATAGGCGGAAGCTTTTCCATTGCAGTACCGAGGCGGTCTACACTGCTTTGAGATGCCAACTCGAACATTTCTATATGCATTGGTCCATCTATACAACGAATGTTCATTAGTTAAATTTAATTTCAGGAGACAAGATCAGGTGGAGAAAATTGGTTTTCGTCTCACAACATCTATTTTATCACTCAATTGATTAAACCCCCCGTTCCCTCATACAACACTTCTACAGCAGACGACGTTAAAAAAACATCTAGATAAATTTATTGTATAAGGTTGAAAACATCGTGGGAAAAGGAGAAATTCCTCATAATGAGCAATTTCTCATTTTACCACAATTTTAATCAAACGTCGTCTGCTATATATACATCAGAATGAGTTTACAAGTAGTAAAGGCGTAAACCCTCGGCCGTTGGCATTCCAAAGAATCCCCTCACTGAGACCCTAACTCACTCTATGCATATTTCACAGAATATAGTTTGCTCATTTGTAGACATATTCCATCTTGATATAAAACACTTAACTCAGTTAGAAACCCTTATCACGCTGTTTATACTGCTATTGCAAATGTGAAAGCCGATATCAGCTCGCACATACACAGCCTTATCTTTGTCTACATTTCTACATATGAGTATGCCGCACAGGCTTACCCGGATAGACACTTTTCGCCTCCTGTGGATTTTCTGTTTCAGGAATCATTACTCTATACCTCTATCCCCCTGAGACGGAATGTGTCGGTCCGGATCAGTCTGCGCGGATTGCGCAGGCTGATCTGGGTCGATACATTACGCAGAGGTCATACTGTTGGTTTTCTCGCGGGACGGCTCATATTTTAGAGTAGTTCTACGATATGACAGGGAACTTATCTAACATCAAGAACTGAATATCGACGTAAATTAAGCAAGATAAGCATAAACCCAAGTGGATGCATTCAGCAAATATAGTCTCTGATATAACTGATGAAAACTAATTTGCCTTATCTTTAATTCTAATTTTATCTCGATATGAATTTTTAATAACATCGGTTAATTCATATTTCATGCACTAACAAGCCCTTACATATGTTAAACCTTGGTCTACTTAGAACTTATATAATTATCTTCTTCTTTTCGATGTACGATCGAAAGTGAGTGAACATCGAAAAGGAGATTTTCACATGTTAAATAGCTGTTTCGGTGTCCAATAATAGAAATATACATAGCGACCTGTACATATATGAGTGGGTTTTTCATATTCTAAACTCCTTATTTGAATGGCTATCTGCGAAAACCAACCGTAAGGTATTTGCGACCACTGTAGAACCTGATCAGCCAGCGCATTGGCATAGACGATTACAGGAACCTTTTGTAAACCGGTTTGTTCATTAATGGATGCACACACAGGTCTTTTTTCAGCACATGTGTAATAATTACGTTAAGGTTGGTTTCACAGAGCAGCGCTTTATTTATCTTTAAAAGCAATGTTATGAACATCCACAAAAGAAGGATTGATTGGTGTTTAGCGCCATTTTTAACAATTATTTAGTCATACCACGCCGGCAAGTTCACCTTCTTATGTGTTTTCTGACTTTCTCAGACCTCCACACAACTTTCTTTCCAAGCAACTGGCTGCTTTTTCACATATATTGTTTACTGAACAATTGCCCTTGGTGGAAGACAAATGACGCTTGTCATAGTTACTTTTGTCAAACGTCGGAAAGAATGTTGGCTGAGCTGTGGTTTGAAATCACTATCCCAGGATTGACAGCCCGCGTCACTACCGACGGAGCTACCGGGACTCGCCCCACCCCCCCTCCCCAAAAAGAAGAAATATTTTAGTGATACGATTCCTTCGAGTATCAACTACATAGGATTTGATTGGGAATAAGAGAGAGTTTGAGGAAAAGCCCACTTAACTTCCCCTTAACTAGGCATCTAAAAATGATTGTATTGGTTACATGATTTAACAGCGTTCTCGGGATAACTCGAACATGTGAATATTTGAATATATTGATTACTGGTATCTCGTTTCTTTTGCGCTGTTTCCTGGATATGGTTTTGATCACTGGCATGTTTATATAAGAAACATTTAAGTATAACTGAATTACGAAGCTGACAATACAAACATGAATTTAGCATACATTCAGCGATTATTCGAACACGTCGATAACTCGAACACATCGATCACTCGAACACGTCGATCACTCGAACACGTCGATAACTCGAACACGTCGATCACTCGAACACGTCGATAACTCGAACACATCGATCACTCGAACACGTCGATCACTCGAACACATCGATCACTCGAACACGTCGATCACTCGAACACGTCGATAGCTCGAACACATCGATTATTCGAAGTAACTAATGGGTCCCTTTCGACTTCGAGTTATCGCGAGCCCAATGTTCTACATGCATGCTTCTATGTAGAGACAGATTAAGGTCGGGGGTTAATAGTTATCTTTAGTGCTGGACAAATGAGAAATTCCACGAGAAAATCAAATATATGGACTCTGCGTAATGTATCGACGCAGATCAGCTTGCGTAGTCCGCGAAGGATAATCCGGGCCGACACATTCCGTCTCAAGGGGATAGAGGTATAGAGTACTGATTCTTGGAACAGAAAATCCACAGGAGACGAACAGTGTCTATCCGGGTTAGCCTGCGCTGCATGCTTAAACTGATCCGGTCGATATTTTACGCAGAGTCCTCAATATTGATTGATTTCTCGTGGAACGGCTCCAATCTATTATTTGAAACAGTGAGTTAACGAAGGTATAATCCACGTTTACAACTCAACAATCCACTGTATTAAAATGGGGTTTTCCCGTATTGATCAGGGTCATTCTATATAACTATCTACATCAATTCACACGCTCCTTCCGAATACTGGCAAAAGTTCAGAAAACAGGCAACGAGCATGATTAAAATGGGCTTCAAGCTAATATTTTAAATTGATGTAAAATAAATAGATTTGATCTACCGTCTTGAAGTAAAACATCTGTAGATCGCAGCTAAATTGACTTGTTAACTTTGTGATTAAACTGTTTTTGAAGCCAGTGTATCAGAAAAGGTACAATTTGGCTTTTAAGAACAGTATACATCCATATCAGTTTGTGCATCCGCACATTCGGATCAAGAGCTACACTGTTCACATATTATTTACGTACCGAGGGCTTGGCGTGAAACGGTTGTAACTAAAAACCTATTTTGAAAACCCTGGTTTAGGGGCAATTTTGACCCCTTTGTAAACAATGCAAATTTAGATGCCATTGCTCAGAACGAGCAATGGCACCTACATTTCCATTGTTTACCAAGAAAAATTATTTAAGCTTATAAAGACTTTATGGCGATGTGATTAACCGTGGTAAAACAATACTAATTTTAGTTACAACCGTTTCACGCCAAACCCTCGATACGCTTGTTACGAGATTCTGCTTTCGTGTGTAGACCCTGATAATACAAGACAAGTGGAAACACTGATCAGAACCAGCACAGTTCAGAATAGCCAAAGTTGTACCTTTGCTCATGCACTGGCCTATGCATAGGTAATTCTTTAGTATGTCCCGGGTTCGATCCCCAGTCGCGGCACTACGGTCATGGTGGAGTGTCCTTGGGCAAGGCACATTTTCTAGCCTGGTACTGGTTTGTTTACCCAGGGATCATGAATAAGTGAACTGTCGCCGTGATATAACAGAAATAATGTTGAAAGCGGCGTAAAACCCTAATAAATAAATAAATAAATAATTATTGAGTAATGTCTGTAGAGGAACTACATAGAGAGTTATCATTCAGTTTATGTACTGAATTTTGACTCATTCGAACCTCGACCTGGATAAATGAAATAACTGTTTTGAAACAGGGAGGAAAACCTTGTCGGTTTTGCAAATTATTTCACATATGTCGTTCACTGCAGAGTAATCTAAAGTTGTTACAGTAAAGGTATCGTCAAATCGAAATGTGTATGTAGTATGTTAAATTATTACACAATACCCATCACTTTCCTGCATTATCTTCAAAAGACGCAAGATATAGAAATGCGAAAAGTCTAGTTATTCCGAGAAAGGGTTATAGGTACTGTTAACAAGTTCAGCACTAAATTCACCTTTTTTGACGAGTGATTTGCTTAATGAACGCATGTATATGTTTCTGCCTGAATAATGGCTTGGTCATTTCGTATCCTTTTATTTAATACAGACGACTTTAGACTACCCCCGATCAAATATTGAAAGCATTGAAGGAAAATGATCTTTTGCTACAATGTCTGTAATTCTATTCCTAAATAGTTCTCCCACTTCTCAAAGTGGTGATTTATACTCGTATATTTACAAAGAGTTATCGTATAATTAACGTTTTGAGGGCGGAAATGAAAGGCTAGACCAGTAACAGACCATAGCGTATTAAAGATCAGACAGTCGTAACCCATGCACTGACACATAATTTAGCCGTCCCGCGAGAAAACAAGCATTGTTGACTCTGCGTAAAGTATCGACCCGGATCAGCCTAAGCATGCCGCGCAGGCTAACCCGGACAGACACTTTTTGTCTCCTGTGGATTTTCTGTTTCAGGAGTCATTATTCTATACATCTATCCCCTTGAGACGGAATGTGTCGGCCCGGATCAGTCTGCGCGGACAGCGCAGGCTGATCTGGATCGATACATTACGCAGAGGTTATAATGTCGTGTAATTAACGTGTTGAGGGCGGAAATGAAAGGCTAGACCAGTAACAGACCATAGCGTATTAAATATTAGACAGACTTTTTTAACCCTTTCACTGACACATATGAGCTGTCCCGAGAGAAAACAAGCAATGTTGACTCTGCGTAAAGTATCGACCCGGATCAGCCTAAGCATGCCGCGCAGGCTAAAACGGACAGACACTTTTCGCCTCCTGTGGATTTTCTGTTTAAGGGGTCATTATTCTATACATCTATCCCCTTGAGACGGAATGTGTCGGACCGGATCAGTCTGCGCAGGCTGATCTGGGTCGATACATTACGCAGAGGTTATAATGTCGTGTAATTAACGTGTTGAGGGCGGAAATGAAAGGCTAGACCAGTAACAGACCATAGCGTATTAAATATTAGACATACTTTTTTAACCCTTTCACTGACACATATGAGCCGTCCCTCGAGAAAACAAGCAATGTTGACTCTGCGTAAAGTATCGACCCGGATCAGCCTAAGCATGCCGCGCAGGCTAACCCGGACAGGCACTTTTCGCCTCCTATATATTTTCTGTTTCAGGAATCATTACTCTATACCTCTATCCTCCTGAGACGGAATGTGTCGGCTCAGATTGTCGAGCTTTTAAGCATTCTTTTCTGAAATTGAATAGTGAACTCCTCAGGTATCTGTCGCTTTACTTGGTGAGGCTTCTTATTCCACAATATTTCAAATATCTGATAACAAAAACCAAGCTAGAGCTGAACGTTTGAATTAAAATCTTAAATTGGACTAACAAAAATTCGTTATAAAGCAAGAAATTATTCTCGGTTAGCAATTTCACCTGTTCCAACATTTGTAACAAAAATGTAGTATTCTGCTAATAGGCACAGGCAGTTGTCTATATCAGATTGTTAAACGTGAATCGCTATATAGATAACATGTTAACTGTTCTCCACACGCATATCCATGTTACCCATTCCCTCTGCAATAGGCGATTTTGGAAAACATTGTGGCAAAAGGAGAAATTGCTCATTATGAGCAATTTCTCCTTTAGCCACAATGTTTTCAGGTCTATACTTTCATTTAACCCTTTCTCTCATACGACCATTCTGCAGCAGACGACTTTGAACATATTTTGTCAAAAAATGGAAAATCTCTATAATTGAATGGATAACCTATGACTAAAAGTGGGAAACATTGTGGCAAAAGGAGAAATTGCTCGTTTTGAGTAATTTTTTCTTTTGTGACTATGTCTTCAAAAAGCCGTCTGCTGCAGAGGCGTCTGAAAGCGTCTATATGAGGGAAAGGGTTAAAGAGATTTTTCCACATTTTCCTTGAAATCTTCAAAATCTCCTGCTGCATATTTGTTATATATGAGGGAAATGGATACATTCTTGTACAGGGTTGTTCGGACAATAGATATCTCAGGACTATCTGCTGTTCAAAGGGCCAGTAATAATAAACACGTGTACGTTATTGACAGGCATTATTACAATCTGAAATCGTCTTCATCATGAACGTAATATATTAATATGTACGTATCTGTAAGTCTTAACCTCTCCAAATAAATAGAGGATATTTGTTTGTTTTGAGTGGATATGGAATATATCTCATCGAGAAGTGATACAAATGTTAAAATTGTATCACTTCGAGTTGAAATATATTCCATATGGTCCACTCAAAACAAACAAATTTTCTTTTTATTTTATGATAATTGATGATGAAATAATGGAACTATTTGGTGTCTTCGTACCTGTTCACACGCGGACGAATCTGTGTGAATGTATATGTTTACTACACAATGTCAGACAATGACAATAAGTCCGATTTGTCAAATGTACGGAATACGGAATATATATGGGTAATAGATAAGATAAGGGTTTTTATCACATGACAATGCTATATCCGATCTAATAATATATCCATTACGTATTTCTTTATATATAACGTGTGTAGAATAACATGACCGGAAACTAGTAAACTGACGTCATACCTGTATCACTCACAGTGATATAGTATCAGTATCTCATCGTTTAGGATTAAATAAATATATTAATTAAAAATACCAGAAACATACTCTTCATCTCACTCTGATGACATTACTTCGGAAGCATATTTCATTTTTGAGTTATATATCGGATCTTATATCACGATTTGGTGTTCAGGTGTGTATTAATTAATTAATCATGAAGGCAGAATGACCTGAGTGATTAATTACAAAACACCTGAACGACAGAAGAGAAATTGTCAATAGCGTCAGATTTAAAATACGAGGACGGAATGAATCGCTCGAACGGACGATTTATTGATATTTAACAGTTCGGCATTAAAGCAATATAGCCCATCCCGATTTCACGAATTTTTAGATGTCATTCCTCAAATCAAGCATTTATAAGCTGCCTCTGCTATAAGAAATAGCATATAAAGCAAGTTTGCTTAATTAACAAATCCTTACGAACATAGCCGAGAATTCCCGAAGTTTCTTCAGTTAATTTCGTAAATTGTTGATTGTAATTAGTAATTGCGAACTCGTGTGTAAACCGTATCATTACGGGGGAGGGGGGGAGGGGGCGGGGCGGGGGTCATTTTCTCTCTTTTTTTTTTTTTTTTTTTTTTTTTTCTCTATATCCTCTTCTTTATTTTTTGTGATTTTTTTTTATATATATTTTCTCCTATTTTGTAACGTATGTATTATACATGTGAATTGACGAGGAGCAGATATGCTCAAGTCAGAATGAAATAAATTGAATTGAATTGAATTATTGCAGACTGGAATTTTGTTCAATTTGCAATTTCTTAGAAAAGACGCTTGTATTGTTAACCCTTTCTTTCATATAGACGCTTTCTGACGCCTCTGCAGCAGACGGCTTTTTGAAAACATAGTGACACAAGAAGAAATTGCTCAAAACGAGCAATTTCTCCTTTAGACACAATGTTTTCCACTTTTAGTCATAGGTTAGCCATTCAATTATAGAGATTTTCTATATTTTGACAAAATATGTTTAAAGTCGTCTGCTGAAGAATTGTCGTATGAGAGTAAGGGTTAATTCACACTCGCTGTCGGTGATCATGCAACGATAACTAGTAAACAATGAACTGTAGGTTTAACCCTTTCCCTCATACGACATTTTTGCAGCAGAGGACTTTGAACATATTTTGTCAGAAAAAATAGAAAATCTCTATAATTGAATGGATAACCTATGACTAAAAGTGGAAAACATTGTGGCAAAAGGAGGAATTGCTCGTTTTGAGCAATTTCTTCTTTTTGTCACTATGTTTTTAAAACGCCGTCTGCTGCATAGGCGTCAGAAAGCGTCTATATGAGGGAAAGCGTTAAAGGCAGTGTAATTCTATGGGACATATCCCTGGAGACCTTTTTATACTTGTAAACGCATTATGAGGCATCTGCAGAAGACGAATTTTGAGAAAATCTTGGCTAAAGAAGAAATTGCTCATTACGAGAAATGTCTCCGTTTGTCAGAATGTTAACAACTCTGTTCAATAATCATACTTCAATTTATAAAGATTTGCCGTTCTTTTACCTACATCTTTTTAAAGTCGTCTGCTGGAGATTTGTTGTTTGTTGGACAAGGTTAACCAGAATCAAAAGGCGTCTGCTGCAGATTTGTTGTTTGTGAGAAAAGGTTAAACAGAATCTAAAGTCGTCTGCTGCAGATTTGTTGTTTGTGGGAAAAGGTTAACCAGAATCCAAAGTCGTCTGCTGCAGATTTGTTGTTTGTGGGAAAAGGTTAAACAGAATCCAAAGTCGTCTGCTGCAGATTTGTTGTTTGTGGGAAAAGGTTAAACAGAATCCAAAGTCGTCTGCTGCAGATTTGTTGTTTGTGGGAAAAGGTTAAACAGAATCCAAAGTCGTCTGCTGCAGATTTGTTGTTTGTGGGAAAAGGTTAAACAGAATCCAAAGTCGTCTGCTGCAGATTTGTTGTTTGTGGGAAAAGGTTAAACAGAATCCAAAGTCGTCTGCTGCAGATTTGTTGTTTGTGGGAAAAGGTTAAACAGAATCCAAAGGCGTCTGCTGCAGTTTTGTTGTTTGTGGGAAAGGTTAAACAGAATCCAAAGTCGTCTTCTGCAGATTTGTTGTTTGTGGGAAAAGGTTAAACAGAATCCAAAGTCGTCTGCTGCAGATTTGTTGTTTGTGGGAAAAGGTTAAACAGAGTCCAAAGTCGTCTGCTGCAGATTTGTTGTTTGTGGGACAATGTTAAAAAGTATAGAATATGAGTGTGACTTTTTCATGTTTTATTATCCCCGAGGATTGAACACATATCCTATTTAAAGGTGCTGAACTCCAGATTATAGATACTAAAGGCACAGTTTTAAAACTGTTCAGAAGTTGTCTTGGAATATTAAAATCATAATTCTGGGATAAAATTAGAGTAATACTTTTACTTTCCAGTACAATAAACATCTAAATATTGATTGATTTATGTTCATTTTTACTAGTAAGCCAAGTTCTGTACATTTCGATGACTTTCAATTAACTGTTTTTCAACATTAACTGCCAAAGTAGTTTTAAACTATTTATTACTTACTTTGTTGTCACTATTAGCAATATTTCAACATTTCAAAAGTCTGATCTCCATCTGGAGTTGAGCACCTTCAAGATTCACCAGATACAATAGTCACGTGATATAATGTTCTTGGCATTTCTTTAACGAGTAATTTTGACTGCCGTGAAAAGTATACAATTTCTCAAAAAGGTCAAAACCCGAATGACCTTTAAGCTGCACATAGAGAGATATTCTCTAAGGAAGACGTCCACTTGAACTAGATTAACATTATTAACCCTTTACCATATATACGACACATGTGCAACAGCAGCAGACGACTGTGAAAACATTTGGGCAACTACATGTATATGGAAAATCTCTGTAAATAAAAGTATAACTATTTTCAAACATTAAAACAAAAGAGTAAATTTATAATCAATTTCCTCCTTTGGCCAGTTATTTAATAGTCGTCTTCTGCAGATGTGCCAGAGAATGCGTCCCTTAGAGGGATAGTGTGAACTTTAATTTCATGTTTTTATCAGGAATTTTCAAGTAGGAATATAAGATGAAATTTCACAATTGAATTTGTTTTGAGTGGCACGTATCGTCATACAATATAGACAGAGTTAACGATAAAACCCAAGCTTGGTATAAGTCTAAACGTAGGCCCTACGTGTCGGATTGGGGTTTGTACCGATTGTAGTTGCTAACCCGTTTGCTGCCAACTCTTTCGCTGCCATTACAAGCTTTTGCAAACAATGCAGATTCAGGAGAGACAGCTCGTAACGAGCTGTCTCTCCTGAAATCTGCATTGTTTGTCTGTTAGACATTTAGTTTTACCAAATTTCATGTTGGACGAAAAATGAAGTAGTCCCATTTTCAACATGGAAGATTCCACTGAATATCATGAAATCTGCATTATTTTCCACTTAGACATTTAATTTTACCAAATTTCATGTTGGACGAAAAATGAAGTAGTCCAATTTTCAACATGGAAGGGTCCACTTTGTGAAATTCGACAACGAAAGAGTTAATGTACCGTACGGATACATTACGGATGTATACGAATGGGGAAACATAAATTGAGTAAAATCCCAATGTTTTTGCCCATTACAGCTTTGCCATATTACAACAAACATAATTGCGATATGTTCATACCAAAATTAAGCTTAACGTTTAAACTGTCTGAGCGCGATCAACACTGCTTCGTTCTTATTTATTGATGATTATTAGTTTTTTTTTAAATAACTTGGCTAGAATGTGAAGACATTATCCAAAACCAATGTTTTAGATTGAAGATTACAACTTCTAACGAGACGTCTGGCGACGCTTCCAAATTCTAAATGAGTTCCATATGAAAACTGGCTTCTCGACTTTATGAATCGTCCTGTAACTCAAAGTAGTCTGATCCAGATCTATTTTTGTTAGATATATTCTCGTAAAAGCATCCTAGACGCATCTGAAGATCGTTTATAAACAAACCCAAACGGACAAGCTCAAGAAAGAACTTCTTTGTACACGTAAATGAGCAAACCCGCCCCGCAGATTATCCGAAGGGGTGATTTTCTTGTCACGTGATTTTAAATGTCTGAAGAGAACAAATGAACCACGACATACGAACACCGACCTTCGCTGGTTTGAAATTTAATTTAATGATAATTTTGATTAACTTGCAAACCAGTTAAGTCCGTGTTTGGTCCAACCCATATTTAAAAGAGATGTTCGTGCGAATACACGGCAAACAGGACAGATCCAGGTCAGACTTCCTAGAGGCACCTGCTGATCTGGATCTTTCCTGGTAAAAAAGTCAACAAATGTCGGTTTACATACGTGGTGGCTCTAATTTGAAGTCTGGGAAATTGAAACAGATCTTAAAGGAAGAAGAAAAGGATGTCAAAAGTTAGAAATACCACGTCACGTAAAAATAGGGTCCTGTCGGATATATATGACAGCAACACGTACATGTGTAAGAATCTTTGACTGCACCTCTGGACCGCCCCTAGGTGTAGTGGTAGAACGTCCGCCTCGGCGGCGGGAGGCAGAGAGTTCGATATACAGCATGGTCATAAGAAAGACTTTGAAATTGGTAGTAATGGCTGCCTTGACTGGGGCTCAGGGCAACGGGATAATCATGACGACTGACTGGCTGGTATTAGGATAACCGGAGCAGTAGTACTGGTAACGCCGTGATATGACTGATATTATTATTATTATTATTAATGATAATAGTAATAACAAAATAATAAACCTGTGTGTCTTTGTCAGGAGGCACACCAGTTATGCGGACAGTGAAGACTCTGATGAGCACGCGCTGATTCACAGCCAGACTCGTCTGCGCAGCAAGTTGGTATTTCACCGGCTTCAGCTCAAACATATATTATGTGTAATAACTGTGTCAAGCGGTTTAGGGTTTTAGTAACCTTCTGAGACAATGGACAAGTCTAGTAGACATTTGTAACAGAGTTTTAAAGGAAGAAGAAAAGGATGTCAAAAGTTAGAAACGTTCCGACCAATGACTGAATTAAGCCGCGTCACGTAAACATGGGGTCTTGTCAGTATAGGGTTGTAATGACCTTCTGATACGGCATCTTCAAATATAAAATTAACTATTTCCCACAAACAATAACTCCAAAGCAGATGACTTTGAAAACGTTTTGGCAAAAATATGAGAAAAAATAATAGAAGGAGAAATTACTCATTATAAGCAATTTCTTCTGTAACCACACTTTATTTTAATAGACGACGTTGAAAACGTATTGACAAAACTGTGAACAATCCCAATAAATGAGAGTTTAATGATTAAATGAAGTTGAAAACACTGTGGCGAAAGGAGAAATTGCTCATCATGAGCAATTTATTCTTTTGTCACAGTGTTTTTCAAAAGACGTCTGCTGCAGAGGCGTCAGAAAGCGTCTTGCATACGGGAAAGGATAAAAGACTACTTAAAACAAATAGGCGAACAGTGATAACCCCGGTGAAACTGTGCGTATGCTCTTCTGACTCTTCAATGTAGGAAGATGCAACAAATCGTCGGAAGCGGATCATTTATGGTGGAGTGGCAGTGGGCAACGCACATTTCCTAGTTGGTACTGGTTTGTTTACTGAGGTCATGGTGGAGTGCCATTGGGAAAGGCACATTTCCTAGCCTGATACTGGTTTGTTTACTGAGGGTCATGGATGAGTATCCGTGGACATGGCACATTTCCTAGCCTAGTATTGGTTTGTTTACTGAGGTCATGGTGGAGTACCCTTCAGCAATGCACATTTCCTAGCCTGATACTGGTTTGTTTACTGAGGTCATAGTGGAGTACCCTTGGGTAAGGCACACTTCCTAGCCTAGTAGTGGTTTGTTTACTGAGGTCATGGTGGAGTACCCTTGGGTAAGGCACATTTCCTAGCCTAGTACTGGTTTGTTTACTAAGGTCATGGTGGAGTACCCAAAGGTAAGGCATATTTCCTAGCCTAGTACTGGTTTGTTTACTGAGGTCATGGTGGAGTACCCTTGGGTAAGGAACATTTCATAGCCTAGTACTGGTTTGTTTACTAAGGTCATAGTGGAGTGCCATTGGACAAGGCACATTTCCTAGCCTAGTACTGGTTTATTTACTGAGGTCCTGTTGGAGGACCATAGGACAAGGCACATTTCCTAGCCTAGTATTGGTTTGTTTACTGAGGTCATGGTGGAGTACCCTTCAGCAATGCACATTTCCTAGCCTGATACTGGTGTGTTTACTGAGGTCATAGTGGAGTACCCTTGGGTGAGGCACATTTCCTAGCCTAGTAGTGGTTTGTTTACTGAGGTCATGGTGGAGTACCCTTCAGCAATGCACATTTCCTAGCCTGATACTGGTTTGTTTACTGAGGTCATAGTGGAGTACCCTTGGGTAAGGCACATTTCCTAGCCTAGTAGTGGTTTGTTTACTGAGGTCATAGTGGAGTACCCTTGGGTAAGGCACATTTCCTAGCCTAGTGGTGGTTTGTTTACTGATGTCATGGTGGAGTACCCTAAGGAAAGGCACATTTCCTAGCCTGATACTGGTTTGTTTACTGAGGTCATGGTGAAGCACCCTAGGGCAAGGCACATTTCCTAGCCTAGTACTGGTTTGTTTAGTAAGGTCATGGTGGAGTACCCGAAGGTAAGGCACATTTCCTAGCCTAGTAGTGGTTTGTTTACTGAGGTCATGGTGGAGTACCCAAAGGTAAGGCACATTTCCTAGCCTAGTACTGGTTTGTTTACTGAGGTCATAGTGGAGTACCCTTGGGTAAGGCACATTTCCTAGCCTAGTAGTGGTTTGTTTACTGAGGTCATGGTGGACTACCCTTGGGAAAGGCACCTTTACTAGCCTGATACTGGTTTATTTACTGAGGTCATAGTGGAGTACCCTGGAGCAAGGCACATGTCCTCTTGCCTAGTACTGGTTTGTTTACTAAGGTCATGGTGGAGTACCCTAGTGCAAGGCACATTTCCTAGTCCAGTACTGGTTTGTTTACTGAGGTCATGGTGGAGTACCCTAGGGCAAGGTACATTTCCTAGCTTAATTCTGGATTGTTTACTGAGGTCATGGTGGAGTACCGTTGGACAAGGCACATTTCATAGCTTGGTACTTGTTTGTTTACTGAAGTCATGTTGGAGTTCCCTAGGGTAAGGCACATTTCCTAGCCTAGTACTGGTTTGATTACTGAGGTCATGTTGGAGTACCCTAGGGCAAGGCACATTTCCTAGCTTAGTACTGGTTGGTTTACTGAGGTCATGGTGGAGTACCCTTGGGCAAGGCACATTTCCTAGCCTAGTACTGGTTTGTTTACCCATGGATCATGAATAAGTGTACTGTTGCGGTGATATAACTGAAATACTGTTAAAAGACGGCGAGAAGCCTGAAGAAACAAACACACTTTCAACTTAAAACAATTAGTAAATATTATGGTGGAAGGGTTAACAGACATAAGCCTGTACACGAGAAAAGGTACACGTTTCCCTTTTTGATCAGTCTAGGTTCTGATCATCCTGTCCACCTCCCCAGTTGTATTAGACTCTACAAAAGTTGATAGAATCTTCGTACAAGCTTGTGTAAGTAATATGTGTACTGTGTAGATCTTGATCTATACTTTTTACACAAGCAAACTTGTACAGTTTCTCATGCACTGGCTCAAATGAGAAAATATATGGACGCCATCTTTCCTAGTGACACAGACATGCCGGATATCACTCGATTAACCGGACGTCCCTTGTGCATTACAGGAAACGTATTATATTATATATACACGTCTATCAAATTTGCATAAGTTGCACAAATTATCCCCACATCACTATTCAGGGTGTTTACAGCTAAGTCTACAGAATTTGTCTTGAATACAAATTTCAAAATTTTAAAATTGGTTCCCTCAGATATTTTTGAAACCGACAACTCTGGAAAAACATAACTGTTAAGACCGATAATATTCATAGATCTGTAAACGAGCCGTCCGACGAGAAAACCAACATTATGGCCTCTGCGTAATGTATCGACCCAGATCAGCCTGCGCAGTCTGCGCAGTCTAATCCGGGCCGACACATTCCGTCTCAGGTGGATAGAGGTATAGAGTAATGAGTCCTGAAAAAGAAATCCACAGGAGGCGAACAGTGTCTGTCCGGGTTAGCCTGCCTGGCATGCTTAGTCGGATCCGGGTCTATACTTTTACGCTGAGTCCACAATGTTGGTTTTCTCACGGGAAGGCTCAAATAGTTAATTGTCACAGTCACGGTAGCAGTCATTCATATATACGCCGTACATCAAACGTTATGGATACGTGTAGTTGTTGGTTTAAGTGGTGTTTTACAGCGCTTCAAACACTGTTTCTGTTATACAACGGCATTTACCGGGGTACATTACCAGTATTTATGTTATAACTTATCATGACACCGTGTTTCAGGGGTATTGCTATCCCCGCAATCCTGAACGTCAAAGTGGGAAACTCATTCTTACGGTCAGCTCACCTTGTCTCGCTTCGAAATGATTGATATATCAGTGAACATTTCTTGTTTCTCTGTAAAGTGGACATTCGCTGCCAAATGACTGATAAGTCAATGAATACTCCAAGTGAATACTCCGTAAATGCCCCCCGGACTTCCCCTCCATTACTCTCCATGTCCTATTCCTGGATACCTTCCCAATGACCACGTCGTAAAATGGAAAACGGTAAAAAAAAAACATCTTACTTTGCGCAATGGTCATTAGGCTTAGAATGCAAAGTTTCAAATTTATCGGCACTATCTTTCTTAAATTGGACTGTTCATACTGCGTACGCCTAGAAAATCCCAAATATATATTAGGGGTTTATTGCAAACTTCACACATAATTACACTTCCATGTAATATCCATGACTCGTCTTTGTATAGCATTATAAGAGCCAATCCACTGAAAAAGGTATATATACACAGTTTGCTTTTATAAACAGTTATAGATCCGAATCAGCGTGTGAATCCGCACAGTCTGATGCGGATATACAATGTTGAAATAAGACTTAGATAAGTTTGCTGGAAGCTTCTTTTAACATTTTGGCCTCTGCGTTATGTATCGACCCAGATCAGCCTGCGCAGTCCGCGCAGACTTATCCGGGCCGATACATTCCGTCTAAGGTGGTTAGAGGTATAGAGTAAATGATTCCTGAAATAGAAAATCCACAGGAGGCGAAAAGTGTCCGTCCGGGTTAGCCTGCGCGGCATGCTTAGGCTGATCCGGGTCGATACAATGTTGGTTTTCTCGCGGGACGGCTCATTTATTTATTTCGATAAGGCTGAGCAAGTAGACAAGCCATTCAGAACATAAACTGCTCAGAACTGCAAACGTGTACGTGTTTTTTTTGCAGGAACAAGCTCAAAATGTAGACAAGTGTGAAAGTCACACTTTTACTATTAACACGTATTGCAGTATTTGTATAACTGTCGTTCACCGTCTACAAACGTGGTTACGACACCACATCGAGGGCTTGGTGTGTGAAACGGTTGTTACTAAAATTGGTATTTTTTTACCAAGGCTAATCACCTCGCCATAAAGTCTTTATAATCGTTAAATCATTTATCTTGGTAAACAATGGAAATTTAGGTGCCATTGCTCGTTCTGAGCAATGGCACATAAATTTGCATTGTTTACAAAGGGGTAAAAAATGCCCCTAAACCAGGGATTTCAAAATAGGTTTTAAGTTACAACCGTTTCACGCCAAGTCTTCGACATGCAGCAATAAAATGAAAGGTTTCTGGGAAATTATTAAAGTGTTTCTTGTTACTCCCTGTAGATTTCTGTAGCCCGGTAAATACCGGGCGCTTTCATGATCAAAACATATTATACGGTATAAACAGAGAAATTAATGACATGTTAACACGTAATACTAGATATACAGATCACTAGTGTATAGTTGTTTTCGAACAATAAATTAATCTTTTATCATAATTATCTGGTATGTCAACTTGTTTATATTTACTGATATTTAAGAGGCACTGCGAAGAAAGCAGTCGTAACGGATACGCGACTAATATGGCTTTAGATAAATCTCGGCATACGCGCAGTTTGATACGGATCTGCACAGTTGGTCAATTAGTCTGAGAATATGTCAAAGAGATTCTAATAAACACAATTCTTTAGAGCCAAGTCAGTCTAAATTGGGTGCGTGTCCGTTTGTACATTACATGAAAGTCGTCGTGGCTGTTAGTCTATACGGGCAGTGCTCAATGAAAACCAGCCTAGCCCCCGTAGCTCAGTCGGCAGCGACGCGGGCTGTTAATGTAGGGGCTGTGAGTTGCAACCAAAGCTAGCCCAACTTTCTTTCCGATGTTCGTCAAAAGTCACTGTGACAAGCGACATTTGTCTTCCACCAATGGGCTAACAGTCTAGTGTGGAAAAGCAGCCAGTTGCTTGGAAAGACTGTTGTGTGGAGTACTGGTGTGAAAATGCCAGTAAACAAATGGATAAGTGAGCTGGCCGCCGCGATATGACTGAATAATTGTTGAAAACGGCGTTAAAAGTCCAATCCATCAATTAGTCAAGTCTATAAGTGCGAGGATCAAGGAAAACCAACAATGACGAAATTAGTACAAGTGTTGAAAAAGACCTGCCTGCGCGATCAGGCTGAACGATCTTAACGGATACTGCTTTAACGAAGTTTCTAAAAAGCTTTCTATGATTAAGCCGAATCTACATTAACCCTATCCTTCATACGACAATTCTGCAGCAGACGACTTTGAACATATTTTGTCAAATAATGGAAAATCTCTTTAATTGAATGGATAACCTATGACTAAAAGTGGAAAACATTGTGACAAAAGGAGAAATTGCACGTTTTGTGCAATTTCTTCTTTTGTTACTATGTTTTCAAAAAGCTGTCTGCTGCAGAGGCGTCAGAAAGCGTCTATATGAGGGAAAGGGTTAAACGCAAATGTCCTACGATCGGTTTTCGTAGATCACCCCCATCCCAAATTTGACTACAGTTCGTATATAATAATCAATTATTTATATTTCTGTATATCGGTATTTTATTTATATGTTTTCTGTCTAACGGAAATGCCGTACAATCCCAGAATATCGTGTTCACGACAGTGGTAATGTCAATGACAGCATGATATATGTGGGTTGGTTTATAATTCTTAGAATTGTGATATATTTTACAGACTTAGCCGTCATATACAAATTCTATGAATATGTCAATCCCATTACAGAAATTCATCTAACGTGGACGACACATAGTTTGTTGAAGACAATTTATAAGCAAAAGTGTGGAATGTCAGCTAATTCGAAAGAAACTGGAACAGAGAGATATTGTAAATTAGCTTTGCGCAATTTAGCCATTTATGATAATTTTTTCAAAAGTCGTCTTTTAAACGAGGCGTCACAATTCGTCAGAAGTATTGGAAATGTTTAGTTTAAACTTATTTATTTTACATCGATTGCGAAACAAGCCTTGGGCTTAGATTAATCACGCTCGATGTCTGCTGAAATGGAAATTGGAAATGTTTAGATATCTATGGAACGTAACGAACATTACAAGGGTTTGATTACACTGTATTGATGACACATTACACTGTATTGATGACACATTACACTGTATTGATGACACATTACACTGTATTGATGACACATTACACGGGCTTGATGTAACATTTCAAGGTTTTGATGCCACAATTCAAGGTTTTGATGCACATTGATGCCACATTTCAAGGTTTTGATGCCACATTACAAGGGTTTGATGCCACATTACAAGGTTTTGATGTCACATTTCAAGGTTTTGATGCCACATTTCAAGGTTTGATGCCACATTTCAAGATTTTGATTCCACATTACACGGATTTGATGCCACATTTTAAGGTTTGATGCCACATTTCAAGGTTTTGATGCCACATTACACGGGTTTGATGCCACATTTCAAGGTTTGATGCCACATTTCAAGGTTTTGATGCCACATTACACGGGTTAGCATTACATGGGTTTGATGCCACATTTCAAGGTTTTGATGCCACATTACATGGGTTTGATGTCACATTTCAAGGTTTTGATGCCACATTACACGGGTTTGATGTCACATTTCAAGGCTTGATGCCACATTACATGTGTTTGATGTCACATTTCAAGGTTTTGATGCAACATTTCAAGGTTTTGATGCCATATTACAAGGGTTTGATGCCACATTTCAAGGTTTTGATGTCACATTACCACGGGTTTGATGTCACATTACAAGGGCTTGATGTCTAGTTAAAAGGTTTGATGGTTTATTACGAGGGCTTGATGCCACATTACACGGGTTTGATGCCACATTACACGGGCATAATGCAACATTACAAGGGTTTGATGCTACATTACACGGGCATAATGCAACATTAAAAGGGTTTGATGCCTCTTTGCAATGTTTTGAGAATTTTATACCGAGCTAAAATGTTATGATACGTTTAATGCCACATTTAACATTTACAACGTTTTGAGTTACTAATGCCACAATACAATGAGATTGTGATGTATATATGACAAACCGTTTCACTAGTTATACGTTTGAGAGATATCTATCTAAATAAATGAGATATATTGTTTTATAGAAGATAACTCTTTATTCTCATAGGGATCTCTCTCTAGCTTAGAGAGATATCCATCTTTCTTACGAAAGGATCTGTCAAGCTTAGATAGATATCCATCTTTCTTACCGAAGGATCTCTCTCTAGATTAAAGAGATATCCATCTTTCTTACAGAAGGATATCTCCAGTAAAAGAGATATTCATCTTTCTTATAGAAGGATCTCTCTCTAGCTCAGAGAGATATCCATCTTTCTTACAGAAGAATCTCTCCAGCTTAGAGAGATATCCATCTTTATTACATTAAGGATCTCTCTCTAGCTTAGCGAGATATCCATCTTTCTTACAGTAGGATCTCTCCAGTTTAGAGATATATCCATTTTTCTTACATAATTATCCGTCTCTCTAGCTTAGAGAGATATCCATCTATCTTACAGAAGTACCTCTCTCTAGCTTAGACAGATACCCATCTTTCTTACAGAATGATCTCTCCAGCTTAGAGATATGTAGGAGAGATATATCTCAATATTACAGAGACATCTCTTAACTGAAGATAGCACGCTGCTATAGAGAGATATACCTCCTTTAGACAATTGATAATATGTATCTCTCTTAATTAGAGATATATCCATTACACTTCGATATTTGAACGCACCACTGGCTTCAATTGTATTTTGTTCGACTATACTAAAGTGTTTTTTTTTATGTATAGTTTGTTGTTTGCCTTCAATGTCTTGAAAAGCTATTAAAATGGATTTTCTTAGGTTAGTACCGTTGATCCACCCTCCTTTGATATCTTTGCACTAAACCCGTTATGCAAGTAGATGCCTACTTTGTTATACGTAGTTGCGTTAATAAAAAACTTCAAAATTCAAGATGAATGAAGGTAAGATGTTTTTGTTTTATATGGATTAACTTAGATCAATGGATAATCGTTATAGAATGTTGTAAAATTAACTTCGTAAATATAATGCATTCCGAAATATTCCTGGCGCGTGAATAGTGTACGGTCATACGACGTAATACGTGTAACTGAAACAACTTTAGACCTACTCGAAATGTCGGATTTAAAGATTATTGAAAGTTAAAAGTTGTTGACCACGTCATCATGGGTTTGCACACCTTATTTTTTGGATATATATAGACATAATGAGAGACACGTATTTGAGCCGTCCCGCGAGAAAACCAACATTATGGTCTCTGCGTAAAGTATCGACCCGGATCAGCCTAAGCATGCCACACGGGCCTACCTGGACCGACACTGTTCGTATCCTGTGGATTTTCTGTTTCAGGAATAACTACTGTATACATCTATCCCCCTATGACGGAATGTGTCGGCCGGATCAGTCTGCGCGGACAGCGCAGGCTGATCTGGTCGATACATTACGCAGATGTGTATATATGAGCCGTCACGCGAGAAAACCAACATTATGGTCTCTGCGTAATGTATCGACCAAGATCAGCCTGTGCAGTCCGCGCAGGCTAATCTATGCCGACACATTCCGTCTTGGGGGATAGAGGTACGGAGTAATGATTCCTGAAACATTTGTTGTGTGGATAAAGCAAATTGACGAACCCCTTACATGATGCAGACGTCATTTCACACATTATGCAGCAGACGGCTTTTCGAAAACATTGTGGAAAAGGGAAAACATTGTCGTTACAAGCAAATTAGTTCCCCAAAAAAACGTTTCAAGTCTGCATGAAAATAAGCTGTGTGAAGTTAGCTAAACATACGACATTCGATATTCGACATTCAAAGCCAATGTCGTAATGGCACGACATTCGACATTCAAAAAATAAAACTTCGAAAAATCGAATGTCGTGCTGGCACGACATTCGACATTCGACATTCAAAAGTTGAAAAAAAAAACAGAATGTCGTGCTGCCAGCACGACATTCGATTTCTCGAAGTTTTATTTTTTGAATGTCGAATGTCGAATGTCGAATGTCGTGCCACGACATTCGACATTCAAAAGCTGAAAACAAGGAGAGCACTTCGCCGTCATCGCGGGTTCTAACGGCGGGACTGCCTTGTAGCAAATTCGGCCCCGGCGCACATTTCCCGAGCCATACGCAGAGTGCTGTCTGGAAACAAGGCGAGGATTTCGCCGTCAGCGTGGGTAAACAGCAGGACTTCCTTATAGCAAATTCGGCCTCAGCGCACATTTCCTCGGCCATACGCCTCGAAACAAGGCGAGGACTTCGCCTTCTGCGCTGGATTCATCGGCAGGACTGCCTGATTGCAAATTCGGCCCCAGCGCTCATTTCCCCAGCCATACGCAGTGTGCTGCTTTGAGACAAGAAGAGGACTTCACTGTCAGCGGAAGTTCTAACGGCGGGACTGCCTTGTAGCAAATAAGGCCGTTGTTCCACGCCCGTAAGAAAACAAAATAAAAGTGTTCCACTCCATTGTGATTTTTTTTGTTCGACTGCCGTGACAAGGGTTTGTAGGCCCAAGTGCTCCCCGTAATACACGCAGCAGACTCGAGTAGAAATCCGCCTTAAGGCCGTTGTTCCAAAACGAGCAATTTCTCCTTTTGACACAATGTTTTCCACTTTTAGTCATAGGTTATCCATTCAATTATAGAGATTTTCTATATTTTGACAAAATATGTTCAAAGCCGTATGCGGCAGAATTGTCGTATGAAGGAAAGGGTTAAGTGATTTTCTGTTGTTTTGCCTTTCAAAAGTGTCTGCTGAAGATTTGTTGTTTGTGGGTAAGGGTTAAAGATTATAATAAAATATCCTCAGAGGAGTCTGTGCACATACATAATCTCTTCATAACCTTCATGTAATTAAGTTAACCCTTTCCCACATACAATAAATCTGCAGTAGACGACTTTGTAAATAATCATGCAGCAACATTATGGAAAACTTAAAATGAAAGTATAATTACTGACAAATGTTTCAAACATAGTGGCAATTGGTAAGATTGCTCGTTTTGAGAATTTTCTTCTTTTGTCATAATGTTTTCAACAGCCGTCTGCTTCAGAGGCGTCAGAAAGCGTCTATGTGTGGGAAAGAGTTAATTAAAGATATATCTTCCTTATCAGACGGCTGATATAGAACGCCCCGGTAGCTCAGTCGGTAACGATGCGGGCTGTCAATCCAGGTGCTGTGAGATCAAACCCCAGCTCGGCCAACAATCTTTCTGACTTTTGACAAATGAAAGTCACCAGCGTCAATCGTCTTCTATCAATGGGCTCACAGTCTATGGAAAAGCAGCCAGTTGCTTAGAAACTATGTTGTGTGGAGTACTGGTGTGTGTGAATGAATGATTTTATTTTGTTTACCCTCGCCGTGCAGAGTTAACTATTTGGCTAGCAGGACTGATGTGAGAAAGCATGGAAACCCATTAATAGGTTAACTGGTCGCCGTGATACGACTGATAGATTGTTGAAAACGGCGTTAAACTCCAATCAATCAATCAATCAATCAATCAATCAATCAATCAATCAATCAATCAATCAATCAGTGAATCAATCAATCAATCAAGTCACTATTGCAAAGTCCTGAGTGTCGGCCTTCTCGTGACGTGCCCCACACGGAGTTGATTCACAACAAAACGGCTAATATAACACATCAGAAATGCTTTGTAAATTCACTTAAATATTCTTTTGAAATAATGTCAGAATGACACACAAATATTCAACATTCATTGATGCGAAAAGCTTATTCCTGTCTGCAAGTTGAATAACTTTCCATTTCATCACAACTATCTATTGATTTAATATTCAGGTCAAGGATTCCACGTCCTCCTGTTAATAAAAAATACCATATACGAAATCATTTCTTGAAAGCCCTTCCCACCAGCTATCTTAAGCTTATATTACTTATACATATTTGGAATGTACTAACTAAACATCTGGACGTATAAAGCATGTTTTCAAGTTTATTTGGAATCGAAACAATGCGAGGAAACTCTAGTTTTCTATTGTTGTCAAAAAGTTGAATTCATATTGGTGTATGTAGGGAGAGGAAACAAAGATCATTTCTCCTAGCGGAATACCATACCGTCGAACTGTTTATAAATGATAGTCATGAATGTATAATATGAATATTTTCAGTGTAAAACGATATTGTTAACACGTTTTAATAATAAATTCAATCTAATCAATATTTCACTCAATGTTACCATTATATTTAGCAATCTAAATTCGATCAGTAATAAATACATTGTAGGGTGAATAGCATCGGCCTTTTTAAAAAAAAAAAGATGTTGCGTTACAAGCTGGGTTGATGTTTTGTTATCCAATCGTTTACCCCGAAGCATTGACCCTTCTCTATGTAACCCAATTGATTGACTGGAGTTTCAGTAATGTCACGGCGGCCAGTTCACCTACTCATACGTTTTCTTGTTTTATCACACAAGTACTTCCAGCAACAGGTTTTCCAAGTTACTGGCTGCATTTCCACATAGACTGTTAGCCCATTGGTGGAAGATGAATAACGCTTGTCACAAGAACTTTTGTCAAACGTCGGAAAGAATGTTGGCCGAGCTAGGGTTCGAACTCACAACCTTTGGATTGATATCCCTCGTCGCTACCGACTGAGCTACCGGTGCTCGGCTATGTAAGAAAAATAACGCCCAAATGTGTACATAATGTTTTTGCAATGACCTAGTTGGGCACCCGTGAGCGCACACTATGATAAGTATCATTTAAATTATAGAATCAGCGCGGTGGTTATGCAAATTAGCATGGGTATTGGATAACTATCACCAATCTTGCAACTTGCGATGATAATAGTTTGAAACGAATTTGTTTTTGAAAACAAATCATAGATGTCGGGACAATCGGCCATAAACCAGTCGGAATTCGATCAAAGTGTGAGACATTTATAAAACGTTAGTTGCACATGTTGTTCACAGATTGCTAATATGTGTCCTTCGCTCCAAGTCACTGGAAATTGATACTTCTCAAGGCACAGCGAGGTATTTTCCACATTTAGACCGTTTTCTGTTTTTACGTCAATGTTTTGAACAGTTTATCCTCGACACTTGTATATTTATTTTCTATCATTAATTCTTCAACCATGCATGCGTGTAACATAGTATAACAATAACATTATAGATTTTGTTTATATCTAAACCCTTTCGCACATATAAACATTGTTTCAGTTATATCACGTCGACAGATGAGATCAAAATTGTGAAATGTTGAAACTTCTGTAATTATTGTTAATAGTGAAAACAAAGTAATTAATAAGAAGTTCAAAACTATTTGGGCAGTAAATGTTAACCCTTTCCCTCATATATACGCTTTTTGACGCCTCTGCAGCAGATGGCTTTTTGAAAACATAGTGACAAAAGAAGAAATTGCACAAAACGTGCAATTTCTCCTTTTGCCACAATGTTTTCCACTTTTAGTCATAGGTTATTCATTCAATTATAGAGATTTTCTATTTTTGACAAAATATGTTCAAAGTCGTCTGCTGCAGAATTGTTGTATGAGGGAAAGGGTTAACAACAAATGTACGTAAAGTGAAATCACAGTTGAGACTGCGAATGTACAGGCTCACCGGAGTCTTCACTGATCGCATATACATTAAGACACCAATTCACTCGACAAGGCTCATATGGATATAACCGGCGTCTAGCGAATTGAGTAATTCTTGTCCGGTTCTCAAATGGCCGGTTGATGATTTAAATAACGGAACCAAATGTCTGCCAAATGTCTGCCAGCTGGGCGTCTGGCAGAACGGATATGAATTGGAAAGTAAACATATGTGCGGGATATTGTTTTATTTGTTAACAAGTCTAGCCCTTCAATAGCGGTGACCGTCTACGATACATTCTCTTTAACCTCTGTTTAGCTCGTCTGTTTTTCGTAGATAAAATGGTGGGCCTAAGTGATACCCATTGGCGTCGTCGTCATCTGTGTCGTCACAAACATAAACCTTACCTCATAACTAAAATACATTTTCAGATGTTCCTAGGAATAGTACGCATGTCTATAGCAAGTCACATAACTCCATCCTCGGTACCAGGCAATTCATAAAATATATAATACCCTGGGCAAATTGCCTGTACAAATCTCGTACTCATGAAAAGTTATTTAAGGAATGGAGAGCTTTTTTTTCGTTTTCATGGGGGTATGAACAAAAAAACCTGAGGTTATGAACAAAATATTTCAGCCAATCACAGACGAGCAAAAGTGATGAACACAAAAAAACCTAAAATATTAGGTGAAATGCAGCCTTTTGATTGGCCGCATGACACAAACCTTTTGCGATACTACATATCAGTGTTGTTACGGAGGAAATCGTGGCTCATGCTTTACGAAATTTCGCTAGCCAATTTGCCCAGGGTATCATATATTTTATGAATAACCTGTGTACCGAGGATGCATAACTCTGGCTTTAATAATTATTCAGTAATGCCCCTTTTTCGATTTAGAAAAAACAGACGAGCGTTGGCCCTTGTTAAACTTTTCTTCGATATGAACAGTGCGACCCCAGAGTGTTCATTATCTCTGGAAACAAGAACATCTTAACTCTTTCTGTCCCAAATTTCCTCACGTGTACTCTTCAATGTTCAGCGGTTCCATTTTACATGAAATAAGGAAAACCATGCTTATTTCAAGTGATATAGCTCGTTACGAGCTCCTTGTAGCCTACTTCCGAAATGGAAACCCAACAAGGCTTAAGCCCGAGAACCTCCATGTAGCCTACTTCCGAAATGGAAATACAACAAGAACCGAGTTCGACTACACTGCTCTTGATTTATAAAAAAAAAGAAAAAATATCTTTGATTTGAAAAAATAAGATCCACTGATTTTCATATTGGGAGTAAAAAGTCTATGCTCAGCAAAGTCACCTTATTAGTTATTTGAAATACAAAAAGATCCGGCTTTGTAATCAAATCGCCAAAATACAATATCATAACAACACGTTGTACTGATTTGAGCCGTCCCACGAGAAAACCAACGTTGTGGACTCTGCGTAATGTATCGACCCGAATCAGCCTGCGCAGTCCGCGCAGGCTAATCCGGGCCGACACATTCCGTCTCAGGGGGATAGAGGTATATAGTAATGATTCTTGAAACAGAAAATCTACAGGATGCGAACAGTGTCTATCCGGGTTGACTTGCGTGGCATGCTTAGACTGATCAGGGTCGATACCTTACGCAGAGTCCACAACGTTGGTTTTCTCGTGGAACGGCTCATATGTAATGATCGATATCCCCAGCCTTTCAATCGTGAGGTAAGACTATTCAACAGGGTCGCGTAATTCATTATGTGTATTAATATTTTTTTCTATCTGTCTGTCCATGACTGATTATATCTCATTTATCATGTGTTGTCAGTTTATTTCTATCCAGTCCTGTCTTGCAAATCTACGGATATTCGTGTTTGATCTTTTCGTGTTACACAGGCCAGTTACATAACTTGTGATGGGTTTGTTTGATCAGACGGAAGAGCCTGCAGACGTTACATAGCATTTTGAATAATGTTCAGCGCTTGTGCTCGATTTACTGTACATATTAGACGATAGAGTGGTCGTATTGCATCAGGGTCCGATTCCATCAACCTTACTTAACGTTACATAACCCTGTCCCTCATATAGACGCTTTCTGACGCCTCTGCAGCAGACGGCTTTTTGAAAACATAGTGTCAAAAGAAGAAATTGCTCAAAACGAGCAATTTCTCCTTTTGCCACAATGTTTTCCACTTTTAGTCATAGGTTATCCATTCAATTATAGAGATTTTTTATGTTTTGACAACATATGTTCAAATTCGTCTGCTGCAGAATTGTCGCATGAGGGAAAGGGTTAAAGTAAATAGTGTGTGTACAGAGCACATCCATTCCACAACAATCGAGATCATGTAAATTCAATGAAAGGAACACGGTTTTGCATGGATAAAGTGGATTAAGGAAAATTATAGAGATTTTCTTTTTTTTGACAAAAAATGTTCGAAGTCGTCTGCTGTAGAATTGTCGTATGAGGGAAAGGGTTAATACTTAAATACTTAAAAGCATATTTTATCATTTTGGTATCCCTAATATTTTTGTAAAACATGAATGGTTGACTAAGTTGACATAAATAGTTATATTTCTGCCTAACAATATTTGTTAAGAAATGAACTATTTTGGCATTTTTATTAGGGAAACAAAAATGATGAAATATGCTTTAAAGTATTTAAGTATTACTTAGCACTAAGTAAAATTGGTGGAATTGAACCCTGATGTTCCACCAGAACCCCCAATGTCCACCTATAGTTAACTCTTTCAGCACCAAAGGCAATATTGAGGTTTTTGCAAACAATACGGATTCAGGCGAGTCAGCTCGTAACGAGCTGTCTCATCTGAAATCAGCATTCTTTGCTTTTTATTTATCAAAATAGTCCAAACTTTTATTACATGAGAAATGGAGACGCCCGATTTTGAACATGGAATAGTCTACTTTAAACAATTCGGCACTGAAAGAGTTAATACATATATCTAAAACCTAAAGATAAAACTCTTTTTTAGTTATTTCCCCTTTTGCAGACGGATTCTTTCACAGATGAAGCATACGACTTTAGAAATCATTGCGGCAAAATGAGAAATTGTTCATCGTGAGCAATATCTCCTTTTGGGCAATGATTTCATCTCTATTCAATAATAATACTTCCGTTTCAAGAGATTTGAGATATTTTCCCTGTATGTTTTTAAAGTCGTCTCCTGTGGATTTGTCAAATGTGGGAAATGGTTAATTGTAGCCCTACCATTAGCACGTCAATAACATGTGAACCGTTCCGCGAGAAAACCAACATTGTGGACTCTGCGTAAAGTATCGACCCGGATCAGCCTAAGCATGCCGCGTAGGCTTACCCGGATAGACACTTTTCGCCTCCTGTGGATTTTCTGTTTCAGGAATCACTACTCTATATCCCTGAAACGGAATGTGTCGGCCGGATCAGTCTGCGCGGACAGCGCAGGCTGATCTGGTCGATACATTACGCAGATATATTGATATGAGCCGTCCCGCGAGAAAACCAACATTGTGGACTCTGCGTAAAGTATCGACCCGGATCAGCCTAAGCATGCCGCGCAGAGTTACCCGGACAGACACTTTTCGTCTCCTGAGGATTTTCTGTTTCATGAATCATTACTCCATACCCCTATCCCACTGAGACGGAATGTGTCGGCCCGGATTAGCCTGCGTGGACTGCGCAGGTTGACCTGGTCGATACATCCCACAGAGTCCATAACGTTGGTTTTCTCGTGGAACAGGCTCATATTTTTAGCTACACGTATGGAGGAAAGTAGTTTTGCAGGAAGGAATATAATGCTGTTAGCCCCCTTTTCATCATACAACAAATCTGCAGCGGACGACTTTAAAAACATCTTGGTAAAACTATAGCAAAACTCTGAACATTTAAATATAATCATTTATTAAGAGTATAGGATAAACATTGTAACAAAAGGATAAATTGCCCTTTATGATCAATTTTTCCTTTTGTAAGTTTGTTTTCAAAACACGTCTGCTTCGAATGCGAAAGAGTGAAAAGCTGTCATTCATATGCCTGGAGTTTTTATACCATGGGCAATTGAGGACAGCCCATTTTAGTTTGCTGTTTCCCAATCATTCTCTTCCGTAAAATAGTTTTGTTACGGAAATAAACCTTGCAGATCTGCCGCCCTTTTGTTCCTACGTAAAGCTAAAGAAGGATGAAAATATCACAGACATGTCTCTACTAAAAAGGATATGATTTGGTTGTTTTCATAAATATCTTATGTTTCTTAGTCGTTAATCCCATTTGTTTAAAACAAAACATGTGTTTACAGACAGAAAACGCTGAACATCTTAAAAGATATCTGTGTTGACAATACAAACACATTAGCCCCGGAAAGCATGTTCAAGGGCATACTAACTTTCTTATCGTGAAACTGTGGCCAAATGATTTCCCATCAGTTGACTATTTAACTATAGGTCTATACCTATATAGTGAAATGGCAACAACAGTCATTAAAGTTAATAGTGTGTGTACAGAGCACGTCAATTCCACAACAATAGAGATCATGTAAATTTAAAGGAACACGGTTTTGCATGGATAAAGTGGATTAAGGACATGTATTTCCTGTTTGCCTTTGTAAGATTTGTCCGTTGTTTAATCTTAATGCAAAACCAATTTCTCGTGCTGTCATGTTTGATGGATGGTTTTGTGATCACAATTTACTTGTAAATGAATTCTATTGCCCCCTTGTGACATTTCTTTCAGTGCCCATTTTTTAAACACATTTACGTGCTACATTCGTCTGTAACATTACTTCAAATTATAAGCGATGCGCCAAGAAACCCAACCATAGCGTGTATACATTCGTCTGTAACATTACTTCAAATTATAAGCGATGCGCCAAGAAACCCAACCATAGCGTGTAGGTAACGGTATGTCTGAGCATCCAAATGATTTCTTTGTTTGTCTGTATGGTGTTTTACGCAGCTTTCAACATTGGTTCAGTTATATCGTGGCGTTACCAGTACTACTAATCCATTTATCCTGACAACATCCAGTCAGTCGTGATGATAATCTCACACTCCTATGCGCCCTGGAGGGACAGCCATTAAAACCAAAGACTTTGGTTTGGCCCGACCGGGTATCGAACCCGATTCCGAGGCGGACGCTTTACGCCGAGTCCCGGTAGCTCAGTCGGTAAAAACGCGGGCTGTCAATCCAGGTGTTGTGAGTTCGAATCCCGGCTCGACCAACTTTCTTTCCGACGTTTGATAAAAGTCATTGCGACATGCGTCATTCGTCTTCCACTAATGGGCTAAGTCTATGTGGAAAAGCATCCAGTTGCTTGGGAAGATTGTTATGTGGAGTACTGGTGTGAGAAAACCAGGAAACACATGAGTAGGTGAACTGGTCGCCGTAATATGACTGAGAAATGGTTAAAAACGCCGTTAAACCCCAATCAATCAATCAATTTATCACTTCACGACAGAGGCTGTACATCTAAATGTTCAACATTTGTCACATGACACATTTCGTACTTTCTCTGACGACACTGCGAACAATGTAGAGCCTGATTAAGGTGCGCGGATGTGAATGTTGATCCAGATCTACATTGGTCGCAAATATTATTATGTTGGTTTTCGTAAAACATTTATTTATTTATTTATTTAGTGGGGTTTTACGCCGCTTTCAACATTATTTCAGTTATATCACGGCGACAGTTCACTTATTCATGATCCCTGGGTAAACAAACCAGTACTAGGCTAGAAAATGTGCCTTGCCCAAGGGCACTCCACCATTACCGAGGTGCCGCGACTGGGGATCGAACCCGGGACACCCGGTTTCGAAATCCCCGACGCTAACCACTCGACCAAAGCGGATTCCCTTCGTAAAACATTGGACATATTAAGTGTTTTTTGAACAACACTTTGACTTTTATAATGACTTCCCATCATCATGTTTTACTCCTCCATTATGCATCGTCATCATACTGTGTATTTCACCCACCTGAAGGATTAAAATATATTTTAGAAAATCAATAGAAATAATTACGTATTTTAAATTAATGTAAGGATATATACATATATACGTATATTAAAATATTTATCTAATTTTCGAGGTTTTAATGTAATTTGATTTGCATTGAACAAATGTCATAACTGAGTCGTGTTGAAAAGAAATTAATTAACCTCTTGTCGAATGGTAAAAACTCTGAAGCAGACGGCATTTAAAAAAACATGTTGTATTCAGTGAAAATCCCATTTGATCTTAGAATTCGCGTTCTGTTATGCGTATCCTCTTTATTAACTGATCATCAGATTAAGCATTTTACATCTAGTTCAGACCCTGTCTAATTGGCCTAAATATACAAAATACACAGAATCAGTCAAAGCAATCTACAGTCTAGTTCAGACCCTTTCTCACTTGCCTTAATTTACAAAATACACAGAATTAGCATGAGCATTCTACAAATTAATTCAGACCCTGTTTAATATGCCTCAATGTAAAAAAATACACAGAATAAGCATCAGCATTCTACAAATTAATTCAGACCCTGTTTAATAGGCCTCAATGTAAAAAAAATACACAGAATAAGCATCAGCATTCTACAAATTAATTCAGACCCTGTTTAATATGCCTCAATGTAAAAAAAATACACAGAATAAGCATCAGCATTCTACAAATTAATTCAGACCCTGTTTAATATGCCTCAATGTAAAAAAATACACAGAATAAGTATCAGCATTCTACAAATTAATTCAGACCCTGTTTAATATGCCTCAATGTAAAAAAAATACACAGAATAAGCATCAGCATTCTACAAATTAATTCAGACCCTGTTTAATATGCCTCAATGTAAAAAAATACACATCAGCATTCTACAAATTAGTTCAGACCATATCCCACTGGCCTCAATGTACAAATTACACATAATCGGCCTAAGCATTCTACAATCTAGTTCAGACCATATTCCACTGGCCTCAATGTACAAATTACACATAATCGGCCTAAGCATTCTACAATCTAGTTCAGACCATATCCCACTGGCCTCAATGTACAAATTACACATAATCGGCCTAAGCATTCTACAAATTAGTTCAGACCATATCCCACTGGCCTCAATGTACAAATTACACATAATCGGCCTAAGCATTCTACAATCTAGTTCAGACCATATTCCACTGGCCTCAATGTACAAATTACACATAATCGGCCTAAGCATTCTACAATCTAGTTCAGACCATATCCCACTGGCCTCAATGTACAAATTACACATAATCGGCCTAAGCATTCTACAATCTAGTTCAGACCATATTCCACTGGCCTCAATGTACAAATTACACATGATCGGCCTAAGCATTCTACAATCTAGTTCAGACCATATTCCACTGGCCTCAATGTACAAATTACACATAATCGGCCTAAGCATTCTACAATCTAGTTCAGACCATATTCCACTGGCCTCAATGTACAAATTACACATAATCGGCCTAAGCATTCTACAAATTAGTTCAGACCATATCCCACTGGCCTCAATGTACAAATTACACATAATCGGCCTAAGCATTCTACAAATTAGTTCAGACCATATCCCACTGGCTTCAATGTACAAATTACACATAATCGGCCTAAGCATTCTACAAATTAGTTCATACCATATCCCGCTGGCCTCAAAGTACAAAATACACATACCCTGTCTAAGAATTCTACAGTCTAGTTCAGACCCTGTCTTACTGGCCTCAATGCACAAATTACACATACCCAGTCTAATAATTCTACAGTCTAGTTCAGACCCTGTCTTACTGGCCTCAATGTACAAAATACTCAGATCACAAATCATGTTCAGTCCGTACATACACGAACATTATTTTGATTATGTAAATACTCAGTCACTCGATATCTTCACTCTTTCCCACATGAGGCACATTATGACACATATGCTGCAGACGATTTTTGAGAACAATGTGTCAAAGGAGAAATTGCTTACAATGAATAATTCCTCCTTTTGCCTAAGTGTTTTCAATTATATTCAAACCTTTTTACATCCATTTTAAATACTTTCATATTTTTGCCTAGATGATGTCATGTTCAACTATTGCATATGTGTTGTATGTGGGTAAGGGTTTTTCTATAAAATATAATATTTCGTTTAACTGTATAATTAAGTGCATGGATGTTTATTAAAATACATAATTTCATATATAAATATTAATGGCACAGGTTGTCACTTTTATAATTAGACATATATTGATTGTACAATTTCAATTGAACCATGTCATTGTAAAATGCACCGTCGGACATCCACGGTTGTTCACTCAGCTATGCACCTAACATTGGAGTATAGCGGAGTCAACAACCGTGGGTGTCCGAATATGTGTAACATGTATACCGTCTACAGTTGATATTTATAGGTTATTTAACAGTGTTCTGTATAATACGGATATATATTTGGACGAGTACACAGCTTGGAAAATCATATTGGAAGAGCCGCTAGGCGAGTCCAATATGAATTTCCAAGCTGTGTACGAGTCCAAATATATTCCGTATTGTACAGAACACTGTTAAATGATCTTTTTATTCTATACCTCGACTTTTTTCCCAAAATATATTTTGTATTGTGCAGAATAATGTTAAATGACCTTTTTATTTTATACCTTCAAATAATGTCTGACACAAAAAGTGTTTTTTGGTTTCTGTTCAATTACAAAGTCATCTATTTCAGAATCGGATAACATTTTAGTTTCAGTGTTACTCCTTGTTTGCAAACGACAATAATGATCCGGTGACAACAGGAGCTTTATCGTAACGCTTTATCTAGAGCGCCTGTCGATTCAGACTTTCATTCGGAACCTTTTCACGTGTTTCGGTCTTTATCATAGGTTTAACATGGGACCTGTGAATCGTACAATACGAAAAATATACGGGTTATTTTGTACGCGCGTGCGTCCCGATACGGAAATATATTGTACGGTCACATGATTCGAATGAGCGTCTACGATTGGACGTATAAATTAGGTATAGAATAAGTATTAATATTGATATGAAATAGCATATGAGCCATTCCATGAGAAAACCACCATTATGGACTCTGCGTAATGTATCGACCAAGATCAGCCTTCGCAATGCGCGCATGTTAATCCGGGCCGACATATTCCGTATCAGGGGGATAGAGGTATAGAGTAATGATTCCTGAAACAGAAACTCCACAGGAGGTGAAAAGTGTCTGTCCGGGTTGGCCTGCGCGGCATGCTTAGGCTGATCCGGGTCGATACTTAACGCAGAGTCCACAGTGTTGGTTTTCCCGTGAGACGGATCATATCAGGTAACAATAACATACCCTTTATTCATCCAGTTATGGTGACAGTATATATTGGGATATGAATAACAAAAATTCAATCTGATTATTTAACATAAACATTAACTAGCACACTTGCTAAGACAGATTAAACAGTGTAGTAGTACCACAGTAAAAGAGCTCGGTGGTAATCAGTAAACTGATTGTTTGTTTTTTTACGCGGCTTTCAACAATTGTTCAGTTATATCCCGGCGTTTACTAGGCAAGTTACCAGTACTACTGGTATATTTATGCTGACACCAGCCAGCCAGTCGTTTATGCTAACCAAGCAACCCTGAGCGTCAAAAAGGGCAGCCATTGCTGCCATTTTCAAAGTTTTTTTGTATGAGCCGACCGGCGAGTTAACCCACGTCCTATCGCACCCGAGACGGATACTCTTCCACTACACGACTGAGGCGGTGCCCCAGTAAACGTAATGTACATGTTTGAAAGGGTGTGTGATTTATATATTCTGGCTCGATTACAAACAGAAGGTATTGTCAGAACCAATAGCAAAGCACTAATGGAACTGTATAATGAAACTGACATGTATGGATTTCATGGTTGACCTGACGCTTTGATGGGAACCGTAATTAAAATAGAAACCTGGTTGATACGGGGATTTGTATGCGTGCTTGTTAATCAGGAGTTTGATTCCACGCTACATCCCGATACATTGTGATTTATATGCGTGCTTGTTAATCAGGATATAGATTCCACGCTCCATCCCTGATACATTGTACCGTGGCCATACCTTAACCCTTTCTCACATAGATACATACAGACGATTTATGACGCATTTGCAGCAGACGACTCTTGAAATAATTGTGGTAAATGGAGACATTGCTCATAATGAGCAATTTTTTCTTTTGCCACAATGTTTTCAACTATTTTTAATAATCAAAATTCCTAAATAGAGATATTTCACATTTTGGTTAAATTAATTTCAAAATCGTCTGCTGCAGATTTACTAAATGTGGAAAAAGGTTCAACTGATACACCTGGTGCAATCGATTTTATTCCTTCTCTTCTCATCTGTGGCCGACGACTTTGAACACATTGACTTACAATATGGAAGTCTCATCATCATGGAGTGTTTTTTCCTATTACCACAATGTTTAAAAACTCTTCTGCTGCAGAGACTTAACCCTTTCCCTCATACGGCAATTCTGCAGAATTTGAACGTATTTTGTCAAAAAAATTTGAAAATCTCCACAATTGAATGGATAACCTATGACTAAAAGTGGAAAACATCGTGGCAAAAGGAGAAATTACTCGTTTTGAGCAATTTCTTCTTTTGTCACTATGTTTTCAAAAAGCCGACTGCTGCATAGGCGTCAGAAAGCGTCTATATGAGGGAAAGGGTTAAGACAGCGTAATGTAACGTGTTAATGGCGAATGTTAGCAAAAAAATGGGTAATAAGCTGATACGTCGTCTATGACGAATTTTATATCATGGACGCGTTGATGTAACAGGTGTGTGAAGTTAGCAGTTAGTTGGTGATTGGTAGTTGGGTATTCAATCTACTGCCAGAGTACGAATAAACAGCCAGCTAGTAGTTGGGTATCCGCCATATTATCGAATCTATAGCCATGGGCGAATACCCACACAGCTATCAATTGGGTATTCAACAAAGAGCCAAAGCGCGAATCTACTGCTATATACGAATAACCACACAGCTATCAATTAGTTATTCAACAAAAATTCAAAGCGCGAATCTACTGCTATATACGAATAACCACACAGCTAGCAATTGGTTATTCAACAAAAAGTCAAAGCGCGAATCTACTGCTATATACGAATAACCGAACAGCTATCAATTAGTTATTCAACAAAAATTCAAAGCGCGAATCTACTGCTATATACGAATAACCACACAGCTAGCAATTGGTTATTCAACAAAAAGTCAAAGCGCGAATCTACTGCTATATACAAATAACCACACAGCTAGCAATTGGTTATTCAACAAAGAGTCAAAGCGCGAATCTACTGCTATATACGAATAACCACACAGCTATCTATTAGTTATTCAACAAAAAGTCAAAGCTTGAATCTACTGCTATATACGAATAACCACACAGCTATCAATTGGGTATTCAACAAAGAGTCAAAGCGCGAATCTACTGCTATATACGAATAACCACAAAGCTATCAATTGGGTATTCAACAAAGAGTCAAAGCGCGAATCTACTGCTATATACGAATAACCACACAGCTATCAATTAGTTATTCAACAAAAATTCAAAGCGCGAATCTACTGCTATATACGAATAACCACACAGCTAGCAATTGGTTATTCAACACAAATTCAAAGCGCGAATCTACTGCTATATACAAATAACCACACAGCTAGCAATTGGTTTTTCAACAAAGAGACAAAGCGCAAATCTACTGCTATATACGAATAACCACACAGCTATCAATTAGTTATTCAACAAAAATTCAAAGCGCGAATCTACTGCTATATACGAATAACCACACAGCTAGCAATTGGTTATTCAACAAAGAGTCAAAGCGCGAATCTACTGCTATATACGAATAACCACACAGCTATCAATTAGTTATTCAACAAAAATTCAAAGCGCGAATCTACTGCTATATACGAATAACCACACAGCTATCAATTGGTTATTCAACAAAAATTCAAAGCTTGAATCTACTGCTATATACGAATAACCACACAGCTATCAATTGGGTATTCAACAAAGAGTCAAAGCGCGAATCTACTGCTATATACGAATAACCACACAGCTATCAATTAGTTATTCAACAAAAATTCAAAGCGCGAATCTACTGCTATATACGAATAACCACACAGCTAGCAATTGGTTATTCAACAAAGAGCCAAAGCGCGAATCTACTGCTATATACGAATAACCACACAGCTAGCAATTGGTTATTCAACAAAGAGTCAAAGCGCGAATCTACTGCTATATACGAATAACCACACAGCTATCAATTAGTTATTCAACAAAAATTCAAAGCGCGAATCTACTGCTATATACGAATAACCACACAGCTATCAATTGGTTATTCAACAAAAAATCAAAGCGCGAATCTACTGCTATATACGAATAACCACACAGCTATCAATTGGGTATTCAACAAAGAGTCAAAGCGCGAATATACTGCTATATACGAATAACCACACAGCTATCAATTAGTTTTTCAACAAAAAGTCAAAGCTTGAATCTACTGCTATATACGAATAACCACACAGCTATCAATTGGTTATTCAACAAAGAGTCAAAGCGCGAATCTACTGCTATATGTGAATAACCACACAGCTATCAATTGATTATTCAACAAATAGTCAAAGCGCGAATCTACTGCTATATACGAATAACCACAGATCTATCAATTGGGCATTCAACAAATAGTCAAAGCGCGAACCTACTTCTATATATGAATACCCAGCCATCTATCAATTGGGCATTCAACAAAGAGTCAAAGCTTGAATCTACTGATATATGTGAATACCCAGCCATCTATCAACTGGGTATTCAACAAAGAGTCAAAGCGCGAATCTACTGCTATATACGAATAACCACACATCTATCAATTGGTTATTCAACAAAGAGTCAAAGCTTGAATCTACTGCTATATATGAAAACTCAGCCAGCTATCAATTGGGTATTCAACAAAGAGTCAAAGCTTGAATCTACTGCTATATATGAATACCCAGCCAGCTATCAATTGGGTTTTCAACAAAGAGTCAAAGCGCGAATCTACTGCTATATACGAATAACCACACAGCTATCAATTGGTTATTCAACAAACAGTCAAAGCGCGAATCTACTGCTATATGTGAATAACCACACAGCTATCAATTGGGTATTCAACAAAGAGTCAAAGCGCGGATCTACTGCTATATACAAATAACCACACAGCTATCAATTAGTTATTCAACAAAAAGTCAAAGCGCGAATCTACTGCTATATACGAATAACCACACAGCTATCAATTGGTTATTCAACAAAAAGTCAAAGCGCGAATCTACTGCTATATACGAATTTCCAGCCAGCTAGTTGTTGGGAATTTAACATTAAGCAATAGGGCGAACTACCTGCCACTGGCCAATATCCACACAGCTATCAATTGGTTATTGTACAAAGAGTCAAATATCGAATCTACTGCTATATACGAATATCCAGCCAGCTAGTAGTTTGACATTTAACATAAAGCAATAGGGTGGGCATTCGCTCCCGGCGGTCATGATGGGATGTTCTTGGTCAAGGCATCATTTTCTAGCCTTGAATTGGCTGATTTACCCAGGGGTCATGAAAAACGGAACTGTCTCCGTGATATAGCAGAAAATTATGTTGTAAACGGTGTAAACACTCCAATAAATTGCAATTTTCTCCAGATGGTGTACTTTATCGTAAATTACAGACAATTTATAAATTTAGTCTCATGTGAAGGTCGCTTTTATTTATAAGGACTACCCTCACTGTTTTGAATCTATAACCGTTAAAAAAATGTTTGTATCAGATACACAAACATTGTCTTTAACAGGGAGCTGTCGAGTTTAAATGTGAGTAGGGATTTGGGATTTAAACATGTCTTAAGCTTGATTTGAAATGATCTTTTATATGATTTTACAGAAAATAAATACAAGATATAATAATAAATACGACGTATACATAAACAACTGCAAAAAAAAAGTTTTTTTCTGGAAAAAGCAGTGCTAAGTTTATTTGACAAGCTTCAGACATGTGGATATCATCAGTTATTATTCCCTTTACAAGTCAACATATCACTAGTAGTGGTCATGTTCGACCAGTCCACAATTTAATAAAGTGTGTGTGGGCAATATTGACTGACGACCGTTAAACAACTCACTTATTATATTATATACCCAAAATAACAGAACGAAAACGGGAGTAACATATTTAAACATTTATTATAGATTGTGTGTAGTTCAATACTTCAATTGTAAAGAAAATAATCTCAAGTCGGAACATATTTTGATTTTGAACAGAGCAGAAAATAGTGTGCGAAAGTCCCAGCCTTATTCAGCCCAGTTTTTATTTTCTCACACTTTTTTCATATGATGTAAGGATGCAAAGGGTGTATTCTTGTTGAAATGCCGTAATATCAACAAGACGACTTAACACTCAACAGAAAATGCTGTTTTGTAAAAGATATAATATATTTTTGAAATGAAAAGAAAATAGCTGAACTAGATGGTTGTTTTTATAAACAAAGTAACATATGTCTCCCCTATGGCAGTTTGTCAGTAATATGGATAAATGATGTTGTTCAAATATCTTCCAAATATCTTCCAAAGCATATTCCTAAAAATTGAGCCAATGCTGAAATTATATCAGATCTCAATCCATATAAGCTTCCTCATATGACTTTTTTTTTAAAATCAACTGCTTCAAAAATAAAGTTAGGATACAACATCAAATCTTAAGGAAACAAATCTTTAATATTCATAATATAAGCGTTACATTAATCCTTTCCCCACTATACACATATGTAGCAGACTACTTTGAAACAAGAGGCCCAAGAGGGCCAGTATGCTCCACGGCTATTAGGCAAAAATTAAATCTCCAAACAGCCCCATCCCTGGTGGCCATGTTTTTGACCAATCAACATGGCTTGAAGGAATCCGATAGAGGGTCACCCTAGGAACATTTCTACAAAATTATTAGAAAATCGGCCTGACACATTCGGAGGGGTTTGGGAGGAGAAGTTGTTTATAGGAAAAAGTTAACGCACGCACGCACGTACACACGGACAATTCGCCATGACATAAGCTCGACTGGCTTTCAGCCAGTGGAGCTAATAATCAAGAGAAAAATATGTCAAATCTCTTAATATAAACGTTTAATTATATAATGTAGTTAAAAACAATGTGGCAAAAGGAGAAATTGCTCGTTATGAGCATTTTTCTTTTCTTTTTTTGACAATATTTTCAAATTTTGACTGCTGCAGAGGCCTGTGAAATTCTTAAAAAGACATTAATCAAAGTAGCTCCAAATGAGCAATTTCCCCCTTTTACTACAATGTTTTAAAATATCATATGATGCAGATGCATCCATATGGGTCAAAGTGTTAAAAGGTGATATTGACCAGAATGGGCGCACTTTACCCGGGAGTGACTCATTTACCTGATATGACACATATTCCAACATGGACTAGATATCAAGACAACATTCTGACAAATATGCGGCATCCAAACAAAGTGTTAACAAGATTTTCCTTCAATTTGGCCTAGTGACCTAGTTTTTGACCCTACATGATCGAACTTGGCTTAGATATCATTTAGATAAACATTCTCATTAAATGTCAAGCTGCTGTAGCAAAAAATGCGTATTCTACAGAGTTAACAAGATGTTCATTCAATTTGGCCTAGTGACCTAGTTTCTAACCCAATATGACCCGTATTCAAACTTCATCTAGATATCTTTAAGACAAACATTCTGACAAAATGTCAAATTTCTGAAGCAAAAAATGCGGCCTCTAGAGTGTTAACAAGATTTTCCTTCAATTTGACCTAGTGACCTATTTTTTGACCCAACATTACCCTTGATCGAACTTGACTTACATATCATCAAGAAAAACATTCTGATAAAGTTTCATCATGCTCAAGTTAAAGATGCAGTATCAAGAGTGTTAACAAGGTTACCTTTCAATTTGGCCTAGTGACCTAGTTTTTAACCCGGCATGACCCATATTCGAACTTGGCCTAGATATCAT